>VRYO01002772.1:71350863-71389127 GCA_009812075.1 Sialia sialis
GAAAGTACTGTAATTTATCATTGAAATACTGTGAAAGCTAAAAGTATTCAAACCTCTTTGCAATGCCAACATCTCTGATCATGTATATTGGGTTTTTTCTACTTCAACAAAAGCATGCATTTACAATTTTTTTAAAATGCAGGTTAAGGCAGCTTCTTTGCTTTAAAAATGCAATTCTGTGAAACAGTATCTGCCCACTGTAATGACAGATTGTCAGAGAGGAATTCCTCACATGCTCACAGGACACTGTCTGACGTTATTTCTAACTCCTTTCATATCTCCCACATGTACAAATCCCTGCAATTCCTTCTGCTCTTAGCTATTAAGCTAGCTATCCCATCTTGTAATGCACATTTTCATTCCAACATAAAATACCTAATGTAATTTTAAAAGTCATAGCTTAAATGTTTTTTAAAGAAATATTAATTACCAAAATAATCTTGACAGGTACATAGGCTTCATGGTTTACTGCAGTAGGGCTTATATGCCATATCTGGGACTGTAACAGAAATTATCTGGATTAAAAATGTGTATTTTAAACTTGTCTTAAAGTGCTCAGAATACTTGTGTAACCTAAGGAAATAACAATACAACTAAGATGCATAGAAAGAGATTATCACGACTTGCATAGTACTTGAAGAAATGCAGTCTTGACATAGTTAAATATGTGTTACTTGAAGGAAATGAATTTTTTTCACAGTCAAATAATGCAAGCTGAACACCATGTTTCAAAGTTGCTTACAACTGTAGATACGTGAAAGAAAACATGGAATAAAATGAGAGGTTACAGCCTTATACTTTAATTGTGCTGTGAGAACTGATAGATGCTTCTCACTGGATTCAGCTTCGTCACCAGCCTTTTTTTCTGAAATTCTTCCTTTTGTAACAGTAAAGATGCCAATTAATTTTAATAAATTTATCTGAGCATTTGTTTCCTTTTGGTGAAAGTGCTGGCTACCACGCTTAGACAAAGTGAGATGTGATTTTCATAGGGAAAGGTCAACTGCAAGCATCGATACAGGGAAGAACAGTCATTAAGTATCTTTTGAAAAATTATTATTGTTATTATTTGGAGATTGGAAATTAAACAATGGTTTTCCCTCCTTCTCTATCTAAACTGGCAAATAATTCCATTGTCAGTCATACATACTCAGGTTTCCACAGTCAGTAAACCCAGTTCTAACTGTGGATACAAATATGTAGTTCATTTATTTTCCAGCAAAACTTGTCTCTTCAGAAGCACTTCAGATTTCCTGTTTTGAAACTCTTAAAAAAATTAAATCTTTATTGCATATAATACATGCCTAACTTTTAATTTTAAAGGTAAAATTATAAATTGGGTTAAATATTAAGGGTTTGAATGCACTGAATGTTTATATACTTAGCACAGAGCTTTAAGGACAGATATAGCCATTCCATCATTTCAGATGTGAGGTGTGAAGTCCTTCTGAGCCACAGATGCAGTTCTTTGAAGAAAAGAACTGAAGGCAGCAGTCACTGAACCAAAGCCACCTCCAAGTACACAAAGCACAAAAGGTCAACGCCTTCAGCAAAGCCTTTCAGCTCTGACATTTTGTAAAAAACCACAAGAGTTCATAGCTAATCCAGCACACAACTAGAAGGTGCATTTAAAAAACATCTAATTCAGATAACTCATACCTGAACTGGGCTCTTTCCACCTGATAACACTGCCTCCACTTGTGATCAAATGCAGGCCCTTCAAATGAAGGTCAGTGCGATTTCTGCAGTTTTTCACATGCTTCTCAGAAACAGCTATAAGTTACTTCGACAGAAGTTGGACATAAATTTTCACTCTGAAAGGTTAAAAATTCATCAAGTTCTGGGGAACTGAAAAACATAATACACAGTATGTTCTATCATCTGACACAAAAAAGCAAAAAATGTTACTTGTCATGTTCCAATCAGTAACTTGTTATTTTCCATGCATTTTTATGGAACCTACCATGGAATGAAACATTAGGACCAAATTCAGAATGAGTTTAGAACATGAATTCTTAATATTTTTGGTTTGAGGTTGTTTTTTTTTAACTGCATATTGTACTATAAAGAACATTAACATTTACATAAAATTAAAATGGACTGCAGTAAGTCAAAGAATTACAGAACCACTGGTTAGAGGGGACCTCTGAAAATCATATATTCCAACATCCCTACTCAAGATAGAAAAGATTGGCCAGATGGCTTTTGAGTATCTCCAAGGAAGGAGATTTTCCTGATATTCTGATGGACCCTCTTGTGTTTCATATTGTGTCTCTTGCCTCTGATCCTGGCCTTGGGTACCACTGAACAGAGCCTGGCTCTGTTGTCCACAGCTATTTATACAAACTGCTAAGCTTCCCCTGATTGTTCTCTTCTCCAGGGTACCCAATCACAGCTCTCCAGGCTCTCTATTCCTTAATCATCCTTCATGGGCTTGCAGATGAATCACTCCAAAAAGCCCGTAACATTCCTGTTCTGGGGAACCCAGAACTGAGAATGCGTTCCAGATCTGGTCCAGCACTTCCAAGTACACAGGAAGGACCCTCATCCTTGAGCTGCTGGCAATGCTCTGCCTAATGCCAGGGAGGTTACTGTTGGATGCCTTTGCCATGAAAGGATACCGCTGGCTCATGATCCATGGGAGACGGCCTTGAGCAGAATTCCAGGTCAAGCAACCATCTCCCCAAAAAAAGCATTACACCCCAACCCTAAACCTTTGGAGGCATTTGTTAAGTTGTGGTGAGCCCAGAAAAAAGGTTCCAAAGAGTTATGGGATTGCCATTGTTAATACCTCATGCATATTCCTAACCCAAATTTCACTAATTATCACCATTCCCAGCTCCTGGAGTGTTCCGCCCTCCTTGCATCTCCACTGGCCTCAGCTGATGCAGTGTTCCACTCAACCTACCCCATTGGACCCTGCCTTCCCTTACTCCACCTCTGCACCACTTTCCCCATTGAACCCTAACCTCAACTCCATCCCCTCTCTTGCCCCGTATTTGTACCCTGCACCTCCCTGTATCTTCGAGCACTGGCTCCTAAACAGACCTTGTCCCCTTGGTTAGTGTATTCGTATTTTTGGGCCTTATCCCACATTTACTTTCATTATTATTAAAGTGTTTTATGTTGCGAAGTCGTGGTTGTCATGGTGCTCTTCTTTTATTTTTGCCACTTTTGCCCTGGTATCCAAGAACCCTATAAAGTATTTTCCAGAACCACCCTCAACCCCGATAATGGCCTTTTTATTGTTCCTAGTACCCCCTAAGAGGTACGTCTGTACAAATCAACTTGCCCATTTCTTTGATGAACCTGAGAGATACTTTTCAGTCCAATTCTGCAGCATGCCCAGATCCCCCTGGACTATGAGTATATCTGCAGTTACAAACGATTTAAAAGGAGAACTTCAAGTTCATGACCCAGTATTGGAATGATGGTCTCAGCCCTCCAGGGACTGGAGAGAGAATTCCTGATAATTTTAGTAGGACTCAAGTTTACCTTCAAATCATTTAA
Source organism: Sialia sialis (assembly GCA_009812075.1). Classification (NCBI taxonomy): domain Eukaryota; kingdom Metazoa; phylum Chordata; class Aves; order Passeriformes; family Turdidae; genus Sialia; species Sialia sialis. The sequence goes on from VRYO01002772.1 coordinate 71,354,374, forward strand.
ATATATTCTCTGACAGGAAGCATGCAGATAAGCTAAAGGAAAATAATAATTGAAACAGTAACTTCTAATTACTTCCTCTGGTATTAAGGATTATTTAACACATCCTCAGCTAGACTTTAACAGTAATTACAGATTGCAAAATGCATTCTGTGGAAAACTGGACAGAAAACACTTCATTGGACCCCAGAAAAAAATACATATAATAACAGAACCCATGGTATATCATTTCCCTAGAGAAAGGAAAGAAAATGGAAAAAAGGATCATAATTACTGTTCATAAGAAGAGTGAGGGAGAAAAATGAGATAGGAGAAATGACAGGTATGATATGCATATGAAAAACTTCTCTTGAAGAAATAAAATACTACCTGTCCAGAAACAGATATCTATGCAGGTACTCACATCTGGATGATGAGCACTATTGCTTAGCCTAGTACTCCCAGCCAATTACTATTTTTATTAAATAACAAAGTAGCTGTTGTATATTTATAGTGATCTTCATTTCCAACCTCTACACATCAACAAAGGTAACGAAAAGTTTTCAAGGTCAGAGTAGAGTTCAGAGTCCAGTCTTTTATGAAAATAGAAGTCTTAGAAAATATAGAATCACTGCATTTCTGAAATATGGAAAACTACAAGATCCAAGAATAAAATAGCTGCTTAGGATTTGTATGTCCTACCTGTTTAAACACACTTCAGAATATAAAAACACAAAAAAGTACCTTAGCATATCCTCAGCATTATCTGAAGAAGTATCAATACAGATATGAACATCTGCTTTGTAATAAAAAGTATTTTCATTCTCATGAGAAAAATACTACTTTAGCCTGTCTCATCTTCTAGATTTGACTGTGCTTGTACTGATTTTCAAAAGAATTCATGAAATCTGAATCAAAAAACCAAACAAACCAAAACAATGGTTTCCCAGACAACGCAGCAAACTACTAACATTTCAGCAAAAACAGAACCTTCTGTTGAAATTATAAATATTGTTTGCAATCATCTTCATTGCAACCCTTATCAACAGCATCATGGTACAAAGCAGGTATGAATTTTTGCAAGTTTCATCTCCTCAGCTTTTAAGGTATTAGTAACATTTTTTTAAATAGTTATGCAGCCTATTTTTGTAGCAAGTCCATCAGAAGACAAAATTTTGTTGACTGTAGGTTTTTCCTCCAGCCACACAAGGACTACACCTAAAACAGATCGAAAAGAAGAGAAGCAACAATCTATCTAGGAAGTATTCCTGAAATTAACAATCTGGTTATTTCACTGGGGTTTATTTTGACAAAGAGATCATTAACTGATTTTCAACTCCACTTATTCAGGACCTGGTAAAAAGGATTCTCTCATATCTTAGGCTTTTGTGAGAAAAATAAGGTGCCAAGGATCCCTTTTCAGCACATCTGATTTATGACATTCCAATAGAACATTCCAGCTATTACTCAGGCTACCGAGCTAGGAAGATCAATATAAACTGAAGATCTTGTGAAGTGGTAAAAAACCCCTGAACTTCCTCCATTAAAAAAGGATCATATTCACTCCCGGAAGAATACAACTATTGTAAACAGAAAACAAAATCTAAGAGGTTCTGATCTTGTTAGATTTCTTGGTTTCTCTGAGTGAAAAAGAGCTGTTTCAAGCTTTCACCAGAATTCCAGGAAGTTATTACCGTTGGATCAGAGACTCTGACCACAGCAGATCACCATGAAATAAGAGAATTTTTTAAACAGCATTATCTACTCCTGCAATTCATGCTGGAAGCTATCCTCTGTACAAATGAGGACACAAGTGGGCAACACACAGGTTACAAAGGTATCTTCTTTCAGTTTTACATGCAAAAATGATATTCGAAAATTGGGCTATCACTGTACACAGAACCTCACATTTAGAAACAAATGCTGTTCTAAAATGAATGTAAGGCACTTCACACCAGTCTTTTTTATTTCTTACATTATCAAAAACAGTAATAAAATAATTAAATCCCTGCACATGATTTCTAATGTGATCAATCTACACATTAACATAAATCTGGCGGTTATTTGCTAAGGTTTTCAAACAGGTACAAAAGATTTTGTTTTCTTAGTAACAAATTTTTCAGTTGTTTTTAGGAATTCTAAAATTTCATACTTGCTTGATTCCACCTCCAATTTTTTTTTTATTTATTAATAAATCAACTTAAACTGCACACTTCTAAACCAAATACTCTTTGCTTTTATACAAACAGTTGAAGATTTTAGCATTTGGGCACTGAGACAGGAAATCTTGAACTTAAGGTAGTTCAATACAATTGGAATGTTAAAATAAGAAGATATGTGAATCTGAGTTCATTACCCACTGACTCTCATCAACTACTCTAGCAGACTGATAGCAGATAGATCATTACAGCATTCCAAGACCGTTGTAAATAAGCTCTTTACAAAAGTTTCAAGAAAATATATTTATTCAGTTTTGGCAGAGGAAGTAAACATAATAAATACAACAATTTTTACACCCTTCTTTACAAGTTATTTTTATATCACATTTCTGCTAAAAATTTCAGGTAGCATTTAAAATTTCAAAAGAAAACATTCACTGAAAAAAGAACTTTTAATGTGAAAAAATACATAAGAGTGCAAATGTTTTATTTTCTTGCAGTTAGTACTTCATTTTCAAGTCCTTTAGAACAGTGCAAGTTATATTTTAGCTCAGTAACACTATGAGCATCCAATTAATATGCAGAACTAATATGCAGAATTCTGTCAAATGAATAATACAGATTGTAATTTTTCATTCTATAACATCAATTCTCCTCTCAAATAACACCAAAAAAAGACTTTTCCAAATCTCTGTAATTATGACAACACTTTTTACAAGCTTTCTACAAACCCTGCACTCAAGTCCCCAGCTGAAGCAAAATGAATTGAAGTGGAACCTCCTCAAAACAAGACATCCACAGCAGGCACATCCAGCTCCTGTTCTGACATGTTTATACAGCTCCGTGGAGTGCAACTGATATTTCCTCAGCAGAAGCAGATGCAAGTCCATTGGGATGTTTATTTTCATGAGCAGGAACTGGGGCAGCAATCCCTGAGATTCTCTAGGATGCCTGTAGTTGTGTTTTGACAGCCATCATGTTTTGCTGATTTTCTGGGAGTCGTCTACTCAAACCAGTTTTCCTTCAATAAAAACCGTACAGCATCATCAAAACCATTTTGGTACAACGATTCCATTTTCTCCTGGTCTGGTGGGAACAAAGCTTGATTAAGTCTTACTAGGTTGGCCAGAGACAGCTGCAACAGAGCAAGAAGCTGTAAATTAGTTTATTAGCGCAACTTATCTAGACGTGAGTGTTCTGTCATCTGTTTCATGGAGCACATGTAAAATGAAAAGACCGGCATGGCTGTGTCTACATCAGGAATAAACCACGTCCAGAGTCACTGCTGAGTGCCAGGACAAGCTGGCATAAACAGTGCACACACACAGAGTTAAACTCACAGCATCCAAGACAGACTGTCTGCCTGTAAAACTGTCCAAAGCTTCTGAAACACTTTAGCTTTGGAAACACTCCCAACACTGTCTTGCAGAGGGGTAGCTGGCACACGTTAAACTTGTGCAAGGAAATATTTTGACAACTTACTAGTGCAAACAACCACATTCTTGGGAACATTCCCAGGCAATGTTTAACATATGAGTATAAAAGTAGGTTGTACTTCCAACAAATTAAGAACTACTCAGCATTTTAAGTGGTCACTCTGATCATGTAAAAAGATTATGGAGCTTTATTCTTGAATACAGACTTTATAAAATTGTTTACAACAAACTAAAAATATAATTAGATTTAATAATGTTCTGAACAATTTCTTTATATATTTAATACTTAGCCATTATAAACAATTTTGCAAAACAGTATCAAAATAATTTTCATTATTTGAAGTAAGCAATTATTCAAATTCGGACGCTAGGAGATGGAGAGAAAGAAAACTATTTACATTCCAATATAGGTAAATGAGGGTGCACCACTCTTCAATTTATGCAATTACAATATTGCTGAAATGAAATTATTCTCAGTAATCATTTTTACAGCTCTAAAAGCAGAGGTGCTTCAATTCAAGTAGTTTAAAATGTCATCTGCAATTCTGCACAAATCTGCACATGACCCCAGAAACAATGCAACTGTGTAATTAATTTTCTGTCTCTAAACTAATCACCAGTTCATTTTTCATCCTCTAGATACAAAATACAATCAAGAAATACACAATGATTGAATATCAGGATACATGAAAATCAATAATTTCATACTTTATGATCTTTACTAAGTACTACCATGCTTAATATCTCTCTGTGAAACAAAGATTCAAAAACCGAGCCAAAGGCATTACATAACATTAGTTTTTGTAAAATTAAGAAAACATTAAAAACTGCCTAGAAAGTAAGCTTTAAACTAATTAATAATTACTGGTTTGTTTTTTTTTCTAATGGAATATTGTTGATCGCTAGGTCTATCACTATTCAGTATTTTCTTTCAGCATGTTGAAGAGAGCAAAACTGTGGTTAAAGTTTGTGAGACAAAAGTTGCAAAGCCAGAAATGTAAACAAATAAAAAGGAGGCAATAAAAATCAGTCTCATATTTCAATATACAGAATGTTTCTGCTACTTCTCACAAAACTTCTGGAAATGCATTTTAGTCACAAATGTTCACAAGCTCTCTTGTTCAATGCAGTGACAAGACACTGTGTATACCATTTTAAATGTGCTACTTAAACTTGTATTTTAAATTCAGTTAGGGCAATTGATTTCACTAAGTGTGAAGAAGTGTTCTGTGGCTCTCCTCTCCTGAGGTATTCCACTTAATTTTTTTCTATAAACGTCTTGGCTAGTCAAAGACACCTGATGTGTAAAGTAAACCTAGTATTATTTACACTGAACAGCCTGTTACAATTTGCTCAGTTTTGTACTAGATCAATGCTTTTCAAACTCTCTTCTTCTACATTCACCTTTCCTTTTTTTTAAGAAAAAGCTTAACCTCCATTTGCAAAAGAGAAAATGCCAAAACTTTACATTAAATGATACATAAGCACAAAATAGACTCTTAAATATGAACATAACTGCAGAAGTACTTTTTAATGTTTTTAAGTTAATAAACAAGCAACTTACCATCATATCTTGTTTTGCTAATTTAACATACAGGTCCACACGCCCTTTATCTTCTGGACAGATATCTAACCGACCGCTGAAAGGGGAAATTGTCACAGTTCTTCCAACAGGCAAGATAGGAAGGCCATTGGTAAGGCCACCATCAACCCATTTCTATGGGAAAACAGAAATATTTTCAAAGTAACACCAGTACAGTATGGTTACAATACAATACTTTAACCTTTGCTGACCCTGCCTCCTCCACTCTCAAGAAAACTTACAAGTTTTCCTCTAATAATACAGTGAATAAGCTTCAGTAGGTGTCAAATATCAAGGAACTGAAAATGTACACACAGAGATTTGAATCAATGACCATTTGATATAATGTGCAAATTTGCATGTAAAATACTTATCAAGCTACTTACAAGACTTTTTGTTAATTAAAAAATTAAGTGGCCCATATGGAATTTTTCTCAACACATACATGTAAAGACAAGACTGTTAATAGCACACATACTCTGGAGTTATACAATCTGTATGTGCAGGTACTCTGACTGCAGAAGCTAAACCACAAATGACTCCTCTCTCCTCTTCTCTGATTTTTCTTGCAGAGTCTCATTTCTTCTTACATACACTACACAAGATAGCAGTAGCTGGAAGGATAAAGTTGGGAAGTAGCTGAACAACTATGACATAAGAGGGAGCAGACCTAAGTCTCCTGCAGGAGTTGAGTATAGTGAAGAATGAGATCTAGGGGCTAAATTCCATTCCCAATATAAACAGAACAGTTGTGATATCCCTTGTTAATGTATTTATACTTTCCTATTTCTTTCTGTGCTTACAGGCATAGCCCAAAATTCAACACCAGTCTGCTGGCCAGATGGATTCACTGACATCATACATGAGATCTGTTGACCAGATGCATCTCACTGAACTTTATACATCTAAAGTCAATTAGTAATTCTGCACTTCCTTTATCATTAAGGGAGAGTAAACACTTCTAGCACATTATTCACCTTATCCTGAAGTAGGTGTTTATATCTCATTTTAATTGTGCTGAAAAAGTGCTTTTCTTTTCACTAATTATAGAGGAAACAACCATTAACTATGTAAGATGTAGAGTACTGCAAACATGCAAAGCCAGGCAAGCTGAAATACTGTAAGGAATCATAAGATTCACAAGATTAAGTGCTTCTTAAGAGTTTCACCTCCAGGATATCATCCTCAACTTTCACTAACACAGACAACTAAAAATAAATGGCAAATTGTACTTCAGCACAAATTAAACAAAAGACTGCTTTCCTGATATAAGTGATTCTGTATCTCACCATCATAAATGGCAAAATAATGCCAGTTTTGCATCACAATTCCTGAAAACACCATAGGAAATTAGTCACAAAAATTTGAAAAACAAACATCAATAACAACAATGAAACCAAAAAACCCAAACCAAAAAAACCCTCTCACAAAAAGTAAATTATTGGCTGTTGGCAAGACACTAGCTCTCAGTGTAGGTACTGCTGTACAGGAAGCATTAACTCCAGTTACATTATTTGTTCTTCAGAAGCCCCTGAAATTCTCAGAGATCCATCACTTATATAGATCCCTCTCAGATGTGTCCTTTACTCTCACTTAAAGCAAATCTTACTGTAATTTTAAACAGATTTCTCCCAGTGCCACATCTGACTTTCCCTGTGAACTCCTGCACCCGGTGATAGGCTGAATTACTCTTAACACATGGATTCACAGCAGAAGGGTTGTGGTGGTATGCATCCATCCAGCCGTGTGTTTGTCTGCATACACAATCCCCCAATACTACTCTTTTCTTCACTCTCTCTGATCAGTTTTATGCCCCGATCTCAAAATCTAAGCTACAAATATTAACATTTAGTAGTTTCTATGGCCCTTTTCATCCTATTATTTCATTATATGCTATAGCACTTGACCCTTGACATTAGTTGATGTCAGTACCACAATATACCATGGAATTCCTCCACTCTGCAAAAACAAATTTCTCAATGAGGAAAGATCATTTCACCTTAGAAAAAGAGCAAAAAAAGAATATAATTCCAGAATCATTTACAGCTGTCTTTCAGATTTCTTAAACTCCCACTGTAGCTTTGCTGTGAGTAAAGCTGCAACATACCAGAACATTTCTAGCACCAAGGCTTTTTTGTGTCTATCTATAAATAATAATTTACTATTGATTTATGTGCAATGTTCCTTAAGAGTATTAAGTGTCCTTTTGTTGAATTTTCTACAGTGAAAAGTATAGTAGAATCCCTGCGTAAGCCATGTCAAAGACACCATAACAAATGAGATTATTGATCTTTTTCACAGGTATAACTTAGTACTTTTAAAACTCAAAAGTTCTCACATTTGTAAAAATTCTGATTATTTATTTTTCCCTTTTCCCTCCTTAAGTAACTTCAAAATACTTACCTGAAAATAAAAACATTTACTAAGGCATGGACAATGCTATTAATTTAGTACTATCTTCTGTAGATTCTGTTAGTTTCTTTTGATCATTTAAAAGAAACTGCTTTTCACTCAAAAATATTTTAGAACTACAGCCCCCCATATTTCCTAGTTGAAAAACACTTCTAAAACATTTATTTGCTGCAAAAAGACAAGTGAAGACCAGTTTCTCTTAATTTCACCAACCAATTCTTGAAAAATGCTTCTTAGCTGATGAGACAAATTCCTGGTAGCTTCTGGATGGATTTCACTAATACCCTAGCACAACGCAAAAACGGAGAAATAACTTGCACTGAAAACCAAGCCAGACAATGACATTAAGGCTTGACCTTACAGAATCCACCCATTTACCAGCAGATGGTTTTTACAAAGCTATTCCACAAGAACTACAGCCACACCAACTAGAGACTCATCAGCAGACACAGCCAACTCCATCATATGCAGATCTTTCTCTGTCTTGAAAATTAACCTTGTCAGAGACTCAAAGGACACCAAATCAAGTCAGAGAAAGATAATTTCACATGGAACAAGTTTGCACTAGTGTTCCTGGAAGCTTAGTTCCAGGATATCTGAAATCCCTAACTCAATAAACTAAGCTTATCAGTTAAGGCCATTAACAGACCATAAATTCTCATATGCCATCTTAGTGTTCCTCTTTAGTCAGAATATTTTTCAACTTGTTAATCAGAAAACGTACTATGAGCAGACTGATGTTCTGTCCCTAGTAACATGAAATTTAGCTTACTCTTCCCAAGAGTCTAGCCTACAGGCATGCATATTTGCAGGTAAACTAGCTAACGCCCTGTGAAGCCAAATGCTTCCCAAAAAAATACTCTTCCTAAAAAAAACCTAAAATGCTCATATATCCCTAGGTTTAGTCTCTGTAGGCATATGGGCAGGATAGCAACATGTTTGACTAATTCAGCAAAAGTGCACCATACTCACTTACCAATGTGCACAATGGTAGCTGGGAACTGCACAAGTAACACAGTGAAATAAATACATTTTAGAAACAGTCCTCCACAACCTGGTGATGTGTGTGCAGGTAACGCATGTAGTCCAGAGAAAAATCAAGATCCAATGTTCTAAAGTAAGATACGGCCAGTAGACTAAAGCAGTTAGCAGAAAGCAATCTTGATTCCATGCTGCCATGGACCCATGGCCTAAGGAACTTACCTCCTGAAATGAGGGTAAATGCAGACAGACAGAACCTGGGCTGTTAGATTAAACTTCCAGGAAACCTGGATTATGATGCTATATGACAGGTGACCTTGCAGAGCCATACCCATATGCAGTCCACCTTCTTGGGTGGTGCTTACATGTGTGGGGCATGACAGTACATGCTATGTGTCCAGCATGTACATGCATACAGTGTGTGCTGTGGGGCTCCTGCTACAAACCCACACATCCTCACTGCCCACTATTCCAAACCACAGAAATACTACTGCAAGTGAGAGCTCTCACCCAGATCTCAACGTCTGGGGACTAAGAAATGCAAGTCAGGCAATAGTTTTCTAAAAAAACCACCCTCCAAAAAACTCACCAATCTACAAATGCACTGTTTTATAAAGCTTGAAAAAAGTCAGGGCAGACATGCAGAACTAATTATTCCAACAAGTAACAATAAATGAAAGCAATCTCATCCCAGAAACTGCCTTTTCTGAATCTCACTAAAGGAGAGAAGCAAGAAGCTTTGGGAATGACAAGAAGCTTTCAAGTAACAGAAGAACCTATTTCCATGAATTCATTGATTTAACTTTCGAGTGCAAAAAATACTTAGGAATGAGATCTGTCCCCTAGAAAAAAGGCTACAGTAAAATATAACAAGGCTAAAAAAAAAATCTAAAAAGACTTTATTAAATATTACAATACCTATACAAATCATAATAGAATTGTTCACCCAGTAAAATGAGTTTTAAGTAACTTTTGGGCAAAGTTCTGAGCTAACTTTTCAGTTTCTTAATTGAAAGAATACCACAAGAAATTTAATAGTGACATTTTCTTCTCTTTAACTAATGGCAGAATGAACCTAAAATAGCCATATATTCCCTTTGAAATTGCACAAGCAACATATAGACTCAATCAACAAAATTCCAGACTCTGTGAAGCTGCAAACAGTCTCCATTTAACTCAAGCAGTCAAACAATACTGATTTAAACCCTTCCAATATTTCAGCTGATATATACTGCTGCATCTATAATTCTAAAGCTGGCAAGCTTTCTAATATAATGACTACCTAGCTAGCAGCAAATACATATGGTTTTGCAAGGCTTTTTGGCAGGGGAGGCTGTGAGGGTTATAAAAGTTCTAGAGGCATCATTTGTATGAATGGGGAACTGAAGCATCATGCATTTCTTGTAGGAAGAAATAGCCATTTTCATGCTTTTGAAATTATTCTGGAAGTGTAAATATATTTATGTATGGAAGACAAAAAATTGTAGGAGCTAGATTGAGTAAAGACAACTGTAAAAAGGTTTTCTCGTAAGAAATACTAAATATAGTATAGAAATTGTTTTCCCTTAAGATTAAATAGTTACACCATAAATGAAGAATATATAAAAAGAAAATTAATAGCTAATGAAAAATTACCTGTCCTTTAAATTCCACTGGCTTAATTCCTGCATAAACTGGTATAAAACTACTTGCTAGCAGGACCTAGAGAGAAGAAAACAGAAAGAATAGAGAAAAAAAATCAAAAATGGCAACAAAATAATTCAGAACCAATATGCATATTCATACATATTTATTAGTCAATATATTAGTTTTAAACCCACTGTCATCTCAAAATGTCTTCTTATTGTGGTATGTAAAAATAGGAGTAAAATTATTCAATAGGGTTTGCGTTTTTTATGGCTGGATAGTGACAACTTTTTTTATCAAAACAAAATATCAAAAATAAACTCAATAATTAATGTGATTCAAGAGTTAGTTTTGCACAATGTGAAGTAAATATGTGGTTTTCAACACACATTCAGTTTAGCCACTATGAAAACCTTTGGAACCATAAGGCTTGTTTGTTAAGCACTGAAACCAAATCCATGTGAAGTTGAATGACTTCTGGAGGGAGTACAGATGTTTTGCTGTCTATAAAACAGTCTGCCCAGCAGTACCTTTTCCATGCCTTGGATGTAGGTCATGCCTAGGGATGATACTATAAAATAACTTAACAAGGTCTACCCTCCCTGCTCCTGTGGCAGCCACCAGCATTCAGACAGCTGTACTCATGATATAGGCAGAGCTGAAGGCATGCACAAAAACAGGTATTAGGAGCTGGACTGGAAGGCAAGACAATATTAATGTATTTCAATGAGCAGTTATGTGTAATTTTATTATTATTATTCCAACCCACCCTACTGCTACCACAAAGAACAAAAGAATAGAACAGAAATGGCTAAATCAATGAAAAAACTATTGAAATACTAGTAAAATGTACATATTTCCAAAGTCATCCTGATGCTTCTAACTGTCTCCACATTAGAAGATTTCACTGCAAAAACAAAGAATAAAAATCTCCATGCTTGCTACCATTGCATAGTATAGCTAGAAATAACAGTGCATAATTTGAGATAAACTTTTCACATAATTATATTTGCATGACAAAGCCCTGTAAATTTTGAGGACTGTTCATGTAGAATACAATATGGTCAAAATTAAAAAAAAAAAAAACAAAAACACTTTAAAGGCAAACTCCCAATGCACACTTAGAGGTTCTGTTAAGAAATGTCATTTTCAAAAAAGTCATCAAGAATCTCTTATTTACTCCAAGCATCCACAAAGATAGAGAAATAAGGAATTCCTTCTTATTCTATTTCCTCCTTTATTCGGCTATATCTTATTATGTCTTCGACTAAGATACAGTCAATTACTAGAAAGACCATCTGGTTCTCATGCATCTGAATTGCTCCTACCATCTCATACCAGCTTATAGCATACAGTACTTATATACAGTACTTAGCATTACATTATAAATATTAACCACAAGCACTTGTACGAATTGTTCCATTTTTTTAAACTTCTTTTACTCTCTTTTGTGATGAAACATAAGGATATCAATGAAGAGATGCAAACATTTTTACAACATTTTGAGACTCTACTGTGTTCTTATATACTGCAACAATTAGTTACCTGTTACTTTTAGAAGCATTTGTAGAAATGCCTACAAGTAGAACTTGAATAACCAATGAAGGAAATACCACAAATACCAAATGAATTTTAGCAAAATTTGTGAAGCTATAGGATCAAACTCTGCTTTAAACATTGTTTATATTATGGTTGCAGCACCACTGGGAGTAAATGTGGTTACCTGAATAAACCAGTGATGTTACTGCACAATTACAGTAATTTCAAGATTATAAGCCGCACCTTTTCCGTTGAAGAATCCAGCCCACCCCAGGAGTGCAGCTTATATTCAGGTGTGGCTTATCTATGGACAAATCCCAGTGAAATGCCAACCCAGAAGTGAGAGCCAGCTGGGGAGGGCGCCTGGGGCTGCCTTTAAAGGCTTCCCTGGTCCATGAAAACTCTTGCAACTTGAGCACCTGACACCAAACCCAACTGGCAGTGATTCTGTTACTAATTTGTTACTTTGTTACACATGGATCCTCGCTTAAAAAAAAAAAAAAAGTGCGGCTTATATTCAGGTGCGGCTTATAATCGTGAAATTACTGTAATAATATACTTTTAAGCCTTGAAGAAACTCCAGCATTTTTATTTAAAACTTCCATATTCAACATGATTACCTTAATGAGGTCCTCCCTGGAGGGAAAATTTGAAACCAAGTGATTTTCCCCACTCTTTGAGTTAGTGACTGACACATAGAGCCGGTTCTCAGCTATCTCATGAACATCAGAAGGAAGAATAGACTCTATGCCCTCCCTAGAGGAAAGAAAATGCTCAGCATTACTCACCACTGTTATTTAAAAAACTTTCAAATGTGGGGTGAGCACCCCACAGCACAGAAGAAAAATGCACCCTGCAAATACGCATTTGGAGAGCTTTTAAACACAAAAATGATCTTGCAGAAGAATTAAGATAGGTACCTAAGTGTTTTCATAAAATCATAACCAGGTGTTACAGCACCAAAGTTCAATCTTCTGACTTCCTCTGCAAATCCACAGGCAAAGTGCTTACATTTCTGGAAATGAAAAGCATTAACCATTAAGGATGTTTAACTGATTGGAAGCATGTTCAACTGCAGTACCTAAAATATACTAGAGGCTAAAATCTTAGTAAAAGAGTTATTAGATCAAACTGAAGGATTTTCCCATGTGCTCAGTTTGTAACAAGATATGCATAACAAAATGTTGATCCTTTTCTAAGGATTAATTTTTAAGGAAAAAAAAATCCCTCATGAAAAAAAATATGAACTTTGAGGATACCACTTCAACAAGGAAAATTAAAGGCTATTTTTCTATACACTACCACTGCTAAATGCCATTATAAAACCAATCATTTAGTTCAAAGTTTAAAGCCCCCATTTATTTTAAGGTCTACTTCAGAACTTAAATCAGACACAAGTTCCTGAAGATGCTTATAAGCAATAAAAAAAAAAAAAAAAATCACAACAATTTCTTCTCATTAAAGCAAAAAACAAGCTACTAGCAAATACACATATTTAATTAATAAAATACTAAGGAAGTAATTTAATGACTGGAAAACTGTAATGGGCGATATAGGAAGAAAATACACTGCAGAAAACCAGGCAACAGATTCCCGCACAGAGAATATTTTACACAAGCTGAAATGCCCAGCATTAATAGCTGCAGAAAAATAGCTTGAAGTGTGAGTCATAAGAACTCCAAAGGGACATTAAAGGAATTGGTATAATTTATTTTTCAGCCATAACATGTTGAAACAATGAATTATGATCCTGAGTGCTTAAGATTCACTATTCAATATTTGTAATCCTTTTTTTATCCTTTCATGCAGGCTTTTCTAATGATTTTAGGGACTTCAGAAAAAAACAAATTCAATCTTATGCAACCTTCTAAAACTGGTACTTTATAAATTCCCCCACATTCAACCCATATAACCACATGAATAAAATACAGTTTGAGTTTCCTGGACTGTTAGGTCATGCATAAAGAACAAGTATGTCGCTACTAACAAAATAAATGATTGAGTGACTAAGGAAAGGAAAGGAGAAAAAAAAAAAAAGGAGAGACATAAATGTATCCCATTGAGGAGGAGGATACAGAATCTATGGAGAGGAAAACAAGGAAGGAGGTGGGATGAGGATTAACATGAGATCAGAAGTTAAACTTCCTCACATTCCTTGTATGACAAAGCACTCACACAAGTGAAAGGTAGAAATGTAGTTCTTGCATCGACTTTCTTTACATGGTCTTTGAATAAATGTATCAAATAGTTCACAAGAGGTTCATATCTCTTAAAGAAACAATTATTTGTTTCAGGCTAGTTAGCCTCACATTGGTTAGATTTGCACCTTTATCCCTCCAGATATTGCCATTGTCAGCTCAAAGCCAATTAAAGCACATTCAGACACTTCTCTCTATAAATGCAGAAGAATTCCACAAAACCCTACACAGAAGCACATCAGAACTACTATCTCTGTATCTAAGATGCTTAAATAAAGTTATAGGGAGCTAAGAGTACCAAACTAGGGAAATGACAGAAAACCAGTTTCTAGACTCAATTTCTGCTCTCAAAAGGGACTTCATACAGCTAGGAATTGTTTTAGAATCTGAGTGCTATTAGCTTTAAACAATACATCTGCATTTTAAATAATGACCGAGGCCATGTTTAGAAATTTTAACTGTTTGTATTAAGCAAACTTGATATCAAACATGACCAAAGTAATTTTAAAATAAATAGTTATTTATCCATAACTAAATAAGCCTACTTAGAATTCTCAAGTCCCACACCTTTACAAACAGTGACAAAAATCCAATATATGACAGAAAAACATTTGGAAACTGTATTAGAACAGTAACAGTCAAAACAATAAATTTTCAATGTTACATTCTCTTCAAGATAAGGACATGTTGCATCACAGCTTTGAGACTAGGAGATGCGGAAAATCCTAATTATAGCTTATCTAACATTGCCATCTCTGGAGAGAGGGGGGGAAAAACAAACAAACAAAAATAACCGATTAGGAGCTACATTTATGGATACAAAATATTTCAAGCTAGAAATGCAGTAAAGATAACAATATAATTATCCTGATACAAAAAGTTAATTCTTTTCAGTACAGAATGCTGTCATTACTTAAATTCCATGAGAATTAAAATTATTCCCACTGACAAAAGAACTCTCAATTTTCCATTTAAACAATATAACAGAATAACTAAAAAGTACACAAAAATGAAAGGACTAAAAAAGTTAATGAAGCTTTCTTTAGTTTACAATAACATGATAAATGTTCAAGGAAAACCACAACAGACTCAATGTAATATAGACACAGTTTCCACAAACAACAACTAAAAACTGTTTTAATATTTTTACTTAGAAAGATCTTTGTAAGCCAGACCAGGCTGAGAGCAAGGGCTCATACTCTGCAATAAGCAGAAAAATTTCCTTGGGCTAACAAAGGGCTGCCATGCTCACCACAGAGGAAATTAAAGTCAGAGGTACACATTATACCAGGCAAACTTGAAACTGAACTACCAGTCAGAGGTGACAGAAGGGGAGTAATGCCTCCACAGAATACAATGAAGTTCTCTCCACAAGACAGTGGAACTTGCCTAATACCAAGTCATATAAAGAATGCTTGCAGGGGAGTGGGGTGGGGGAAAGAAGCCAGGGAAAAACCTACTGCTGAAAGCAACAGAAGTATAGTTAATGCTGCAAGCTGAGTTCTTATTCCCAGCAGAAACAACCAACAAACAAAAATATCAGTGGCAAAGTGGGACTATTATTTTCATCGAATGAAGTGAAACAAGTGAGGCCTAGAGAAAGTTATCAAATGCCCACTTCGAATTAAATGTAACTCTAGACCAAAAACCTAACAGCTTGCTTTCCCCACAATGATTAAAAATATTAAAGAAATACTAACATTTTGGCAATACCTGGTCCTCCACATTTATTAAGGCAAAGACACTACAGACAGTTCAGGATGGCAAAGCAGCCTCAACCTGTGGGAGAAAACCAAGCAAACAGACACCAAAAAAATCCCCTTATGCCCTCCACATCGTAATCACTGAATATAACCTTGGTGTCCCTGCATGACACCATATCCTAGGTGAGAAACCAGTGGCATCTCTGGAGATGAAACAACCCAGACACGTGTCAGAATAGAATGCTGTGACAGTAATGCTCTTAAGGCATGGGCTGCGCTGAGTCTAAAGGAGATGCAAAAGCCTTTAACACTTTTGTAGAGCACAGGCAGCAGGAAAAAGATGTGAGCAGGTGGGAGCTGTTTATGAAGACACACTCCATCTACCATTCCCATCTCCTTTCAGAAAAGGTTAAAAGGGTGGCGCTAAGCACTTGCTTAACAAAGCCTTGCTCTAGCTAACACAATAATGATTCACTTTGTAATGTACCATCATTAAGTAAATATATATTTTGTTTTATATTAAAGTGTACCTGTTGCCGACAAATCAAGATTCGCACACATGAGAGTTGTATTTACACAGCTTAAAATATAAGGTTCATATGAAATATTTTTATCATTAACATTTTTGCTCATGAGTCACCGATGTGGTTAATGAAAACATGATGCAAGAGTCCTGCTCCTAGCAAGTAACAAGAAGAAAAAAACAAGACACAAAACACTGTAACAAACTTAACGTAAGACGATTATATTAAAAAACGTCCTTTGAAAATTTTCATGGCCTATACCTACGAGTTTATTAATTTACCTCTATATTTTCTGGCACTGCTAACAAGACAGCGGCAGCCAGAGATCCTGCAGAAGCTCCAGCAAAAGCTTTCACATCTCTCAGTAACTTCTTACCATGCCTGTGAAAAGCAGCTGCTGCCCCCAAGTGGTAAATGCCCAGAAAGCCACAAGCTGCAAAGGACAGGTTGATGGGTTTCATTTGGGCTGTGGAAATAGCGTGTCACGGTCAGAAAAAATTGGTCTCGCAACATACATTTATTCTTTTTGCATAACATACTCTAACTATATAAAAAAGCAAGTTATTTGAGAACAGTAAAAGCTTTTGATTACTAAATACCTCAAATAATCAGCAGTTTAGTATCTCAAAAAATTGAAAACAATTCTAAATAATCCTTAGTAAAAATATTTTTTTAATTAATCAAAAATATATACCTTTATATACAATATAACTAAATATTTTCATCTCATTTGTCAAAGAGTAGCTACACAAAAGTGATAAATGAGTACCTTAGAAGAACAAACATTGTTAGTCACATTTATCAATAAATTAATTACAAACTGCTGGTTACTGTCTCATCATGTAGTAAAAGGACTTGGAAAATGGATTCAAATTGAGAGAAAGTTAAGACTGGATATTTGGAAAAAATTCTTTACTGTGAGGGTGGTGAGGCACTGCAATAGGTTGCCCAGAGATGCTGTGGATGCCCCACCTCTGGCAGGGTTCAAGGCCAGGCTGGATGGAGCTCTGGGTAACCCAGCCTACTGGGAGGTGTCTCTGCCCAGGGTAGGGGGGTTCGAATGACATGATCTTTAAGGTGCCTCATAGCCCAGGGCATTTCAAGATTCTGTGATCATACTCCCCTTTAAATGCTCTATAATTCTCTAAGAGACGAACTAATTTGCTTACTGAAATTATTAAGTGACAAAATTTTAAATTATTAGTTTATAAAAGAAAAACACAAAACATATTGCTGCTACTATTAAAATAAGAAGGATTAAAACAATAAACCAAAACAAAGTAATATACAAAGCACTAAATGTAGGAAAACACGCACACATCCAAAGATGTCTAGGATAGAAATTTACAATTTAAAAAACCCCCACAAATGGCAAGCATAAGTTCAGATATTAGGTACAGTTAACTAAAGAAACAAAACTGAATGTTGTACAATTTATTAGCTCTTCTGTTTCTGCAAATAACTACATCAAGAAAGGAAGGCATTGCACAGATTGCATTTTACAGATGTAAGACACATTGTTGAATTAAAAATAACCCCCTACTGTACTTGGGTACATCTCAAAACGAAAGGGAATAAAAGACAGAAACTGTCACATCAATCCTGATGAAGACAGGCAAACATGTACAGCACCATATTTTTGTTAAAGATACCTCTTCATCTCTGAAATGGAAAGGGCAGGAAAGATGAGGATAAGAAACAGCTTTCAAAACCATAAAACATGCTAAACCAACTGCTTTACCCTCTGATTAAAATCAGACCTAATGATCTGACCAGGTTTGCTCTTTTACTGCGAGAGAGAGCATCTCATAGTGCCAGTGAATATTTGGTGCACCCGTCAGTCTGCTAAAACACACAGTTTATGGACTGTGCTGGAAATGCTTCCATATCCACTTGTAAATAGGAATACTTGTAATAAATCTGACCCATTTGTACTCGTAGAAAGTACTACAGGTTGGCTCTTGCTGTGATAATGGAGAGAAAGGCATTTAGAGTGAAGTAAGTGATAAATTGATTTACTATTTTTGAAAAAAAGGATCTTTTAATTTAAAGAGAAGCCAGTGTACTGAATAGAAGGTAAAAAAACTTCACTCAAGATGTTACTGGAAAACAACAAACACAATTCTACTTTGATTTTTTTTTTTTTTTTTTTCTAGTAGAGTGGAACAAAAACTAAAACAGTCTTTGAAGAATGAACTCACAACATGCTTCATTTCAGGCTTGTTAAACTCTTGGAAGTTTAACCAGCTGCTGCAGCTGTCTCCATGCCTTCTACAAATTAGGGGCAAAGATGCATTTGCATCACAGGCGACTTTGACAAAAAGGTGAAGCTGCTTAAAGCAACTGCATTCTTATGTAGGAATAGAAGAATCAACCCCCAATTTTGTGCAAAACAGATCTCAAGATCAAGACACTACTAATATGAAACACCACATGAAATAAAGCTTGTGTTTAAATAGCTGATTGGTCAAAAAGTATGTGATGCCGGAGTTCACAAATCCAAAGAATTACATCTAAGGGACCTATGAAATGTAACTAAGAAACACAAGTGTAAGATAATAAGGTTATGTAAATCAAAGTAAGTATATGGATGCTTATGTATATGTATACACACATTTAAACCTTCTACAAGGCTCATACTCCAAAAAAGTATGCCTCCCTGCTGGAAAAATAATTAAAGGTTCACAAATTAAAAAAAGATGAGAACCACAGAGTATTTAAAGCGTGGTTACAGTAAAAAACTTCAGATTAAAAGGATTTTTAAAAAGAAAAAGTCCCTACAAATGTGACAGAAAAATCACATTTCATTGTATAAATAAGTGGCTGGTACATTTTCTCTAAAGCAAAAACAGAAAAGGATATTATGTGAACTGAGGAAAACTATTTGAATCTTAGATCAAAAACTACTGAATATATCTGACTAAAGTCAGATATCCTCCTCTTACAAACCTTCATGAGGAAATCGTAGTTTCTTAGACAAGTTTTATTCCTATCTAACTATCAGCTACTGGGAGTAACCACTATTCTCTTTTGAGTGCCCGGATACGTGGCATTCACTCTTTCATGTGAATTAATTTCTTAATACTTTTCTGCCTCCTTCACTTCCCTACTCAAGAGACAGAAAAGAGAGATTATTGAATGAGTATTCACATCAGTTGCTTGACTGACAAAAGGATTCAGTGAGAGAACATACAAGAAGGAAAAACAACAGTGCTAAGATTTCAAGTCAAGAAATACTCTTCAAGAATGCTGCTAGTCTCACACTCTGTGAAGAGCAGGCTAATTTCAAATCCAAAACCATTAAATTAATACAATGCAAAAATAAGGTAATTTTTTTTTACTTTTAGTGAACAGAAGTACTTAACTCACTGGATTTGTATAGCATGCAATACAGCACTGTTTTACAGATTCCACTGATTGAGAGAACTTCAAATTAAGGGTAGCAACAGCATAGCTGTGTTACCCAAACACTACATTTCTATTAATTAGGATCAATTCCTAAGTATACATTAAGTGTTTGTCATATACACAAAAAAATTTAAAATGCCTCAGTACAAATGTTAATTGGCAGATGACATTCATCCTCAAATGACAGATCCATTGGTTACATCTAGCTGCATGACTGAGAAATGGCTGTATGCACATACATCTATCAACCCTCCAAGTGGGTAAATAATGAGAAGGAAAAATCACTGGATCATAGAATCATTTAAATGACTTCTTGCCCAACCTTCTTATGCTTAAAACAGGGTCAGCTATCAAATCAAATGTGGTCACTCAGGGTTTTACCTGGTTGTTAACTTGAAAATCTTGCAGTGTTTAGCTCCTAAGTGATACCTAGCATTTGTCAGTTGCTGGGTGAAACAATCAGGTTTTCTTTCATTTGTTCAGAATGTTAAAATCAGTAGAGTATTGCAAATACTCAGCATTACAGAGAAGAAACAGAACGTTAGTATCTTCAATCAGTACTATGGATCCATCTGCAGGAAAGTAGGTGGAACTGGCCCTTCAACACATCTGCAAAAAAGCACTTAACCTACAAAGGATGCAGATGACAAAGATGAAACTGATAAGTAAGAATCATGGTTCTATAAGGAACTACTGCTTCACAGATGCAGGTAAGCAACGTTGTTTCACCTTGCAAACAAATCTATCAAGAGGAAGAGATAAGAAAGCATTTGTTAGATGAATGTCTTGTAAAATCAGAAAGGCAAATAATAGGAAAGAGGACACTTTCAAAAGAATTCTTGCAAATACATTACGGCATCACTCAATTTGCAAGACATAATGGGGTATTTCAGACAAAGTATGATTCAAAAATGTCTTTTGCTTTGATGATCTGGCAGATAGCTACTTTTTGATGAAAAAAACTCCAAAGAGGAAACAGAGACGATTTCAACTAAGTATACATTATGACTATTCCCTAACAATTTCTTACACAGTGACAGAAATAGGGCATAGTTACACGTGGACACAAACCACTTCCTTCAGCTGCTGAAGCAGAGAGCAGAAATCTTGCTATCTTAGAAATAGCATGAAACACCTGTTTCACAAGACTTCAAAACAAATATCCTTAGAGAGTTTAACATAAATTGTGACTATTAAGAGTATTAATACCTATTAACACAAAGTTGCCATATTGGCATGTCTTGAGAAAACCTTTCAATTAACCTTGAAGATATGTAAGTACATTTCAGATGGAAGTGCACACTATGTAGAGACATGATATAAACAGGACAGAGAAAACACTTCTGCCACTGCTTTTCAAAAATGTCATCTTGCATGACATGCAAAAATTCAAAATAGAAGGATTTCAACTGGCCAAAGGGATAGAAATGCTTCTGGTGTCTACAAGAGAAAAAACAGAAGCATAAGAATAGATATATGTAAGAGCACTGGGGTTGTTCAGCTTCATTATTTTTCAGATAATACAGGAGAATTCAGGAATAAATACAAATCTAAGGGTTCCCTTTAAAAGATAATCACATCTGCAGGAAAAATAGAACCCACTGGTGATTAAAAATCTATTGGAAGGTAGCGGCATTTCTGTTTACTCAGCAGTATCTCATCTATTCTGTAATGCAAACCTTCAAGAGAATGCATGAAAGGAGACAAGGCTGTACAGAAAAATTATGATACAGCACCACACAGCTTTCTGAGGACAGGTACTGTCCTCCTGATTGTCATGCACATGAAATAGCACAACAGTTTCTCATAGGGCTGTTTCCTGAGTAACATAATTACACAAACATTGTACCATCCCAGTGTCTTAACCTGTCATAACTACCTCCCTGTCGTCCCACTTGTAAACAGAAGCTGAAAATGCCCAAAGCAACTGAGTACAAACACCTTTACAAACAGAATCTAAATATACATAGAATGCAAATGACCAAGCACCCTGAAGCACAGGAGCTAAAATGCATGATGCTTAACAGCACATCTGAGGATAAGTTATTAGCAGAGTGACTAAATAAGCAAAAAAAGTCACAGAAAAAACTGTTCAGCTCATCAGCACTGCTAAAATAAAAGGTCACAAAGGTTACTACTAATTTACCTGAATCAAAAATCACCACTGAAACAGAAATGTTTGTTTTTACACACTTCTAACAGGAAAAAAGTGCACTAGCATAACAATTCACAGCCTCCAGTGAATATAAGAGTTTGATGAAGTTGAAGGAAAAAAATAGTAAGTACATAATCTAACTGGCCATGATGAACCTTAAGGAAACCACATGCCTTTGCAAACTGTAACATTTGTGTATAATCCCCTTAAAATCAAAAAATAAACACATTGCATGATACAAAACTTTCAAATTAAGATCCTAGACCTTGATGCTTAAGATGTCAACAGAGGGCAGGGAAGGGTGACTTCTCCAGAAGAGGGTAACAAAAGGTTCAAATACCTTGTAACGAATGTTGTCTTCCATCACCTACTCCACTGGGACTTTTTCCAACAGCTGTTTTGGTTCCCTCTGTACTAGTAGCCATTCTTCTATCAACTACTGATTGTTTATCATTTACCTTGGAAACCTTCAATCAGAGGGTCAGATATATTAGTATTAGAAAGAAAAACAACAGCAATATGACATTATTTGAAAATAACTGTTAAGTCATCTAGATGAATTTCGCAATTGCTTAGCCACCAAAAAACAAATTCAAAACTCAATGTTCCACAACTTATGCCTGCAGCAAATTATATTTTAAGGATAAAATTAACTAGATATTGAAAAACACTGCCATTTGGATACGCCAGTGTTCAAAACGAGCTTTATTTTGTGTCCTTTACCATTACTTTTATTTATATCTACAGATTTTTTTAATTCAAACTCTACTGTTTTCATCCTCCCTTAGCCATCCATTTACTCCCTACTCTCTGTTGCACAACACTGCATCTGTAAGTCATTTCTCAGAGAATTCTGGTCCTATTATTTACTTAACAACAATCACTCTAACTAATCAGACAGCCTGTCAGTTATCCTGCACTACTGTCTGAGGTACAGTTTGAAGAAAATTGACATTTGTCCCCAACTTAGAGCTATCAGACTCAAAAATTCACTCTTAAACACTGGTACTCCAGCAATTATTGCTGCCTGCCCCTTCATCTTGATTAACTGAAGGCATCTTCAATACATAATTAATGCTGCAAAAATAAAAACTTAGCTCTCTAGAGTCCAAAATAAAATATTTTATCACTGTATTTGTGCACATCACCTATATCTTTAGAGAATCACAAAAATACTTACCTGGAATTTAACTCTGTTATGTGGCATTCTTATAGTGCAATAGTTTGGAATTCCAATCCAGAACTGCTGAGTTTTGGGAAATATGCAACTACACAATCGGCCTTCTTTCATCTGGAGCAAAAGTATTTGAGCACTACAAAGCTTTCTGGAAGTCCACAT
This sequence comes from Sialia sialis, assembly GCA_009812075.1. NCBI lineage: Eukaryota > Metazoa > Chordata > Aves > Passeriformes > Turdidae > Sialia > Sialia sialis. Next base: position 71,377,412 of record VRYO01002772.1, read on the forward strand.
TTTAGTAAAAGTGATCTCTGGATCCGGATGATGTGGTAATCAAACTGATACTCACAGAAGCTGTTTTACCAGGAAGTTACAAAGGAAACATCAAGAGGTGAGCTTGGGCACCATAAAAGCACAGGGCAGAAACTTTCTTTTAGGCATAACCTGTTTAAAAGACAATACAAAAAAAAAAAAAAAAAAAAAAAAAAAAAAAAAAAAAAAAAAAAAAAAAAAAAAAAAAAAAAGTAGTTGAAAGGTTCACATCGAAGCCCTGATAGTGTCACCTCCTCACACCCATCCAGCCCGAAAACAGAGGCATTACCAGCTGATTCACTTGACAGAGAAGGCGTTTATTTCAGGAGCTCCTTTCTTTCCCTCTCACCAGCCCCCCGTGTTGTTCACCACAGACAAAAAGAACTAAAACTGCTAATAACAGAGAACCCCAAACGAACAAACTGTCCCCTAAGATTAACAACGTGAATAAACTGCTCCTTCCACCTCAGCTGAAAACTGTGGATGCAGTGATCCTGAAGCTTCAAGTTTGTTCACTAAAACAAGGTGCCGCTGTCAACTTCCTGGCAAGAGACCCTCCAGCATGCTGGCTGGTACAAGGCAAGCCTCGCCATCCTCTCAGTTACTAAGAAAGCACAGGAGTTACTCACACACCCAGTGTAAGCCTTGTTTACACCCTGACCATAAAGAAAAATGTATACGTTCAGAAGAAAAGCAGGTTCCTGCCTGATGACCACTGCGAACAATCCCACTGTGACCCTGTGCCGGCGAGGTCTCGGCGGAACTCCGCCAATTTCCAACTTAATCCCAGCCTAGTGAGTTAAAGTGTTCTGTTTCATCTCGTGCGCCATGAGATCGGGCCTATGCTGCAACCGGGTTTTTCCTATCTCCACTTTCAGCAAACAACCAAAACAAACAAGCAAAACAGCTGAAACGGCGAGGCAAGTTTTTTAAAGCCAGCAAACACAGAACGTGAAGTGACAACCCCGGGGCGGACAACGCCAAAGCGCAGCCACTGCGCCTTCTAACCTTGGGCACTCACAGCAAGCGGGCGATTCCTACGCAGGACACGGCCCTGCAGAGGTCAGTCACCTCAACCCCGCCCGATCGCCCGCTGCCTCCCCGCAGGCCTCCCGCGGGGCTAACGCGCCCTCCGCCAGGCACTGTGCCCACCTCGACCCCCTTCCCCGGCAGCGGCCCCGGATCGCGGCCGGACCGGGAGGTCGCTGCGGGTCCTGCCCGGCCCCAACCCCCGCGCCTGCGCAGCGCGGGCCTGGCGGCGGTGGGAGAAGCGGCGGGAGCGGGCCCTGCAGCGCTGGGAGGAGCGGCGGGCCTGGGCCCGGGCCGCTGAGGTGGCACCGCCCCCGCTTCCCCCTTCGCCACCCGCCGGCGGCGCTGGCTGTGCGGGCGGGCCCGCCCCGCCGGGGCTTATCGCTGCTGTGGTGCGGGCGGGTGTCCCCTCCCTCAGCACCGCCTTTGCGCCAAGCCGCGCGCCGGATAACAGCGGCCTGTTGCTGACGGGGGAGTCTCAGTATAAAGATTACTTCGTTTTGTTTTGTTTTGTTTTGTTTTGTTTTGTTTTGTTTTGGCAGTCAGATTCAAGATGCAGATGGATCCTGCAGCCAGCAGCAGAGGAAGGGCAAAGATGCCTGTGGAACAGAAGTATACATGTGTGAATTCTCCCTGTGACTGACTGGGGTTCAGACTAAACTTGTGAATAAACACTGTGTTAGATTTCACACAGATATTTCTCCTTCACCTGCAGCATCCATTATCTGTGTTCTTTTCCAGTATTTGGGAGATGCTGGGATGGATTTGTGATAGGAGAAGGTGCAGCTGTGTTGGTGGAACCTTCTACAGGGTATCTTCAGAGTTTAGCCTTTCAACTGCTAAAGAGCAATAGTTACAAAACAGAGCCCTGGCGCTGTCTTACAGCGTTGACACCATTTCATGGAGTTACTGCCTGCTGATTTCATCGTCCTACACGCTTTCCCCATGTTTACAGGATGAGATTTTAGATCAGAATGCCAGATGAGGCCTAGTGGTGGAGAAAAAAAATAATCTTGCCTTAATTATAGACAGAGTTCTAATTTTTAGTGGCCAGTACTGTCATTAAGACCACACTTGCATCTAAATTAATACTTGGTTGACAGCAGTGGCAAGTCACAAATATGTCAGGACGGCCCTTATTTTAGATGTGGACTCAAGTAGATTAGTTAGACTCATAGACTTTCTGTGCTGTGTCTGATCTGTTAATGGATTGGAAAATGTGTGATGTAGATGAAGCTTTCTGAGTTGGTGACAATTAACCCTTAAATGGAGGTAAGTTACAAGTGTAAACACAGCAAGTCGTTGTGAAGGACAGTAAATGAGATGGTGTCTCACATATAGCAGCTGGCACTCAACGCCACAGAACTGTAGGGGTTGGAAGGAACCTGTGGAGGTCAGCTAGTCCAACTCCCTTGCCAAGGCAGATCCACCTGAAACGGTGACACAGGAACAAATCTAGGTATTTTTTTCAGAGGGAGACTCCAGAACCATCCTGGACAGCCTGTTCCACTCATCTGTCACCCTTTTCATAAACAAGATCTTTCTCAAATCAAGGTGGAACTTCTTATATTTTAGTTTATGGTCATAAAAGAGAAATATTCATGTCTGCTTTGGCCTTAAGACTTCTTAGGGGCATTGAGGTGCTAGGGCATGTCCAGAGAAGGGCAGCAAAGCTCGTAAAGGATGTGGAGTGGCTGAGAGAGCTGAGGTTGTTTAGCCTGGAAAAGAGGAGGCTCAGGGAGACCTCATCACTCTCTACAACTGCCTGAAAGGAGATTGCAGCCAGTGGAGATTGGCCTCTTCTCCCAGACAACCAGTGACAGGATGAGAGGAAATGGCCTCAAGCTGTGCCAGGGAAGATTCAGGTTGAACATCAGGAAGAATTTCTTGATGGAAGGGGTTGTTAAGCATTGGAATAGGTGGCCCAGGGAAGTGGTGGAGTAAGCGATCCTGAGGGTGTTTAAGGAAATTCTGGGTGTGGCACCCAGTGCCCTGGTCATGGTGGTGCTCTGTCAGAGGTTGGACTTGATGAGCTCAGAGGTCTTTTCCAGCCTCATTGATTTTGTGATTTCTTGGCTCCTTAACTCAGACTCAATCTATTCTCTTTCCCATAGCCAGACATGATCAGACCCTTATCCTTCAAGTGTCAAAGCTCATTTCTTCTGCTGAGTTTAGAAAAAATTATCCATAGTCAACCTTTTTATAGCATGACATACATCTTTCATTCTTTGCTCCTTTAGTAGTTGTTCTTTGGAATTCTCTGACATTTTCTTAAGAATAAAGTGCTCCAAAGAAGTCTTACATGAGTTCCATAAGTGCTTAAATGGCTTTACAACATGCTATTTGTTAGAACAGGTATTTCGGAGCACCTGTGTATTTAAGGAACAAGGCCTTTTAAATTGTGTGTAAAATAACAGACTAAGCTACAGGAGCAAAGGGAGCTTTCAGTGACAGCACTTTAATGTATTTATACATTTGGTCAGCACAATTAAGCTGGCTAGTGGTGTGCCTACTGTACCATGCCTCTGTCAACAAGACTGAATTCTTACTTCAGAAATTTGAGGCCCACATGGAAAATGAGGAGACATATAAAGAGAAACAAAATCAACTTAATGGTCTTCTTTTATTACTGACAAAAATGCTGTGTATATAATTAAGAAGTAGATATGTAAAAATAAGTCTCTTCAAAAAGCTCTGCAGAATAAATTGTGATGGAGACGGTGCAAGATTCTAGTTACAGATAGGTGTCATTAAAGGATTTAATGCAGTTTTTTGCAATGTTTATTCAAATTGGCCTTTATTCAACTGCTGATCAATGGATTGAAATATTCAAGGAAATCTAATGATTTATGACATCGTATTAAGATTTATGGCAGAAACATACAGTAGTGCATCACAAAGAAAAGATGAGCTTTCTTTATCAGATAAGCATAAGAGTAGCGCTAAGCAACTGATGCTCAGAACTATGGGTTTGACTCGTGATCACTGAAAACCAATTCCTTTCCTTATTTCCTTGTGCTAAAATAGAGTGTGACTTCCTCTGTCTAGAGGTCCATGTAAGTGCCTGTGCCTGAGAATACCAGGTCCATTGCTGAAGGTATGCAACCATGGCTTGGAATTCTGAGGAAAATGCTAAGGTGAAGGAGGAAAAAAAAAAAAAAAAAGCTGGCTGAAAGTCTGAAGAGGAGATTCATGAGATGAGAAAGCTGAAGGAAAGCAGACAAAGGAAAGCACTGACATGAGCAAGTATAAAATCATCAAGAAAAAAACTGTGTCAGAAGGAGACATTACTGTGGCTGTGCTCCAGGGAGCTGCCTTTCTCCTTCCTGACTTTTGCCTGCCTAGCTAGCAGAGACTCTGCATATGTCTTATAAAGGCTTGTGAACACATCAATGCCTAGCTTAGTAGTGATGTGGACGTGATAAGCAATAAATAATTTTAAAACTGCTGAGCATGTCCTGCTCTCAGAATCACTTTGTATTTGGCTAAGATGTCCGAACAGGGACACAAAGAAGAGTGGTTGCAGGACACTAAAGTTGACAGATAAAACATATGTGGGAACTGTACTCTCAAAATCAGTTCAAAAGAAAATGCATGCTCCCAGATTAAAAAACAAGATGGTTTTGGAGGGAGACTGGTGACTCTTGATGCAGCCAAGAAGTCAAGAAATATTTTCTAAAAAACAGACAAGCAAACAAAACCACAAAACAGAACATATGTTCAGTATTTCCAAGGGATTCATTGGGGAAAAATAGTCAGTGAAAAACTTCAAGGAATCATTATAAATCTGCAAATATAAAACAAATTTTGGTCATATGTTGTAAATTATCTTTAGAAATTTTCTAGTAATCTTATGACCTACTGAACACAACATGGAAATATTTAATGGAATTGGGAACAATCACAGCAGAGGTAGTGGGTTTGCACTTCAGTTCTTCCCCCCCCCCCCACTCTTCTGTATTTGCTTGATTTTATCGTAGCTAAAGCCACATATCAAATTGACAATGAATATTTTTTTCAGACAATCCAGAATTGCTCTTAGTTCTTTAACAGTCCCCAAATAAAGGGGGTTATTGCATTCCAAAGTGTATGTTATTGATATTTTCAGTAAATGTTCATATGCTTCATTAAAGGGCCCAGTAATTTTTTTCCTTGTTTCTTCTTGTATAACCAGACAGTCTGATATTTTCCCTCTCACTTTTTGACATCCTGGGTGGGATTTGTCAAAGGAATGCAGGCGTGGGATACAGTCTAGACATGGGTATTTGAGCTAGTCATTCTAATCTGCTTCAGTGGTCAGCAAAGAGAAAAAGACACTTTTGGAAAGGAATTAATTTCCGCATAGAGTACACTTTTGAAATATGTTAGATGCATCATTCTCTAAACTGCTTATTTTTCTTTAGTGACATTGAGGAAGGTCTGAGAAGACCACCTCAGAGGTAAATGATTGAAGTTTTGCAAAAGGAGCCTCTGTCCTGGCAAGGGTGTAGACTCTCCTGGCTGCCAAATGCTGAGTCTGCCATCACTTGAAATTCTGAGGTGAGATGAATTACTGTCTGGAAGCCAGAGAGCAAAACCTGAAACCATCCATTAAATAGAAAACTGTCAGAAAATGGACACTATGGAAGGGGAATGGCTCAGTGCTTTTAAATCACTCCATCTGCTCACAATTTGTCTCATTTCATTTCATAACACTTCATTTAAAGTGTCTACTTTTGCATTTCATCTTTTTCCTCTTGTCACAGCCTTTGGGGATGCCTGTGTTCAGGCTCACAGCTGCCATGCCCATGCAGAGGTTGCCCAAAAAAATGTGGATGCTCCACTCTGTAGGTGTTCAGGGCCAGTTTGGATGGGGCCCTGAGTAATCTGGTCTAGTGGGAGCTGTTCAAGCCTAGGGCAGGGAGGTTTGTAATTAGATGGTCTTTAAGGTCTTTTGCAACCCAAACCAGTTTATGATTTTGTTCCTCTGAAAATTCTTTTGGAGATGTTGGTTTGTTGTTTCTTCTGTTAAATACAAGCTATTTAGGGTCAGCACAGGAATGAGAAGAGGTGTGTTTGTAAACAGTAAGAAGACTTAATCATCAGTATTGATGTATAGGCCACCATTAGCTTCCAAGTTCAGTTTGATATGCAGCAGTTAAGGGTTTTTTTTTTTTTTTCATCTTTCGCAGTCTGTAATACTTCAGCTTTTTGAGATTGATAAGTTACTACATTCTTGCCTGATTCCATATGAAATGATCTTTTTTTCTCCCCAGAGTCCTATACACTCTTTACAAAAATAACTTTTATGAGGCTTGGTAAAGATTCCAAAATATTTACAGTAATTTCACAATTATAAGCTGCACCTTTTTCACTGAAGAATCCAGCCTACCTCAGTAGTGTGGCTTATATTCAGGTGCGGCTTATCTATGGTCAAATCCCAGTGAAGTGCCAGCCAGGGAGGATGCCTGGGGCTGCCTTTAAAGGCTTCCCTGGTCTATGAAAACTGTTTGCAACTTGAGCACCTGACACCAAACCCAGCTGGCAGCGATTCTGTTACTAATTTGTTACTTTGTTACACATGGAGCCTCGCTTTTTTTTTTTTTTTTAAAGGTGCAGCTTATATTCAATGTGGCTTATATGTGGACAAATCCCATGGTCTATCTAGCTACAGGGAGGTGCAACTTATAATCAGGTGCGGCTTATAATTGTGAAATTACTGTATACTAATAATGACTTCCCTGTATTTCATAATGTGTTGTATATTCAGTTACCAGGAGTTAATATTTTGCATGTGGATTTTTTTATCTTTCCATCTCTCCTCTTTTGGGCTGTTATCTTACCTTTCCATTATTTTATCTTGCCTTCTTTGTATTTTAAATGTTACAACTATTGAAAGTATGTATGGTAGCAATTATATTAACTGTGCTTACATCTTATCTGTATATAAGAATTTCCCATGCTTCCACTACATTTAGCATTAGACGTTTTTAGTGCTTTTTGTAACAACATTTGTCTTTTGGTAACTCATTAAAGCAAATCATCACTCATTTTATTTCTTGTAATATGCCTTCTATCAATTTATTAGTCATTGTTAAGCCTATGAGAACATGAGAACAATAAAGAAAATTAATCTAAATAAACTAATGGTGTGAGTATAGAGTGAATTAGTTAGGCCCCATTAATTCTTTGTGCTACTGATTCAGAATCAAAAAGGTCACAGCTGAGTTTATAGACATAAAAAATGTTTGGATATCAAAATAGAGCTCTCAAGACATATGGAAGCATTTTCATCTTTTTTTTTTTTTACTGTACAGGAAAAGGTAAAAATAACAGATGAGACTTTGATTCCTGTATTTAATGGGAATTTATTCTTTGAAAAAAGTTTTTAAAAAGTAATTGAGGTAAAAGACAGACTCCTGAGTGAGAACATAAATGATTGCTTCACCTTTTTGTGGGGAGATTTTTAACCTTATGACCTAATCTCTCCCCTTCATGTAGGGCAAGCTCCCTCTCAACTTTGAATTTCCATTTGGCAGTATGCAACGAGTCCACACAGCCTCAAAGGGCTCACAAATTGTATTTAGCAACTGATGGGATGTGTCCACTCTTTCACCTTGTAACACACCTCAAGTGCATCTCTCTTTTTAGTGTTTGCAGATACTACTAATTACAGGGTCATTGACATTTAACTGAAACATTGTTGCACATCTTCTTTTCTGCCTGAGAGCACGAGACTGTGAGAAAGTATTTGTTGATTTACTATGGCAAAATATTCTTTTGTATCTAAAAATAACCTGTTCACAGGAAATTGTGGCAAGAAAAATTACTGAGCAGAGCAATAGAAAAGGGCTTTGAGCAGCTGAATAAGAATTTCTGTAGACAGGAGTAAAGAGAAAACCAAATTATCTCATTACCAATTAATATTTTGATCTGTTTTGGCATGTATGGTGTTGGCTAATTTTTTAAAATATCAAATTTGTCTCTGCTGTGGCTCCACTGCTCCTTCAACTCTGTATTTCACTTTGTAGTTTATGCTTTTATATTTTAACCTTACTAGCTAATATAATCTCCATCAATGTAAAATGTGTAAAGGACATTATTGTATTGATAATTGGCAGCATGGTTAAAAGCTATCAAACAACATTTGCATAAGGCAAAAATTTGTTAATCGAAACTTTTTTTTACATTACTGTAGTGCATAAAGGTTAGATTTGATTTGTACTCTATGATAGAGTGAAGCCATAAATATAATGAGTTTCCATGGGCTTTCCTTTCTTAAGAATCTACCTCCAGTTTCATAGATTGCACGTTTATAGTAATTATCTGGTTAAATTACTTGAAGTTCTAGTAATAGACACGTGCATAAATACAATATATTCATATAAGAATGAGTTTAAAAAGGGGGAAGAGTAGACGTGACATTTCTGTCCTTCAAAGCAACCTGCTTGATGTTCATGTGCTGAATGAGTATGTCCTCCACTTCCCAACCGTGACTCCAAGATAATAACCATTACCAGGCTCAAAGATATTTAATGAGGTTAAAAAATTGTGAAATATCACCGGTTTAATAATGTTTACTTTAATCTGAGTCTCTGCATCTGCCACTCTGAAATACCTTTGCTAATCAAGACTGCTGTAGTAATATTTTCTGACAGATTTCAATGAATTTTCCTGAAAGGTAAGGTGAACTATGTGATTATTTTGATAATTCTATCTACCAGGGGATCAAGATTTATAGGCAGGGATTTTGAGAAAATATTATCCAGTTTTCTGCCTGACTTAGTATATCCTGAAACAAGTGGTAAGCTTCCTGCTGGGGAATATAGGGATGAGGAAGGTATGACAGTTTAAATCTAAATTGTATGGAAAGGATAAAAGAACATTCTTCTTCCATGAATTAATTTGTTTTGATATTGTTTTATAAATATTTCTAGGATGTGAATTTTAGACCTAAAAATTCTTGTGAATTTATATTATTTTTGATCTTACTTATGTGAGTTTGAAATGTGAATTCAATTTCAAATATTCAACAGATATTTACAGAGCTTAGCTCCAACAGAAACTGTGGAAATATACCTATCCTAAAATAGCTAAGTGATGAAAAGCTCATCTGAGTTGAAATGTGTTTCAGATGGGGCAGAGCTGGGTTTAGAATTAGGACCATTACCTAAATATGAAGTTACTTGGTGGGAGGCCACTCTATACTACCAGAAGTGCCATCATGAGAATTTTTTCTAAGGAATTCTTCATTTGAAAGGTTTCTCTCCTGTAGGTAAAAAAGAATTGTTTGAGTAATTCTGATATCTTTATGCACATTAATGCTGTCTGACTATAATTTCTTGCTGTGTATCCTCAGGAGCCTTTGCACCAGCCTCATAGATAATGCATAAGGAATATCACAGTTTTCCACTGTAGTGTGGGGAAAGGGTCAAGACTTCCTGAATCCAGGTTACATGTGGCAGCAAGCATCTAGAGCTGCCTTTGAATCACAGGTCTCTGACTCTGCTTGTTTGGAATCCTAAGCAGGAGCAATGAGGTCTGCCCATGAGCTAGAACTTTTCACTTCTCAACCCAGACCTTTCTCGTACTGGACCAGGGCTTGTCACTTCTGTAAAGCCTGGGGGAGACTGGAGGACTTCAGGAACTACAGATTAATTTCAGAATGCAGGAATTCTTACAGGTGAAATCAAACTAAAAATACTTCTTTCCTTAAATGCACACTTTAAAATATCATTGTTCTTTCAGTACCTTTTACTCTTTTATTACAGTTTTAAAGGCTGTAGATAGCTCCTGATGACTTTTGGCATCAATGTATTCTAAGTGCATGATTTCTGAATATGGCTTAATATTTTGCTCTAACCGGCAGTCATCCTTTTTAATATTTTTTCACATTTGATAGTAATCCAATTTCCAACTTTTTGCCTGTAATGTTGTAACCTAGATGAAACCTTCATGGACAGAGGTAGTGATACCTCTCTGTTTAAATCAGTGTATACCCTGGCTGATGTTTTCATAGGAGTTAGACAATCAAAAATGAAGAGCGTTTTCCGCTTGGTGTTTATTTACAATTTCGTAGTTGTCTTCATCTGTATGTCTGACACACTTAGTGGTTTGAGTAGCTTTGATTATGACCATTCCACATTCAGATTATATGCATGCAACTGGAAGTATGCTGCATTATGTATGCAACTGGAAGTTTCTGAAGCACAAGTTGTCAGATACTGATACACTGTAAATTCATCATGTGGCCATATAGACTTTGCACAACCAAAAGGTTAAGCTTGTTCAGCAAAAAGCTGTGCCATTCTTGCAACTATCTGGGGAAAAATGTTCTCTTTTTTTGCTTTACCTATTTTACTAAAAGTAATCTTAGTTCTTTTCTCTCTGGGCTTTTTCGCTACAAAAGGATTTTGCTTATCATCCTTTAGAGTCTGATTTATTACATTTTAAATTAAGGTTAACAGATTGTATTTTGACAGTTTCTGGATATTTATGTTTTCCAGTCTGGTGAATCCAGGAGGAAATCATTCTTATCTTCTAATCTTGAGTTGTACAAAATGAAGAAATTTGCATATTTTTTAACTCAATCTGTGAATTACAAAAATCCTCAAATGGGATAACCCTCAATCATTTTATTCTGCCTCTGTGTGCTGGTGTTCTCGGGATAAATTTGATTGCAGGCTGGCATATCTCCATTGTGCTTTCCTTTTCTGTACAATTAATCCCAGCCTGCCTAATTTCTAATGTGTAGAATGGAAAAACTTTATGACACTTTAAATTTTAAAAACAAAAGAGAATGGAACTTTGAAGAAAAACAGAAATGAGATTAAGTTGTAAAATTTAATAAGTATCTGACTAAAAAATTCTCCCTTAATCAGAATGTCAACTAAGAGCAGAAATAACAGCAGTTATTTAATTTTTGATGTCAGAAGTTGACAGAAGTCTAGAGCAAGACTGCAGTAGAAGGAAGGAAAGCTGATTTATTGAACGTGTGAGCTCAGGGCCACATCACTGGGTGTTCTGAAAGGGTGTAACTGAGTATAACCTTTATGAAGTTTCAGTTTTCTCTGCCTTTCTATTTTGAATAAAAAATATGTGTCATTATGAATTAAGCCGAGGAAAAGTTAACATTATACTAGATTTCTAATTTTTAAGAAATTTACTCCAAAAGGCCAATGCTCTTTTAACATATTAGCAAGGCTTGTTCTTATTGCCAGTTGTTATCTTGTGGCTGCTCAGTCTCGATATTTTGTATTAATAAAGCTGGAGTGAAACATTTTCTTTAGTGTTTGGTTAATTTTTAGCATTTTCAATCAGAAAGAATGGATAGATGCCTTTAGTCTAATTTCACTCAGAGATGCTGCTTTTTTTTTCTCTTTTTTTTTAAGAAACGTAGCTAAGTGTCTTTCTCTTTCAACTTATGAAATGAAACAGCTCTTGAGCTGTTTGTAAGCAAACAATCAACACATATGACTTATCAGAATGAAACTTTTTCAACCACGCACTATCTGTTGTCACTATGTTGTAATTACTTCATGGAGATTTTATTTAACATACTTGCAGAGTTTAACAGGTAGGAAACATGACACTTAACTAATGCAATCAAATACTACCTGCCAACAGCTGTGAAATCTCCTTGCTTTCTCTTTTTATGACACACTTCCTTGATCAAGCTCCTAATCTGTGA
>VRYO01002772.1:71390127-71401386 GCA_009812075.1 Sialia sialis
ACTTGGGACAGACCAAGAGTCACTCTAATCATACCACTGCAGCCTGCACCTGGGTGCCAGACATTCATGTCTCCTCAGTCTTTCCAACAGTGTGCTCCATACTCTCTCTGAACTGTCAGAGACATGAGCATCCTCTATTTGTCAAAGTATCTTCTGCAAGACAATGGTAATTAGCGTTTTTTTTTTTCCTTTATTCTTCTCTTTTCTACATTAAGAGTTGTTTTTGTTGTTTTGGGGGTTTTTTTTGTTTTGTTTTGGTTGTTTCTGTCATTGAAACAATATTTTCCAATTAGCAAATTCTGGAAATCAAGGGTTGGTCAGATGAAATGCTTCCTCAAGGGGCTAATGAAAATGCTATGGAGAAACAGAGAAACTGTTATACCTGCAGGGGGCATTGCAATACAAAGAAAGGAGCAATGAAAACTTCCAACCAATTGTCTGATAACATTTTATGACATTCGACTATCAGATCTGGACATTTTATTTGTCTTTTTTTTCAAAAAGTGACAAGATTTTTAAAGGATATTAATGAACTTTTTTTCCTAATGTTTTTGAAAGAAGTGTTAAATTACATTTGGAAGGATATTTTTCAGTGTTTTTGCACTTACTGATAGTGATGAAGAACGTTGGCATAATGGTATTAAATTGGGTCATAAAATGGCAGTAATTTTTTCTTTAATTTAGAAAAAGAGTTTTCAAATGATCCATTAATAACTTTCAAACGTCTTCACTAGTTTAGTGAGTCTAATTAGTCTTGAAATATTATGACCTTCTCTCTATTTTTTTTGTATACATGTACTTTTGTTTATCAAAGGGAATGAAGCATGGCATCTAAGCAACAATTCTAAGATCAAGTCTTATCTATTGTGTCATGCACATATATGAGAGTAATGTTGACTATCTCATTATTCCTCATAGAATTAATTTATTATCTTTCATGAAGTCTTGTCTGTAGTAGATTTTTGTAGTTTTATTATCTATGGTGAGTGAAAACAAGCTGATATGTAACTTCTGCTTCACAAATAATAAGTGGACTCTTATAGACATAAACATTGGAAATTATAGAATCACTCCTAAGATACAATATGTACATGTATTTCTGTGTACAGCAGAATATGATTTCAGTCCTTTGTCAACAGTACCTCAACCTTTTTCCTCTCAATTGTAGAAAATCTCTCTTCTTAGAAGCAGGAAAAAAAGCTGTATCTGTTAGCAAGAACGGAATGTGACCAGACTTGGGAGGAAAGAGATGATTAGGTGGAGTTACTAACCACTCATAAAGAAAAGACTAGCTAAACTGTCAAGTACAGTAGAATGGCTTGTTTTATAACCGCATGATTGACATTAGATCTATGCAATTTCTGCTTATTTTACTCCCTTTCACTTCTGAAGTGTCATTTTTTGTGTTTCTTCCCTACTCCCACTAGCAGGCTTTATAATGAATTACAAGGTTTATTTGCAATGTGATTTATGATAGCAAACTGTAATTTTTTCAAAACGGAGCCAGTCATCTTTGCAAATTTCTTTGGATTCCATTATATTCAGGGAAAATGGAAGACCATTTTTCTTTGGTAAAATATTCATAGATTAGAGGCTTGGTTGAGAAGACATAATTTTATTTCCAGGATTTATCAGCAAAGTGCTTATGAATGCTACTGATCTGTTGGCTGCTTCTTTGTACTCTTAAAGTAAAGAATTGACACCATGTTCCTGATAGTCTGCACTTTCTGATATCCCTGCATTGCAATTGTGTTCTTGAAACAGATCCTTATTTCTAGTTTTGTCAAAATTGAGTTCAAGGCCATTAGCATCCACTTACTGTATTTTTTCCAGCATAAGTTTTCAGTACTTTTGTTGCACTTTCTGTCACATTGTAAAAAGAAAACTGTGATCTGATTTTCTTTATCCATTTTCTTACCTCTTTGACATTATTTTAGGAAAACGAAAAACCAGCATTGGAGTTGAATTTCTCTTAGGCATGGCAAATTACTCTAGTTTCATATAATCACTTCAAAAAGGAAAATACTTTATCCACGCTAATAAGGCGACATTATCTATTTCAGATGTGCATTTAATTTATACAAATTTCTTAACTGACCTAACTTCCACATTTTTTAGCCAGTTGTGGAATTTTCTTACAGATTTCCTCACTAAACTGTTCAGGCAAGGCTGTGTTCTATGCGCAAGTACTTTACTTAATCAGCTGTATTACATTAATAACACTAAAATGAAAGCAGATGTATTTTCTTTATTCTTAACAGACCAACTGGTAATTCTCATACTTGTAATTCATAGTTGTAAATGGTACGATGATCAAAAAGAGGTTTCTATCATTATTTTTGAGGTATTGGTTCCAAAATGAGAAAAATGAGGAAGGATCTCAATAGCATTCAGCAAATAAAAGCTAATCAAATAGTGAACAATATGAAACTGATTACTTCTTAATTAGTTAAAGATTTGCTTGTTTCATCTGGACATCACTTGTTATTGATGCAATAATGCTTGTGCTTGGGAGGGCACAGATACTGCCAAGTTCCTTAAGATGACAGAGAGAAGAGTCATCACCTCTTGACACGTATTTGTTATAGTTTCCCTTTTGGTCTAGGAAGTGTTAAAGGTCAGGACCCTGGCATTCAGACTGAATCCCAAGAATTCATACTTGAAATTTCAACTTAAAATACATTTTCCACATCTACTGCAATTTGAAAATCTTTGCAAGGGTTATATGAATAAGATAAGTAGCTCTTTCTTCATAGAGAAGTTGAAAGATCGAAAACCATAGAATTTTATGGACTCAAAGATGGAACATATACATCTGTTTATTTCCATTTCAAACAATTTTGAAGCATTTCAGCTACTGTTTTCTCATGCCATAACAAAAGGCTGACAAAGACAAATTTTCTCTCTTCACTTTTATTGTCTACATATATATATATATATATATATCGTCATCAACAGTGCTTAGCTGTAAGTTACATAACAAACTCTTCAATATTCTAATAAAGTTTGCTAGAATAACATGTATTTCAAAGGTACACAATGCAAAAGGAATCTGAAAGATCATGGTATAAGATCATCATTTCCTTGGTTAGTAATAAAATATTTGATCACTTGATGTGGAGCCAGATATGGGCTGTGGACTTAATTTTCTAGTGACAAGTGGTTTGTTACTCCTAGATATTGCTCTAGGATAATGTATACATAGAATAACAATGTCAAAGAGAAACTTTGAGAAAAGTTGGCTAAATTAATAAATCTGGAGTTAACCAGATTAAACTGGTTTAGTTTAAGTAACTAAAATTCCCTCATCTCAATAGGGCCAGGACTCTGGGCATGGGTCTTTAGTCCATCACACAGAATGATCTCTTGCATTCAAAAATTATTCTGTCTCAGATGAGACTGAAATATGAACCTTATTCCCATTTTTAAATGCCTTATTTAACAATTTCCACACCGTTGCTATTGCCAAGGATCTAAAAATTTGCCCCAGTGGTGAAAACTGATTTTCTGTGGTGCTTGTTACTGAGAGCACCTTGAAATAACTACTCTGACTTGTTGGTATTCACAACCTGGTCAGATCCTTACTCTTGCTAGTTTTCTGCACTCTATGAAAGCTTTCATTCCCTAGCTAGGGACTTAGCAACTCCTTGGTTTTTCCTTCATCTTTTTTGAAAATTCAAGACATTCTTGATGCTGGAAAAGGGATTCTTTGTGCCTTCAGCCAGACTCAGTGCACTGAGTTTATTGCTTCCTTGTTACACTGCATTGCACTAGGTGGTGGTGGAAGGCAAAACAGTATCTCTATCTCCATTTGGTATTATAAGTAACTTGGCTGAAGAGAAAGAACATAAATAAAAATAACATTTTGTACCCACAAACTTTCTGCTGAAAGATTTCATGTTGTTTCTGTAAAGTGTCAGTAGAAGAGGTTTTCAGGATGTGATAAAGTTCAGAGGACTGAGCACTGGAACAGGCTGCCCAAAGAGGTTGTGGTGTCTCTTCACTGAAAATATCCAAGAACTGTCTGAATTCAATTGTGTTCAATGTTCAGGGATGACCCTGATTGAGCAGGAGATTAGACCAGATGATCCAATGTGTTCCCTTCCAGCCTTAGGAATGAGGAAAAGTTGAGAACTACCAAAGACTTGACAGGGTTAGGACGTGCCAGATCATGAGAAATAGAGAAATTCTTTATTCATCCTAGTCTCTAAGCCAGGTGTGGAATAAGGAAATGAATCATTCAAAAGATTCTCAGGCTTGTAGTTGTTACCACTGTCTTGGTGAAAGATATTACTTTGTAGTTTGGTGCTGATGAGACAAGTATAGACATTCCTGGCAATCCAGCCCTTGTTATCTTAGACCAGCACACAAGGTAAGCCCAGACTGCCCAGGTCTGACTATTCATCTCTAGGCAACTAAGCCCCTTAGTCCATCAAATTCTCTCTCATTCAAGGAGTCAATAAATAGAGCATCCATTTTTATTATATACTTTATCTAAAAAGCATCTTCATTAATTTCTTTGCTCCCTTCTCCCAGATGGAGTGTTCCCTGCTGAAAGTGCCTACCACCATGGTGCAGAGTAGTGGAAATGCTTCAGAAGGTCAGGTACAGGTCCAAGAACCTACAAAGTTCTTCCAGGAGATCTGAGAGGTTGTGTTTGGTGAATCACTGCTTGAGGTAGTAGTGATTCCTCCATTCTGCCAGGAAAAGGAAGAGTATTTTGTAACCATAAAGTGTATATTGCAAGGAGATTTCATACTTAGATGTAAGTAGTCCTCTCTCTTAAAAATTTAGCTAGACATTTCATAAGATAAAAAAGAGATTTCTCTTGTTCCTGGAACATATAGTCCCTTATTGGTCTTCAGACCCTACTCCAGAATGAGAAATAAGTTATGATCAAATTTCCAGAACACATTCTTAAAACTTACAAAACATCTTTGTAGTATTTGTCTTCTATGCTAAGAATGTATGTACTATCAATGGGTGACAATTTTCATAAAGAAAGAGCTGACTTATCACAGGCATATTATAAATAAATTTGCCTGTCTGTGACTTGATCTTATGTTTTAAAACTGCAACTATTGTCCCCAGTTCATGAGGGACAGACACAGAAGAATACAGTCAGTTTGTGACTATATATAGGGTATTCAGAAAAATGGAATGAACAGCATGACTGGTGTCACCTTTCTAGTCTAATTTTTGGCAAGACTTTGATTACTAGAGACAGACATTCTGGCAGTCCCAACTCATAAAAAAAGTATTTTTTAAGCATAAAATTATAGAAATAGCAAAATTAGTTGCATACTTTTGGCTGAAATTAAGAAAAAAATCCTTATTTTTAAATCTTACTATTCATGTTATAAAAATACTTTACACACCACAATTAATTTAGAGACATGTTAGTTTCTTTGCATTGTCTAACTTCTCAGGATAATGGTCTTTATTAATGTTGAACACATGTCATACATACATGAAAGAAGAGAAAAAAACTTCCAGTTAGGATATGACTGGTTAATTTTGGAAGGTATATGAACTGTAGTAACACTTCTTCTTTGAGATTATTTTCACAAAATAGAAAATAGAGATCAGAGATCTTCAGTTCTTATGGACATTTAGGCCTTTACAGTCTTTGCTAATGAACCAAGCGGAACTGTAAAAGATTTGAAATATATTAAGACTTCTGTATTCAAGTAACACTGACCTTTCAATTCGCTGTCACATGACAAGAATCTTTTGTCATTTTACACTTGTGGACCTATCCTTACCACTATTTCAGCTCAACCTAAACAATGTTGATAAATAAAAGCTGCATCTGGCAGCTGACATCTAACATGAATGATCTTGAGAATCCCTGTGTCTGTCTCAAGTCTTTTTCCAAAGTGCTGCCTTAGATTCTCAAGGCAGTATCGTGTGCAATAATTTTTGTCCTTGAGAAAGAAGGAAGTCATCTGGCTCCCATCAGAGGACCCCACTGAGATCGAGGTGACTGTTCACTCTCATCTGTGTTTAGTTACCTGAAACAGCCCTGAAATAGCAAATTCCTATTGTTAAAAGGCGTGCTCCCCCAGTTTCTTTTCCTAACAGATTTTATGGTTAGAGTGCAGCCAAGTGAAGCAACCAGGAGCTAAAAGTAGGCACAGGAAGTTTGGGCTCTCCATTATGAAAGCCCCATCCCATGGTACCCAGTGAGGAAGCAGAGTAGTATGGTGACCATGACCAGCCCAGAGTACTGTGTCCATCCAGAAAGGTCAAAAGTGACAAGGAGGGCTGACTTCATCTCTCTAAATCAAATTATTCTCTGAATTTGGAAAATTAGTCTTTAACTCTTGGTAATATTTTTAGGTGCTTCAGATATACTTGCTATATGAGCAAATGATGAAGCAAATTATTATGGGGAGACGAAAAGGTATGTGCTTTATGAGAAAGTTTTGGTTTTGGGCATTTATCTTTTCTTGCAAAGATAACACTTGAGTTATTCAGTGATTTTCTCAGAGCTTATGGCTCCTTATATTGCACGCATTTGCTCTGAAAATTGTTTTATATACATTGTGGAAATTATGTTTTCCGTTTAAGAGAAGGACATTTCCATGATAACCACATAGTAGATATCTTATTTCTCAAGAGGTGTCATTTCTGGGCCACAGTGGTTGGTTGAGACTTTGTTGACATCCTGATGTTGCTGAAGAGCTGATCCAGCTGTAATACTTGAACGTGTAATACATGAACCCTAGTTAGAGTGAAGTTGGTAGGCTTATAAGGGTGGACTTCACTGTTCAGGAGCCCCCCAAATTCTCATGCCCTCGTGACCTCCAGCCACTCATGCACCACGGCTCTTCTTGGGAACTTTTCACAGATTTAGCAGCCGTACTCTTCAGGTTGGCAACTCTTTTTTCTCATGACCCATCGACCTTTGGGTCTTCATGCATTGTGACTATCCATGGGAACTTGATAGGCTGTTATCCTCACACAACACTTGGCCTAGAAGGTTTCTCTGGGTACTGTTGAGCAGTTCAACGTGTTTAGCACTGAAGATTGACTTACCTTCAAAACAGAATTACTTGGCAATGATAGGACTAATTTTTTCATGTATAGTAAATTGATGACATAAGATGAACTCAAGGCAATCCATATCCTTGAAAAATGGTGTTCTCTTAAGCAACATTAAATATCCCCATTTATCTCTCAAGAAAGGAAAACAAAAATCACTTTGGATGCAAGAAGACTCATCAGCATATTATCAAAAGATGAAAAGAAGAAAATAATTTGCTTCCTCTCCAGTTTTTCAGGCATGTTAGTGAATATTATGACATGGGGAATGAGCCATACTACACTTTCAATTAACTTTTGTGGAGAGATATTGCTGTCCTGGGGATGTTTAGAGTTTTAAAGAAATAACAAAACATTTTTTACACAAATTCTAAGAGAAATATCATTTTTATTGTCTATGGTGAAGCCATTTTAAGAGCTGAATTCATTAAGCATGTATAATATCTTCAAATTGTTGTAGGCTTTGTTAATCATCTCTATTTCATTGCTGATTTTCACTCCTGCAGCATTAATTATAGACCATAATATCCATATAATGAAACTGTGGTTTCAGCTAAGGCAAAAATTACTTGTTTGGGGTAATGGTTTGACCATGATATGTAGGTTTGAGTTTTACTGTTTCTTCACTTCCATTTGTAAAAAAGGGTTTGCATGTTAGCAGTGTTATTTCTTTACCCTGGTTTTTATGGAATATATAAATTTAAACTGCCATTTATGGCCCATGTGTTGTTGCACGCAATCTAATACTGTTACCAGCAGATAGATTTTCCCACATTCTCTTGCTTTTGCAGACAATGTTAGACACGAGTTCTGCGTGTTTGATTAGGCAAGAGAATTAAAGATAAGGTTGCATTCTTCACTGCTATATCCTGTAATATTGCAACATGTACTGCCACTGGCTTATCAGTGTAGGAAAATACATGTGGTTTTGTGAAAACCACTATTTTTCAGAGAGAAAGTCCAAAAATTAAGAACATTTTAAATTTGAGAATATGGAGAGTTTTATAGTGTTTCAATTGTCATTAGCAAAAAGAACTCAGAATCTCTAAATGTGAAAAAAACTTATTGTGTAAAATATTAATTGTAGAAAAAACATCTTGAACATCGTTTGTTATTATGAAGGTGTTTTTCGGTTTCCTACCATTGCAATGCTGCATATGGAATCCTTCATCCAGCTTCTGATCTTGAATGCTAATTATGTGATAGGCTGTAGGTGTCCTTTAAGGTTGTCAGTGTCCACAGAAAAGCAAGGTCCAGTCTCTTCAGGTAGATAAATGGGATGGAAAACACAAATGCTTGAGAATGCATTTTCTAGATTATTCTGTCCTGATCCTGTATCCAGTTTCTCTGAGCAGCAAAAATTATTTAGGTGCTAGTGTCTGCAGAATCTGGTCCATCATGTCAGTGGAAGTTTTCCAGCACTTTTCGTTGTAAGCCGGACTGTGTAGGAAGAAGGGTTGGGAGGATTGGTGTGAGGATGAAAACAAATGTAATGAGAGCTGTACAGTAGAGATCCAAAGTCTAAAGCCAGTGGGTGTAAATCCACCAGCTTCAGTGCAATTACGATGAATGACACCAATGCAGTTCTTCTGTTTTTGCTTTTAGGCTGTACAAGGTGAAAGTGGCTGAAAACTTTCAAGTCCTGCATATTTTTGTGATTATCATTTAATTTTATTTACTTCTTGGATTTTCTTTAATATTGAACACATTTTTTTTTCATATAAATGACAGTTTTTCAATGTACAGGACAGTAAAGTTGCCTAAGAAGCTTTAAAAGATGATTTCAATAAATATTTGATGTCTCTGTCAGCCACCCTCGTAAATTGCTAATAGGAGACCATTACATGGCTGAGATGTTCCATTTGAAATACTTGTTTGTTACTCTCTGATAGACCCAAATCAACATTTTGTTGTTCAAATAAATTTTTTTGTTTGTCATTTAAACACTTTTAAAAAATTAGATATGGTTGCTCTAGCTTATTACTGAGGAATAATTCATTGAATGGAGAAAAAATATTCAGTAAAAATAGTTGAGCTCCTTTAATCTGTAATCATACTCTAACTCCTGGTGTGTTGAAAACCGTTTAAGCCAATAAAATCCAAATTTCTTAAGTAACTGTTTCAATTATGTGTTAACAGCCAAGTAGGAAAACTGTGAAAGTGATCAGACACTGTCTCAGGCCTAATAAAGCTTCAAAGGCTAACCACATTATTGAAGTGATGAGGTGTTTAGACTTTAAAGCCTCACTCACAGCCTTCACCATCAGTCTCTGTATTAGATTTCTAATGGACCTTTCTGTAAAAAAGGACTGAGGAAGCCAGGTCTAAAAAAAGATTAGCATGAGTGAAGTAGGTAAGGGAGAGATCAAAATATAAATGATTTAATAAAAATTTTGTGGACTACAGAATAAATTTGACATGAAATACAATTATTTATACCAAAGAAAAGAAGAAAATTAAAGGAACATTGGAAAATATTGTTTTGTAAGTTCTAAGGAAATCAATCATTTCATTAATGGTTGCTATTTTGGCAGTTCTTAACATAAAACAAGCTCATCAGAAGCTTTGCCAGATAACCTCTGGCTCTTCTCAGAGGTTTTTTTAAAAAGATGTATAAATTATACTTCATATGCAACTCTGACAGTTAAACACAAAGAGTACAAATCTATAGCTACTGCTTACTAAATTGGTCGACATTTTCACTGACAATTTGGTAAATTATGAGATTTCAGTAAAGGTTATTTTCATGTTGAAGTTGTTGTTCTTCTTGTTGTTTCTCACAGAAGATTTTGGACAAAAGGAAACTTCAAGCAAGATTTTAAATAAATCAAGAGGCTGTTTCTGTGTTAGGAAATTCAGAAATATTATGTTTCCAGTTCTCAGTTTTCTTTCTCAGTTATCATTCCACACATAGTTGGGTTTAAAAGTAATTTACAGAGTAATCACTACTGTGTTAAAAGGGTGGGGATCACATACCTGAGATAATTTTAGATTATGCCTCCTTTATTATTAATCATAACAAGGAAGAAAATAATTCAGGACAGGCTAAAAACTCATCAGATTCAATTTAGCTTCACTCAGAGTTTCAAGCATTTTAATTGCTGAAAAAGCAGAGTGAAATATCTAATACTGATCTGCAGGATCAGTTCACATCTGAGGTGTAATTCTGCTTGCCATTTGGTGTGAGTCAATAAAGCTCTTTGCTGTCAGGATTGTTAAGAGATTGAGAGCCTGGAAGAAAAATAAAAGAAGGTTCTAAGTCATTTTGAACAGTCATAGGAGTGGTTTGATTGAGTAGCAGGACTAAAAGGTTCTTATGAGTAGGGGTTATGTCTCAGAGAACGTGGTGGAGAAGGGCCTGACCCTGAGAAGTTCTGGCAAAGAGGGACATGGCATGGGCCATCATCAGCTTGTAAGTTCTGGACTTAGAAGAGGAATAGGCAAGAGACAGAAAAAGTTGCATAGTTTAGAATATGCTATAGGTATTTTTTTTGCAAGGAAATCTGTCTATTCAAAGTTGTTATTATACATATTCTTTGACAAATTCAAACCACTTGGCTACCTTCCCAGGTGACCTCAGCAATTTTGCTGTAAATCTGGTTTCACTGTAACATCTGACAGCATCCTCACAATGATTGTCTCTTATATTGATTAACTTACAATCAGGTTAGACACACACATTCCTTGACTGATCTATATCAGGAATACACTCACTCACACTCAAGAGAATAAGGTGTCAATAAATATAGTATAAAACACAGATCAAGAGACATGAAAAGCAATAAATCTATTTGGTATTTCTCTCATTTTCTACACTTTTCCCTTCAAAGCTTAAGTTCAAACCAACTCAACTGTACAAATTGTAGTTACAAATTGTAACTGTGTCCTCACTATTCTAAAGATGGGTCTGGATGCTAGAACCTGGGCTTAGTTACAGTGGAGCCAGAGCCTTAAAGACTTCAATCACATTCTACTGTGTAACTCTCCACCTTATAGACACTCCCTTTCTGCCCCCAAAATAATTATCAGACACTTACTATAAATAAAACTTGATGTGATTAAGACATAACACATGGATATGTTACAGAAAGATGCCTTGCTCCATTGCACTGGTTTCTGGATTGTCACTCTCCTGAAACTTGCTCGTGGTTGCTCCAAACCACTGAACACCTTCCAGGAGTTCTGCACTTACAGTAATTTCACGATTATAAG
>VRYO01002772.1:71401579-71447842 GCA_009812075.1 Sialia sialis
TTATATTCAGGTGCAGCTTATATATGGACAAATCCCGTGCTCTACCCAGCTACTGGGAGGTGTGGCTTATATTCAGGTGTGGCTTATAATTTTTAAATTACTGTAGTATGTTTTCTTTGTCATTTATGTTCAGTGTCATAGATGTACACATATAAATATGAAGGAAAATATTTAATCCAACCTTAATGAACTCTTCTAAGCTGTGTTCTGGCTCTCTAAGAAACGTGTTAAGTTCCAGTTTTCCTCAGCCTAGCAGAGGAATAAAGCACAACAAAGGCTATTTAACTCGGGTAGATCACTCAATCAGGTTAAAAATGTTAAGCATCAATCATTAATCAGCCAATTTAAGCACGAAATATTATTCTTTTCAATGTGAAATGTTGTGAGGAAGTTAACCAAGACTTATTACATTATTTATTTTTACTTACTCACTGTAGGTCTTGCACATGCTATTTCAAAATCCCTTGGGTGTGAGAGGAATTTAAACCTAATTGTGGCTTACTTAGTTTGTTTATAGAGCCAACAATTTTCACTTCTTTATGTTATCTGTATAAGAAATAACTCTTCCATAAAATTAAAATTGTAAAAATAACCAAGTGCAAAAGAAAAAGCAAAATTATTGTTTGCAGCACATTACAGCATAAATGCTGAGTGAAAACTATACTCTCTCATGGACATTTTTGTGGAAATAAATAACTTCATTTTCCAAAGCCAAATTTTACTGTCATTCACACAACCTGTAGGCTTCATTTGGGTAACATACTATATGTAAGCATCAGGATATTTTTATTTGGAATTTTTCTGTCAAATGTCCCCACAGAGGGGCAAGGAAGTAAGCTTACAAGTGTGTAGTTAGACTGTGTCATGTAGGAGATGAAGATACTGGTAAATTTTTTTTGACAAATAAGATAAAATTCCTACTTTTTATTAGTTGTCTCTTTATTAATACCTTTACCTTAATATCTTTATTAATACAAATACCTGAAAGGAGGTTGTAGCCACATGGGGGTTGGTCTCCTCTCCCATGCAACCAGCAATAGAACAAGAGAGTACAGAATCTTAAGCTGCACCAGAGGAGGTTTTGGTTGGACATTAGGAAGAAATTCTTCACAGAGAAGGTGATTAGGTACTTGAATGGGCTGCCCAGGGAGGTGGTGGAGTGACCATCCCTGGGGATATTTAAGGAAATTGTGGATGTGGTGCTTGGTGCCATGGTGCAGCTGACTCGTGGTGTTCATTCACAGTTTGGACTCCATGATCTCAAAGGTCTTTTCCAACCTGATGGGTTCTGTGATTCTGTCTCACAATTTCAAAATGAGCTTGCGTGACCCACAGTGTCAAGTAAGCTCCACCATGCTCTGCAACCAGGACACACTGTACAAAACAAAGTGAGGGGAACTTTTTTACTTTTGAAAGAGTTCTGTTCATTCATCACTGGGGTTAAAAATTAAGAATTTGTTAAAATGTTACAGCTTTCAACTCTACAGACTTATCTTTTTTTATAGGTTTTCAAATTTCTTTGCCTATTTAAAATAGTTTTTTTCTCTTAAGGCAAACAGTAGAGATACCTTAATTTCAGCAAGACTGTAAGGGTTTGAGAAGACTCAGTCTGTCACCAACCCACTGAGAAGAAAGAGAGTTTTTAATAAAGGCATTCTTGTGTATCCTTTTTTATCTTCAGCCAGGAAAGTTTTAACTCACATGACAGTATTAATCTTTTCACCAATGTAGCCTCACAAGTGTGTTAGCCTAACCTATAAACTAAACAGGCTGAAACCTAGTCTCTGGCAGCCAGGCCAGCTGGCGTGCAATGGTCTGAACCCATACAATTAAACTTTGTTAGCCTTCAAAAGAGAGTGGTGGCAGGCAAAATAATTATTTTGAACGATCCCTTGCTTGTGCTTATCCCTGAACCTGGCACGTAAGTTCTTTGGGAGTGTAATATTTGTTTAATTTAAAAGTCTGGTAAGTCTCTTCTATCAATAGATGGTCAAGTCAGAGGACTCAAATCTGAGCTGTTGCTTTAATTACTCTGCTAGTAGACATAACTGCAAAGTCAGAACATATTATTTCCTTTAAAACTGACTTACAAAATAATGAGTTCTGCAAAGCAATAATTTCAGTCAGTAAAAAGCAGAGGTTGATGATGGAATAGAGAGGAGACAAACTGTTGGTTTTAGCTGGTGGGAAGTTGTCTGTATGTGTGTTTCAACATTTATCTCTTTGAAAAACTAACTTTACATTTTTCTTCTGAATCAATGGGCTGTTAGCATGTATCAGTTTAGCCAAGCACTACAAAAATTTGCAAATGTTACTTATGACTATTTTGGAATAATCCATATTTGGATCCCATTTTTCAGTGTCTTGGTTCTCTAGTAATCTTCCACGCCATCTTGGTAAATAATCTACAGTAATTTCATGACTATAAGGTCTACTGGATTATAAAGCTCACTTCCGGGTTGCCGGCAAATCTCCGAACTTTGTCCATATATAAGGCATACAGGACTATAAGGCACAGTTTTTGTTTGCAGTGAGGATCTGCGTGCAACAAAGTAACGAATTAGTAACAGAATCGCACGATCACAGGTTTTACAGCAGGTGCTCAATTTGCAAACATTTTTCACGGATCGGCATAGCCTTTAAACACAGCCCCAGGCGCCCTCCCCATGTCGTGGGCCCCAGCACTCCTGCCCGCTGTTCTCCCGCACACTGCAGCCGCCCTCGGCACTGAGCTGCTCGCAGTGGCTTTCGTGGCTCGCAGCAGATTGCATGGCTTGTGGTCATTTGATTGCAAGCTTCACGTTTGTTGCTGCACAATGTGAAACAGATATTGTTTTGAGATCCCTTCAATACTCAAACTTTGTCCATATATAAGGTGCACCAGGATATAAGGCACACCTCCAGGTTTTGATCAAAATTTTAAGTTTTAAGTTGCGCCTTATAGTAATGAAATTACTGTATTTGCCTTTTAAATATTTTTTCCCCAAAAGAGAACTGGGAGCTGGGTGGAGTCTAACTTAATTAAATCAACTACATAATTGCTTGGAACATTGTTCCCAAAGTATGACTTCCAGAGAAAATCTCATGCCTTAAAGACGTGCATTATCAAGCTACATTTTTATGAGTTGTTTTTTGTTTTCTTTAATATATTTTAATAATTAGAATTTCAGAGTTATCTGCAAACTGAATCCCTGACTGAACTGCTTCAATCCCTGACTGAACTGTTAAAAAGAAGTGCTTCTTGCTGGCCTTTAAAAGGAGACATTTTTGTCTAAGAGGTCAGTTTAAATTTCTCAAGTGCTGCTAATGAAGCAGAACTGCTAATGATTACACTTCAGTTTTACTTTCAACTTCAAGAATGAGCACAGAATACAGATGAGTCAAAATCATGGTGTGCAGATACAATAAGCCTGCCGTGGTAAGCAAAGTTTATCTTCACTTTTCAGAGAGGTGACCCAAATCACCTTAAAACTTCTGATTTGCAGAGAAGAGAAGTGGAGAGAATTTCCTGGGTAGCAATTCTCTGAGGAAGGAACATCCCTTCCATTAAAATCTTTCCCATCCTGATGGAGTGCCCAAGTGTTTTAGGGGCAAATATGCAACTAAAAAGAGATATTTTCTTATTTTTGCTTCCCACTGATAGCTTAGGTTTTGGTTTTTAGAGGCAAAAAATCTTTAGTAAAACCACAGATCTGAATTCCATCAATTTCTCCAGACAAGCTAAATATTAAAATCAAAGTTATTCTGCAGTTGGTGCCCATTGGGCTTGATTTGTGTGGGATCCTCATCTAGCTGATTCCTATTTAGTGACAAGGTTTCTTGGTCTGGTAGTACCTTTTCCTACATTTTCCTTTGCACAAAGATGACCATCAAGTCTGATCTCTAAGTTTAGGTATCAATTATAGGACATAAGATATAATCATCACCGTAAAGATTAGAGTTATTTTGATAGATTATATATATATATATATATATGTATATATATGTCTTCAGGGTGTTGTAGTTCTAACAGTTTTTATTTTTTTTTTCCAGTTCAATCTCTGATTTTTGGGATATAAATTTAATTTTGTTCTTTTGGTTTGGAAATCATCAGAGCACTTTTTTTTCATGTATGAAATTACAAGATTTTTTTTGTTTTCTCTTCTGCAAGAGAGAATTTGTAGATTTATTCTTTTTAACATCCTTTAGCAATGTAATAGAAATGTTGTATTGCACTGGCAACAAAAAAAAGGATGACCACAGCTTTCATGCATCATGTATCAACCTGAAAATTTCTGTGAAATGAAACTAAATATTAATTTCATCTGTTACAACAAAATATTTACAAAAATACAAATCTTAATTAATACTTTTTTTTTCATTTGGAAGATGAAAGAACTTACCAATCTCTGACCGATTTCTTTTTGAAATCCTATGCCGTGTACTTGGCAAGAGCCTGTATAATAGCCTGCAATCTACATTCCTGCAAGTTTTAGTGCCTATTTCTGTAACTGTGTGCAAAAGCCTAAGTATAATTTTTATGGCTATGAATTATAAGCATTATAAATCATGATATTTGATAATGTTTTTGCTTGGCAATCTATGGTGAATTATTTTGTATTTGTACTTTACCCTATGTTTTGTTTTCCCTGCCACCCTGTTACCACTAGCCTCAGGATTTCAGACCTCTAGTCTTACAGCCCTGCTGTAAATATTTGACCTCTCATTTGTCTATTTTCTCCTGCTGAGCCTTTTCCTCTTCTCATAAAAGTCAGCTGGGGAGACAACAGCCCATTGAGCTATGGCCTGCCACAGGCAGCTACCAAAGTTGTGCTGCACAGCACTGCCCCTCAGCAGGACACATCCCAACAGAGGATGTTGTCAGTGTGGCAGGTTCCAGACAGAGGGAGATTTCTTCAGCATTACTAAAAAGGACAAGGGTCATTTTGCCAACAGCTTGTACTGGGGAAGGACTAATGAAATGAGGCAGAGGGTGTAGCACATTGCGTGCCTGGCCTCAAATGCTCAGTGTAAAGTCTGCTCTTGACACTAGCTTTCAAATTTTGTTCTCCCCAGATGAAAAATGTACAATACTTCCAGCCTTTTACATATTTTAAGGATCTTTTATTTCCCCAACATTCACCTCTGTTACACTGCAGGATGATTTGACCTTTAAAAATGAGATTATGAAAACAATAGGCCAATAGCCTAGAGGACTTCTGCAATCCATACATGTATTTATTCTGCTTTGGCTAATGAAACAGTTGGAAGAAGAATGAAAGTGAAAGTTCAGGTAGCTTCATACCAGCCTGAGACATCACTTCAATTTCAGGAAGAATACAAACTGAAATTAATGATGCAAAGAAAAACACATTACTGTACAGCCTTTGGCAGGGGTATTTTCATTATTACAGCATATAGGTTGGATCACAGATCTGATAACTCTAGCAGAATAAAAAAATTCTGAAGTATTGCACATAGGGAAAAAATATCAGAAAAAAACCCCCAAAGAATCCCCTCCAGAAAAAAAAATGAAAATTAAAAATTGTTTTTCAATATAGCATTTAACACCATAACTTTCTCTAACCTAGTCTTTAAGTGGCCAAGATTGATTTAGCCCTACAGTGGCTCTCTCTGACCTTTACACTGCCTGGGTAGAACAAGACACATTTGATAGGTGCTCGCAAGAGCTCTGCTCTTACAAACCCCTAGAGAATATCCTGCCAAAGATTTTCCCCTAGTTTAGCTAAATTGTTTGTATGACAGGTATGTAAGTATTACAGGTGTGTTCCAGAGCCAACTTCTGGCACATTTTTTAATATAATGTTCTCATTTGCTCCTTCCAGACTGTCTTTAACTCCCAAACCCAGAGAAATCATCTTATCTTTCCCATTAGAATGACTTCTGCACTCCTAAGTAATTAATGAGGATCTATATTTTTTTTAGTTTCTCTGGCTCCTTCTCTTCAGAAAGACTCGTTTTCTCCAGTAAACACGTAGGCTTGGATAACATGACAAAATTATTGTCCTCGCTGGTCTGGATGCCTGGCCTGTTATCATAAATTCTTATTACAGTAATTTCACAATTATAAGTTGCACCTTTTTCATTGAAGAATCCAGCCTACCCCAGTAGTGCAGCTTATATTCAGGTGCAGCTTATCTATGGACAAATCCCAATGAAATGCCAACCCAGAAGTGAGAGCCAGCCGGGAGGGCACCTGGGGCTGCCTTTAAAGGCTTCGCTGGTCTATGAAAACTGTTTGCAACTTGAGCACCTGACACCAAACCCAGCTGGCAGTGATTCTGTTACTAATTTGTTACTTTGTTACACATGGATCATCAGGTGCAGCTTATATTCAGGTGTGGCTTATATAAGGACAGATTCCATGGTCTGCCCGGCTACCGGGAGGTGCGGCTTATAGTCAGGTGTGGCTTATAATTATGAAATTACTGTACTTGCCTGGACCAGTCACTGGTTACTTCTGGAAGAAGCCATTTGGGCTTTTTGCTCTTAGTTCTTACCAGACAGTTATTCTTTACCACTGCCATGCAGGAGCTACTTCTGATGTGCCTGGGTGAGATGGAGAGTATCAGCAGCTTAACCGTTCAGCTGAGTGAAGTGAACCTCTTTTCACTTACCTGGAGAGAGCAAGGTAAGTATTGCTGGATCAGATATCATTTTTTGACTTATTGTAACTCCACCAAAGTGAGCTGCTAGGATCTCTAACATATGCACATAGTAATAATGGTTTTGCGATCTCCAAAGAATTTATAAAAATGTTTCTACACAGCGTTTTGTGGAATTTTCAGTTGCCAATTGGCTGCAAGCAGGCATATACTTTCTTGCTCAAATAAAAGACAGACATTAAAAACTGTAAATAGAAAGTTATCTTGAAGACAAATGCTCTATTATAGCATTTGGCAGAGACCTTCTTACAGCTTATCCCAAGATCACCATGCAACTAAGGCTTCAGAAAAATTGGTTGGATACAGAGTTGTTATGCTATGATCATTTAACAAAATAATTATTCAATGTGTTTGCTAAATGAAAAGTTGATTTCCAATTGATTTTTATGTAGCTAGGGGAAATAATTAAGATTAGAACTATAGAAGATTAGAAATCTATGGCAAATTCTAAAACTAAATGGAATGCGTTTTAGTATATGGCTCTCAGTGCTTTATGACTGTGGTAACAGAAATTCTCATTGTCAAGTAGGCTATAAGCAAATCATATTTTTCTACTTATCTTTATTCTTGATTCAAGTTTCTTGATTATTGAAGCAGAAATCTACAATAAAAATAATGGGACTTAATTAATCCACTTCTCTGATTATAATCTGTCAAAAAAATTAAGATAAGTAAATCAATTTTGTCAGTTGCATTTTGTTGCAACATACTGGATTGTAAGAATTGTTCTTATACAAAATGTGTTTTCCAGTGTTTTAAATTCAGTTAGAAGCCATTAGCTTCAGGCACCAGACAAAAAGTTGCTGAGTAGGCTTTGAAAGCAGATAATCATCATCTATCTCAGCTTTACTCTGCTATTAGATTATAGTTAGCATGAAAAAGAAAAAACATGAGGAAAAGGCATTTGGCCATGAGACCTGAATGTTCTTTATTTACATATCAGCTATGGTAATTCTGGGTATCAGTAACCTGGAGGCACTTCTGGAGTTGCATTTGATCATATTTCCTCCATCAATACAGGATTTTTAAATATTTGTCTCTAACCTCATGGCTTCTTGCATCTCAATTAGTCAAAAGAGATGATTAAATACATATACATCTATATATAGATTTATTTTTTTTATTTCTGGAAATCTTACTCCAGGACTGAACTGGAACCAGGTATCAGGAAAGATAGAAAAATTAGGTTTTTTTCAGTTTTGCATAAAATAAGCATTTCACAGTCATTCTTCAACCTTCACAGAAAGGAGATAAGAAAATTCCATATGTGGGAGGATAATTTTGATGAAAGCACTGTTCAGTACTGAAATGTCAAAAGGCCTTTAAAGGCACAGCCACTGTTCCATCACAGAAGAAAAAAAACAGCTAAAATTTTCACAGAACATCTGTGACCAGAGTGGAAAATATTAATCAGGGACTGAATTTATGAACCCATAGATTACTGCTTGGAGATAATCACAAGTTACAAATATTCTTATGAACACTGGACACAGTGAAACCCTTGGCTGCACCCACTGCCCAAACTGGCTGTGTTGGATGGACAGGAGGAGCAGGGCTGTGGCTGAGCACCAGCCCTCAGCCTGAGTTGGAACAACCTGGTGGTGCATGTTATAGAAGCCTAAAGCTTATTATTTACACGGCGTACCAATTGTTTTAAAGACTCAAAGATCACCTGGAGAACATTTGAGTTCATAACCCGGGCTCCCTCAGCACATGTTGAAGCTGGGAGAAGTGACTGCAATTTTTTCCCAGCAGATTTTTCCCAGATCTGCTACAGAAGTCTGATGCTTTCCATTGCCAAGTGTGTGAAGTAACATTTTGCTTTAAACCATCAGAGCTGCAGAAAATTAGCTGGAACACAGCTAAAAACTGCAACAAACTGATTTTTCACTTTGGTTTTTGTGGTGCCAACCACAGCAGATGGAAAAGGAGGTAGCTAATGAGTTTCATGTCTAAAGCACATCTTGCTCAGCCCACTGGTTAGTAGCCAACCTACTAAAATTCTTTTTGCCAGTAGAAACTAAAAAACATAAAGTGATGCAGAACACAGAGTTTGCTGCAGTGGGTTCCTTACTGTGCAGAGTTGCCCTCCCAAGTTGGTGGCCTCAGTTCGAGCATGGAGCACCTGTTAACATCATCTCCCAAGACAAAATGTGCACAGACTTCCTGCAGAATAAGCAACCTATTCAGGCTTCAGGCTTACTGCACTATGTATGCCTCATTATTATTCATGTTTTAATTGTTATTATTTTACAGTGCCCAAGAGGAATGTAGGGGTTTTGTCATCTGATAAAGACAGAATTAGAAGAGCTAGGCTCAAAGGAGCAGCAGAGGCAGATGGTATATTGGCAGTTAAATTTATAAAAGTCTTCTCTTAAGTCTTGCCAGAAAGAGAAATAGCTTTTCTGCTTTTTCTATTATTTTTTTTTTTTCTGCATTAAGGCAAACAGTTTATTTCAAGAGGAGTATGCTATAGTTGAGCGGGTGGAGAATGACATGATTTGGTCTCTCAAGAGTTTTTGACATTTAGGAAAAAAAAAGAAACTAAAATTATTTTGACTGAGTCACAAATCATTTATTCATATGTTCTAGCCACAGAGAAAGCTCTGCTAGTTTCTAAGCCAAATAATCTGTGCCATGTGTCCAGCTTCTTTCTTCTGTCTGTCACGTTTCTAGTTAACCTTGTTAACTGGCTTAGTGGAAAAACACTGGTGTAGTGTAACAGAGGCAGTGACCTGCCAGATGACCTATGCAGATCAGATGAAGAATATCAATTTCAGGGTTGATTGGGGGTGTGAATAGGACCACTACTGCTAATAAAAGCTGGTTTTTTTTACAATCACACACCACCACAGCAAAGCAGTAGCCTTCTGAGGAGCTGGGATCTGAACTGAACTGCAAATGAGAGTGCAAGTGCTCACATACCAGAAGGGAAAAAAAACTTTACTGAAAGGGCAAATAGTAAGGCTGTCAGAGAGCTAGGATTACTTGTTTAAATGGCATTCTGGGTTAGGAAGCAGCTGGTCTTAAATAAGCAAATAATACTTAGAAATTAGTCTTGTGCTCTTTAAATATGGTGATATACAGGAGTTAAAGGATTTAACAACCAAAAAGATTGCAGAGTTCTCTAGTTTTCTGCTGGTAAAACATGCAACCTGTGAACATTTAACTAACATTGCATTACAGCTCACAAGTACTATGTGAATGAAAACTGTCCCCAGAAATATCTTTCTGGCATAGAATACACGTTTGTTCCTGGCAGTGAACTAAATTCTGCCCATTTATATATTAGAAGGTTTTGGAGCAGCCCTGCTTTCTAGGTGGAGTATTTGAGGGCTCTGCTAAACTGCGTGCTGAAGTACCTTTACTTAAGGACGCATGATTTACTTTAGTGTCTCAACAGAACATTTTATCCTGCACTTTTACTCAAGCACTTCATGGATGGGTGAAAACAGAGCCTCTCTCCCACTCCTCATTCTGCCTGTGCCCTGTGGAGAAGGGCCAGGCATGCTTGTGAGAATCTTTTCTTACTAACCTCCAATGGGTTCTGTTGACCTGGTGGAAACACATGTGGTTTAGATATTTTGGAATCAGGGAAAAAAAAAAGGAAAAAATAAAAGATTTATGAGTTCTACTATACTTTTCAACCACTTTCTAGAACAACTGGAAGTTTGCATTTATTCCAAAATTTAAAGGGACATAGCTCATTTCAGAGAAGTAATTCTGTTTTGTCTTTCCCAGCCAAATAGTTGCTGCAGGCAATGGGAAGTATATGTGCTATACCACACAGGAAGAGCTGGTACCAGTGAAGTGATTAGTTGGTAAATCCCTACAAAAGAATCCCTGATTTTATCACTACATTACTCTGCTTTCTTTCTTCAGAGGGGTGAAAACCACACTTAACTATGCAGAAGTATAACTAACAGTTCCCAGTTGGCCTATGTAGAAACATGATTAGGAACCTGGGTCATTGCAGGGCCACAGCTCTTATCGTCCCCTTTAAAATTCTTCATCATCACCTGAAATATATCTTTGGCATACGTTTTCTCCCTATCATATCTGTGCAAATGCCCCACCCAGATGCCTCTCCCTTGTCTCCTTGTTACAGTTTAGCTTAAAGGGCTCATGTCCTGCCCTGCTTTTTGTATCTCTGCCAAGTTAGTCTCAGTCCTCTCTTTGCTGAAAGACCTTTTCTTTTATCAATGTCTTAAATATAATGAAAATAATTATTTAGGCATTGTGTTAATAATGCATGAGAATTGAAAAAAATAAGGCAACAAAAAATAAAACCTAAAACCAACTGCAACCAAAAAAAGAGGGGGAAAAAGAGAGAGAAAACACCCACAAATTCTATTGACATTAGTATGCACAGTTAGATTCTGGTTTGTGCCAGGCAGAGATCCCCATCAGTGCTGCCTCACTGACTGGATGCTCTCCAGACAGTTCTTTTAGCATTACACTTTATGGGACCCCAGATGCTGTAAATCTCTGGAGCCTGAGCACAAAGCGAGCACTGCTTCTAGCTGTGCACTCTGAAACATGTTCTCCCCAAGTGCTTTGCTCACATATGACACCCTTCTGTGAAGTCAGGACCCTACAGCTCAGTGCCAAGGCACAAATCCATGTGGGCTGCCCTGATGCGGAATGGAAAAGAATGTAGCCCAGCATCAAAAGTCACATCCAAACACTGTAATTTCATAATATTTCAATTTAATAGCATGATATCAGCTGGAGACCACAAATGGTGCATAGAAAGAGATCTCAAATTACCACAGCTTGTAGGAAAAGATTTGACAGCTTGATTACAATAAATGATTAAAGCTAGATCAAGCATTAAGATTTAGAACCTCGCCCTAAATAAAAAAAATAAACAAACCCCCAATCCCCAAACAACCCTATAAGACTTCAGAATTTTAGAAAACGTAATTTAAAGTGTGTGCAATCTGTTTCACAGATATTAATAGAATCAGAGCACAAATGGAGTAGCATTTATCCCAGTTTGCTACCAGCTACTTTCCCTCTATTGCCATTAAATAAAAGAACCCTGAAGAGCAAGCTCCCTGAAAAGGATCATTAGAGATCTACAATCCTCCATGGGCCTCAAGATTTTTCTGAGGCACTGTAGACAAGAGCTTCCCTTATTGTACAGAAAATAGATGAAAAAAGAGGTTTTCTTCTTCCCAGAAGGAGAAACCTCTGTTTGTTGTAATAGGAGGAAACACAAAGGTCCAGCCAGGAACAATCTGGGTACACAGTATAAGATCAGTGAGGAAAGGTGTGTGTGTGTGTGTCTCCTCCCCAGGTTTCAATCATCCTGTTGGAAGGAAACCTAAAGCAGGAGTTGCTGTGGGAGGGTTTAGAAGCCACTGGCGTGAAAGGAGGGAGCATGAGAAGACATCGAGGCTTGGCCCTGATGCATGGCTTCCCTACACAACTTTGCTTCCTGTGTACTGGGGAGGAGTTTGTAGATATCTTCATCCTTACCAGTGATATCAGGCACATTTTCAGTGCCCACATTTATCCTGAGAAAGCAATTAGCACCAGGAAAATACCCCTAGCTCAGAAGCTAAGAGATGCAGACAAACTTGTGTGCACTTTACTGACAGCTAACCTCCTCTGTACTAAGTTTTCTTGCAACTAATTTTTAATTTCCTTCTGGGTCTTCCCTTTGGTCAGACTATTTTTTGCAGTTGTGTTGTTTTGATATGTTTCATTTTGTTTTCCTAAGTTCAAAGTTTCTGATGTAACATGAGAATATATAGCAGTGGCATCCCTAAAGCATTAAATTGAGAGGTGGTACTGCACATGATCCTGTGCAACATAGGAGCATCTGGGGATGAAACCCTGCTGGTCTATACAGTCAAACTCTGTTTCTTTATTTTGCTTCTTCCCTGGTGGCTTTTGGGATCAGTCCCATGGTGAAGGATTTCCAGAACAATAAATAGAAATGGCCTTTGAGAGGGCTAAGCAGAGCAACCCATAGGACGGAGGGTCTGAGGAGCAGCAGGGTGGATGATCCGAGCTCCCGTGTCCTGGGGGGAATCTGGTTTGACAGGATAGATGTGTCCATTGGAACTGCTGGCCTGAAAAACAAACACAGAGACCTAAAATAAGGCAAAGGTTTTCAGAGCTTTTTATCAGTTTCACAATTGATACCAAAATGCTCATATGATTTGGACTGAAATAAGAGGTGCTTCAATAATTGCCTTTTTGGTAAACGTTTTACTAAAGAACTATTTTTTCTATGACAGAGACTTCTCTCATCCAATTTTAGATGTAATCTTTAACCTGTTCTATATTTATATATAATCAATGAGGAAAATGCAGTCTTGTAATTCCTGAATTCAATGAAGCAAAAAGATTTTATGGTATAACACCATTAAAATACTATGGTTTAAATGAGTGTTAATTTAAACCTAAGAAGTGGTTTAATTCCTTTCATAATTTACAATATTCCTCCAGCAACATTTCTGATAAGGTTGGTGTTGTCTGCATAACACTTAAATGCAAACCACCCACTAATTATTTACAAGAAGTGCTATGCACACAGATAAAATTTTTAAAAAATCTGAAAAACACCCTTCCTGGATTAAAAATTATTGTTGTTGATCTTTTTTTTCAATAAAATATAATTCATTACAGAGACTTACATTGTTCTTGCAGCTAGCTCAAAGGATCATGTGCTTTTTTTAGTGCTTTCATGGAAACAATTTAAATTCTTGCTCTTAGTGAAGTATATTTTTGTGGTGATACATTAAGAATTGCATAAAACAATGAAACATCTTTTTTTTTTTGGTCTTTATATATAAGTGCAAACACACCTAGAACATCCCAAAGCGTTTTAAACAAATCAGCAAGAGGATGTGATGATCTTCAATGTGTCAAAAAGATGAATAATGGAGGAGGAAAGAAAGACCCTACTGGTGCCACATGTGGGAGTGTCTAATCTGACACCTGAGGTGTCAGGGAGGGGTTGGGAATACCTTGATTGGCACTTGAAACATAAGAGTCACCAGAGAATCCAGGTGGGAGCTACAAAGTCACATGATGCCAGACTATCTTAATTCTCACGAGGTTTATAAAGGCCACAGACTTACAGCAAAGAGGGAAATTTCAGCAGGGGTAACAGCAAATAAACACTGAGCTGCTGTGAGGGTCAGCTCTGTGTCTGAGTGCTCTAATAAATGTTTGACCTCTGTAAAACCAGAGAGATGAGGAGTTCCCAAGTGTGAGGTGCACAACCAGTGCTAATTTAGTACAGACCTCAATCTTTATTCCATCTCATTTGCAACTAAAAATGGGTGTATAACAGTGGATGATCCCTTAACTGTGCTGGCTTGCACCTCTTTCTGCTCAAAACGTTCTGAGTTACCCAGGATTTACTTTTTTAAGCCATCCAAATTAAACCAGCTTATTTTCCCCAACCCTGGGGATCTCTAATGTGTTTCACTCAAAATAGGATTAGAAATTTTAAATAGCTCATCCCAGAAATCCAAGTTGACTCATCTCAAGTGTGAAAAGGAGGATTATCAGCAAATTGGTGACTGAGTTTGTCCAACAGCTGGGGAACAGCTGGCAACTGGTGAGCCTTGCAGTGGGAACAGCTGTTTGCAGAGCACACCTGGTGACACCCATTTCTCTTACCCTTCCATCCTCAGAGAGCAGAGTGGGGATGTGCACACTGAAATGTTGCTGCCTCAGGAGTGGGCTCCTTTTAGGCACCTTGAGAAGCAAAGCTTCCAGGATATAATGGTAACAGAAGGTGATGCTGTGAATTAATAAATTGGATGTAGGCCTGGTTTTGGGTGGCATACCCTAAGTAGGGTATCTAATTTACATAAGGTGGCTAACTTTTAGAATACGAAATTAAGGAAGATAAATATCACTCTGTAGATATATTAGTTATTTTTACCAGTATATATATGAAAATACCCATAAATATGCAATTATGGAAGGTGTTTTCTCCAGACAACTTTGATTTTCAAAAAGTCCCAAAGATTTCAGAAAAAAAAGGCTGCATTTACAATGTCTCTCAGCTAATCCTGTAAGAATGGAGGAGGAATGAAGGAGATAGTGGATTTAAAGGCAATCTCTTGCTATTCTCCAACCTGGACAGATAGTGGAATCTTATCATCTTGTAATCTTTGAAACTGAAGTATTTGCTCTGGAGAGAATCTTCATAATGATAAGAACACATTCTATTTCTTTAATCTCTATATACTAAAATTAACTTTTAAAATATCTATGAGGAAATTTACAGTATTCCTATATTTATCTATATTTCCATGTATGTAGATGTATTTCCTATAGTTGGATCATATATCGTAATTTTTAGAATAAAGTAACAAAAGTCAATATGTAGAAGATTGTAAAAGGACTATTAATGGCTAAAAAATGATCATCGTGCTTGACAGAAAAATAACTGTAGCAAAACAAAAATGTTTCACAGAACAACAGAAAATGTTATTAAGGGATTCATTTTGCAATATTTTCTGAATTTTAAAAAGTAATTATGAAACAGAGTAATTTATCTTTAACAGAGATAAATTAATGTTTTAGAAGTAAGTAAAATGAAGGATTCTGAGATTTTGAGAAAAAAAAAAATTTTCAATATTGGCACCAGGAATATTTATTCAAAATTGGGATTAAATTAAGTGCAAATTTGAATGTGAGGAGGGAAATGATCTTGCCTTTCTATGCAACATTATGTCCAGGTCTATCACTCAGTATTGAAGAGAATTAAAATACAATGTGTATTCAAAGGATGCTCACAACATTATTTGAATTCAGATTAATGTAGGTTTTACATTCATAGGAAAGGAGGATGAAAGATGTTTGCTGTTTTGCTGCTGGATGACTTTTCAAGACTGAAGATCAAGACATGACAAAATACTGTTGCTGGAAGTCAAAGTTACAAAGCATTACATTTGGAAATGAGATGACATGTCTTAGCAGCACAAGAGTAGCTATGCAGCTGAACACCAAACATCAAGCAGTTCCCATTAGGGACTTTAGAATCAGATTTCATGTCATTTGAAAGGAATTTATTTAAAAGCAATTTTTTATGTTTTGTGTGGTTGTGTTTGAGTGAGTATTTCTATTGCAGAAAGAGGAGGATGGAAAGAGGGTTGTTGGGATAATTCCTTTGCTTTTAAAACCTGTAGGTTTAATCTCCTCCTGTGTGGTCACTCATATAGGACTCAACATGTCAGGACTCAACTTTATTTAAAATTAGAAATTGAAGATTAATCATTCTCTAAAGCTTAACAATGATTTTTTTCTCCACCTTTAACTCCAGAGAAGTCTGCATATATCTGTTGAAAATGACGAATTTTTTTCCTTTTGCAAATGAAATGCTAGTCAGGATGAGAAAATTAACATCATAGTCCCATGTGTTGACAGGTTACACAGTTTTTTAATTCTCAAATGGCTGACTAGTGTTAAATGATTACTGATCACTGGATTTAGGGTTATGGAGGCTTTGTTTATATCATAAGTCTTGGTGAAGACATCTGGGTACATTTCAGTGTACATCACATGTCTGCTGCCTGCCTCTTAGAACTTTGGTCCAACACTGATCTCATCTCTGCTGGTGATGTGAAGCTGAGTCCATCAAGTAGTAAAATGACTTTGAATTCCTTTGGATGTAATACAAGTTTTCTGGATGAAACGGAATGATTTGTGTTATTCAGTAGGTCTGACTATGGCAATTAAATCCCAGGCAAATTAAAAAACAGGCGTAAGAAATTGTGCGACAACAGCTGGCTACCCTAAATTCCTGTTCAAGAAGAAAACTTTAAAAGTCAAAATCTTCTCTCATCATTTCAAGCAATATTTCCTTGCCACTTACTGCACCTTGTTGTTTCTGTGTGAGGCTTGTACAGATTTCTTTGAAAAGAGCATTGGTAATTTCACTTCTGTCACGTCTCTTTGGGAAGATTCTTTTTCTGGAAATAAATTCATTTTAAGGGAAGAAAGTTCTTACTCCATTTAAAAATTACCAGCATTATGGGAGGTTTGCCTCTGAATATCTGGGAAGTACAGTAGATGGGTGATTAACTGGATCTGGGAGGGCAATATGTACTGTCCTTTCTAATCCCTTGGATTGATTCTCTAAAGAAAGTGATAGCAACTCTGACTGTTCAGCTGTGACTTCTGAAGAGGTTAATCTCTTCCCTGAAGAGATTTGACAAGAACTTAATGGGCTGACTGAACAGATTCATCTAGATCTGTAGCATTCCTTTTCTTCAGTGTTTTTTCTTTTCTTCTGTGAAGAGTCTCTGTCTGTCTTGATGTGCTGCCTGTCAGGCAGCACAGGTCTATTTTCAGGCAGTTGTTAGATCACACAATGAAATATTTTGGAAAGGACAGTGATGGACTGTATGAAACAGGCAAGCCACCCTCTTGAAAAACAATATTTATCCTTTTCTAGTACCAGAGATCAGTATTAGAGGAAGGGGGGAGCTGCAAATTGGCAGTGCAATCTGCTGCATGCAATTAGATGCAAAGGAAAAAGATCTCCTGAGATGAGGAAACCAGAATCAGCTCCTCTACTGAGCCCAGTGTCTATTATTGGTTTATTTTTGAAAGCATTCCTTCTGCACTCACTGGGGTTAAGATTTCACCATAACACTCAAGGCCAAGCTGGCTGACCTGGTGCTGTTCTAGGAAGTATTATATTCTTACTGCTTTTTTCTCCTGAGACGGATAAGTTGTTCACATCCTGAAGGTGCACCTAAATCTTTGTGCTTCCAGCCTTCTGCCAAGCCACCTATGGCCTGGATGAGAATGTGAGGGGTTTAGCTACTAAAACACCCTCCACAGGCTCCCAGCATCGTGTGTCTGTTTAATCCATCACTGTGAGACAAAGGCATCAGCCATTTAGCATAGGCTGACTCTTCTGGGCTGGAAAAATGAGAGACTTAACCACACCATGGCTGTTCCTGTGTGGCCTCAGATGGCTGCTTAAGCACAAAGAGGGAGGTTTCTGTGCATTTTAGAGCTATTATTGCTGCAGCAATTCTATATTTATATGCTGAATGACCTCTATTATCAATAAATTCATGTATAAATAGGATGGGGTTTACCAATTACCTAGTCCCTCTTGCCTAGTAAATCTATATGAATGTCAGTCACAAATATATCAGCCACAACATACAACCACATGTGTCTCAATAGAAAAAAAAATTGAGGTGGGAAATAGGGATTTTTAATTTTTTTTTTTTTTGTGAGTTATGTAGGAGAACCTTCTGTCTGGTAAAAACAATGCATTTAAAGGAGTGCAAAAAACTTTTCACCCTTAACTTTTGTTTGAACACCAGCCCACTGAGAAGTGAAATAAAAGCCCACACTCACTGATGAAGAAATACAAGTTCTTGCTGTCAGTGACTTCAGTAATTAGTTCAGAATTGAATACAGAAGTATCCTTTGATATAGAGAATAACTGAGGATAAATTATTTCTTCGTGGGCAAGTGAATTTTAACTTAGACTTGGCAGCTCAATAGAGGATGTGTTTATTTAGATATTTATTTCATTGCTAATCACATGAAGTCATATCCTTTAATCTTACCATACCTAAGTCAAGATGAGCTATGCTATCATTTTAAAGATCTGAAGTTTCATTCTGTGCAATTAATTAGCAATGCATTTTACTAGCAGTACTTTAACTAACATTATTAGCTAGAATATGTACTTTTCTAGGAAAAGTTGTATTTGCCAACTTTGATTTGCCTAGTAACTCTCTGTTCACTGCATGATGCTCCCAGTGTTTATTATTAATTTTCCTTGAGCATTCATATGAACATTTTTTTCATTTGATAATACTTAAAAACTGTAAAAGTCACATAAAATTCAATTTAGCAGTGTAACTCATATATTCTCATGTTCTTTATCTATAGCGAATACTATTGCTACAGCTCCCACTGAGATGAATTTGTCCTTAGCTAGGATTACATTGGCTCACTCTGCCAGCTCTGGAAATGCCTAGATTAAGGCCAAAGGATGATCAGTGTGATATCTTTATAAAATCAAACTTTATACCCATATATAAAGCAACCAAAGAGATTTACAGCTGTGTGTATGTGACAGACTGCACCTGTAACTTGTCCCTACTCTATGCCAGACTTTTTTACCCCCTCCTTTTGCATATAAATAAATGATGCTGGCACTTTGGTATATTAAAAAAAAATATTTCTGGGTATTTCCCAAGCATGTGGCCCATAACCATGTTTAGTAATATGCAAAGCTTTACAATTCAATGATTTCATTGTTCCCTGTTTACTTCAGAACTGATCCTGTGTGTTCTAAAAAGCAACACTATGTCACCAGGAATTAATCTCAGAATGGCTGTCTGCCAATGCTTAAATAGACTAAAAATCTTTGAACACAGATGAATCTTAATATGTCCCATATTGAAAGATGAGAATTAATAGCAGTCTTCCACTCAAAAATCCTATCTACACAGTAATAGAATATAGAGAAGTATCTTTCACACAGATACTTTTCTTTCAGATGTTATTTCTCTATCAGCCAATTCAACATCGCAAAATAAATAAAACATGACAAAAACAGGCATCTTAATTGAGTTAAACCAAGAGCTTGTCATAAAAACACAGTGAAATTGTAATGTGCAATTAATTGAACCATGAATGACATGATAAAGGTCAGTCATAAAAATTGGACAGGTGATGTGGTTATATGCTTATAATAAGAGGTCTGAAGGCAGCATTTGTTTTTCAATGGTAACTGATTATCATTGCTCTCCCCCAGTTCCTGACTAAGAAATCTTGTCATCAGAATCATACTAGATTTTAGCATTCAAGGACAGAAAGACTATTCAATGCTAATGCATTGTATAATCCAAAATATTTCCACACCAGAAATAAAAAAGCAAACTACTAGAGTGGGTAGGGGGAACCCAACAAACAAACAAACACCATAAAACCAAACTCCAAAAAAGAAACAATCCAGTACAATTTTTCAAAGACATCAATGAGACAGAAAGTTAAACACATATATCTGTAAATACATACATTATAAACAGTGAAACCACAAGTACTGTCAGGTTATGTGAGAGAAATTAGTTAATTAGATCCCCTTCAGCAGTTCAGAGTTCCCACTGTTGACTTTATGGAACCTCAGGTAGGAGAGGGAGCAAAAAAAAATAGATACTGGGCAATTCCCATTAACTCTTGAAATGAGAGATGATGCAAGAGTGTACTTCATGGCACGGAACTATACATTTTACTCATCTTTATTCCCCTTTGTACCCTTGTTTCCTTACCTGCCTTATGCAGCAGAGCCATGCCCCATGTGTGGAAGAGCTCTCATCTGCAGTGCCAAGAGCAGT
Organism: Sialia sialis; assembly: GCA_009812075.1. NCBI lineage: Eukaryota > Metazoa > Chordata > Aves > Passeriformes > Turdidae > Sialia > Sialia sialis. The sequence continues at coordinate 71,421,594 of VRYO01002772.1, forward strand.
CAATCCCTGGTCTGTAACTGCTCCTGTAGGAGAAATAATAGGTGGGGGTGATGTCCCCTGGCTCTCTGTGCTACAGACCCCCTGATTTACACCTGCTGCATCTTTCCTTTCGCTGGGAGCAATGCCTGAGTTAACAGGTTTGAGGTGCAGGGTCTGGAGTAAGGGTGGGCTGCTCCCCACTGCAGTAAGAAAGCCCCAATAGGCTCTCACTGGCTCCAGCATGAACCTCCTCACCACCCTGCCATGGCCCAGGAGTCTTATTGCAGCTCAGAATCAGGTGTAAACCTGAGGAGCAGCATGACATCCCACCCAAGTAAGGAATGAACACATGGGGAAAGACCAGAAAAACAATGATTTTCCTTCATTACTACAGGACCATGGGAATTCTCTCTACTTCCTATTGTTTGTATAGAATTTATTTGAGACACGTCTGCATGAAAAACTCTACCTAAGATTAAAATATACCGTAGTTTCACGATTATAAGCCGCACCTTTTTCCTTGAAGAATCCAGCCTGTCCCAGTAGTGCGGCTTATATTCAGGTGCGGCTTATCTATGGACAAATCCCAGCAAAATGCCAACCTGGAAGTGAGAGCCAGCAGAGGAGGGCGCCTGGGGCTGCCTTTAAAGGCTTCGCTGGTCTATGAAAACTGTTACAACTTGAGCACCTGACACCAAACCCAGCTGGCAGCGATTCTATTACTAATTTGTTACTTTGTTATGCATGGATCCTCGCTTTAAAAAAGAAAGAAAGTGTGGCTTATATTCAGGTGTGGCTTATATATGGACAAATCCCGTGGTCTACCCGGCTACCGGGAGGTGCGGCTTATAATCGTGAAATTACTGTAGATATTATGAAGGATACATTTTTGTTCTTGGCTATAATGTTAAACTCTTGAAATTCCAACTCAATGTCTATGCTGTTTTCCACTTTAATATAACTTTGACTTTCCATAAGAAGACTGCAAAAATCTATTAATTTTCAGATATATTTATTAGTTTATGCAGTCTTTAAAGGAGAACCATGATTAAAACAAGAGTATTGTGAATTTTATCTGCACTTTTCCTTTGCCTTATATTAAAACACAATTTCAAATAATATAATTTAGATGTGTTTGGAAAAAATAAATAAAAAACTTTCCATTTTCAATCAGTTTAAACTGAATGAGGTTTTCATTTCAGCCACCAGGAATCACACATAGTTTTGAGCAATACTTTTAGTTCCCTAAGACAAAAACAAAACGTCAGAGGACTACTCTCAGGAGTCCCATTGTCAGGAAAGCAGATCCTTCATGTAGTCAGAACAAAGGAAACTTGTATATTATCAACTAATATTAAGATTCCACTGTCAATATTCTTAAATTTTAGTACATGTCAAAAAAAATCCCTAATTTGAATGTACTTTTGAATATATGGTGTTTTAAAAAATTATTTATTTTGTTTGTTTCACTCACCGCTAAAATCACAAAAAAAAAAAACATCAGTCAGAGAGGGAGATGGCAGGAATCCAAACCTAAGTTCTGGCTATGAGAAGAATTCATTGTGGCCTGATCCTGCAACCGTAGCTCTGTTTCATTCCCACTCTAAAGTTTGAAAAACCCTCACTTAAGAATTGGTGAAATCTAATTTAGAATGCTGCTCCTTTTGCTCAAATGGAATTTGAAATCATGACATTTACTGAAAACAACTTTCTCCAAAACTTCTTCAGAAATCTTTCTCTAAAATCTCCATAAAATAAATGATTTTTACACTTGTTTGTCTATAAAACAAAATGCTTCCAAGTTATCATATAGTTTGTACAATCTGTGTAAAATCAGTCATTACATCTCCAGATACTGTGTGCATTTCTTTTTCAAAGCATTGCCCAAAAGGCTTTGAAAATGAATGGCTAGCAAAGAACTTAATATGCAAACTGTCAAAGGCAGTTACCCAAGAGAAGCACAAAGCTTTTGTGTGTGTTTTTGCTTTGCTTTGCTTTGGTTTTCTCCATGAGCATTGAATATTAGTATCATGTGGCTTCTCCATCCATTCCTAGATGACAACACAGCAAATTGTATCTCACAGGCTTCTAGAAGCAGTGGGATTTCGATGATTTTACCACAGGAATCTAAGCCACATTAGGTGCTGCACGTCTCTTACCTGGCTCCCTTCTGTAGAGCAATAAGAGTGTCTCTTGGTCCTATCACATCTGCTGTTCTATGTGAATGTCTGACACACCAAAGATTTGAAATATCCCTGTAAGTTTGCATGCTTAGACACCTTAACTGCTCCTGGAGTCTGATGAGTAGAGCAGGAAACATCACTGATTTTACTGAAGTCTGGGTCAAGGGCCTTGGTTAATTAAAAAGCTTTTTCATTTTTCTAACAGAGCATTCATTAAAAATGAACAGACCCCTGAGGGACAAAATTCATAACCAGGATCTGCCTGGAAGTAAGATTGTTGATGAAACTTGGTCCTTCAGGCCTCTGACTTGGGACCAGAGCATTTGAATATCTTAACCAATGACATGGGCAGTAAGATCAAGTGCAAATTGCAGATGGCACAACACTGAGGAGTGCAAGTGACAAACCGGAGATAACAGAAACCATCTAGGGGAAGCTGTACAACCTTGAGAAGTGGGCCCATGAGGACCTGATGAAATTCAACAAGTCCAATTTCAAGGTGCTGCAGCTGGGTTAGAGCAACCCCAGTGTCAATATGGGCTGGGGGATGAACAGACCTGTTGCACCAGTCTAAAAGTCAGGATTGTTTGGTCTTTGGAAAATGCTTCCTAATCCTGTTTAAATTTGTCCTAGAAAAGCCGTAGGTCTGTTTGGTTTTTTTTTCTCAATTGTCTGTCTTTCCTTATCAACCAACCTGTCAGCTTTTTCGTTTCTTTGGTTTTAATTTCTGGAGGAACCAACCTGTCAGAGAGTTAAAAAGTGAGAAAAGACAAAGCAGCTCCTTTCTCACTGAAGATATGCAAAATTTTCTTAAAGATCTTACTATCAGTACAAGATAATATGTTGCATAGTTCATTTGAATATGAAAGTGTAAAGTTTCATATCATTAGGAATTTCCTACTAATGCAAAAAACCCCTCTCCTACAACACTGAATTGCATCCTTTTCTCTTCCACCAGAATTAATGAAATATGACTCTTTGTGTTTATATGGATATCGGTGTGAAAATTAATAACTTCATAATTTAATTTTTAGGACAATTTGTATTCGCAATGGAACATCAGCACAGAACCTGTACCGTTATAGAGCAGTACTGAAAATGTGATGTAGTTTCAAGAGTTTTCATGGAGGGATTAGCCTAGATTTACTCTAGCTGTCAACCCAGTTTGCCACACAGTTTGCAGAATTAATTTTCTTTTTCAGCTATAAAGAATTCTGCTGATCAAGACTGTCTGTGTGTTTTATAGCTAACAACTTAGAACAAATGTTTCCATCTTTCAGTGTATAGTATGTAATAAAGGCCCAAGATCACTCAGCAGTGCGCATAATTTTCATCTTTTAATCCCATTCACCTTTTACTAGTCTCTCTTGATTTGGCCCTCAAACCTTCTGACTTTTATTTTTCTGTGAATTTAATGGATATTTTTTCAAACAGAAATAACAAACAATAAGTTTTTTTATATTACTGCTTTAAACCCCTCTGAGTCCATAAAACCTGATGTCATAGAACTAGTTCCCCCTTAGAAAAAATACTTAAATTAGATTTCCCTCCTCAGTTGGTGGTCACACTGGTCCTAAATGATAGGAAAGCAGTGCAGGGAACATCTTCCTTTTCAAGAACATGAGAGAGCATCTGAGCACCTCTGGCAATTTATATCAGCTATGATCGCCTATCCAGATATTATATTCTATACATACAAAGTATAGAACATGAAACTATACATCTTTAAGCATTTTTTCAAATGTTCTTATTCACCTACATTATTAGCAATAACATTTAAACACAAAAAACAAAGCAGGATACTCAGTATTACTCAGTATTCCTGCCACCAAGTATTTTTTCTTTCCCTATGCCAGACATTCTCAGCAAGCATAACTTAGTATAGTCTTAGAAGAGCAGTTTAATTCTTTCAGTCTTTCATACAGCTTAAGATGTTGGTTCAGGCAGGCAGGAGAACCTGAATTCTGATTTACTTCAACACATTGCATTATCTGTGGAATTCCTGGACTCCTCTTGTCTCCCTGTATATTGATTTTGCTTCCCATCCTTCTCTCCATGACCAATTAAATTGTGTATGCCACCTCTATACAAGCCTCCCACTCATCTGAAAACACACTCTTATTCACATCTGTCATAGTTTGGCATTTTTGTCTGAGGAGATGCAGATGTTTCTCTGTAAAGAATTTCTGGAGAGAATTCCACAGTCTTGAAACACTCTTGTAGAAAGCACACTCTCCAATTCTTCCTGTTCAAAGTTTTAATTGCACTTTAGTTTGTGTCAGGACCACTGGTCTTTTCACCCTGGAGAATAATAGGTCTTGTTTGTGAGTGTGGAAAGCCCAGCTTAACAGGGTTTCCCCAAACTTTCCTTAACTTGTGGCTATTTGTAAGTAAGTGTCTACACACCATTTACTGTGAAGTTTTTTCACTGAACCTGCCCTGATTTTAATCTTAAAATTAAAGCATATGCTGAGGGAGACTTCCAGAGAACTCCTTTGTCCTGAATGAAGATTTTACATAGGAGCTAGTTTTGGTTTTTTGTTTCTTTTTTTGTTTTTTTTTGTCTCACTTTATTTGGGGTACTATAGTTACCAAAAAAGAGACAGTTTGTGATTCCAGCTTATGTGTGCAGATGCCTTGTTTCAACATTGTTATGGTCTTCTTGTGTGTTATTATTATACTATATATTTTAGAAGAATAAAACCAACATTTTATATTACTATAAAAACATCCTCCATATTAAGCAATGCTTTTATAGGTGTTAAAATGAATACAAAAGCCCATGGTTTTTGTCTTGATGAGAATCCTGGATAACATTTTACCTAAATAGCTTTATTTCCCACACTTGCCAGATTTCAGCTCTAAAGTATGCTGAGCTGCAATCACAATGAAATGCCTGAATAACTGAAATAAAGCTTTATAAAACATAACAAATACTTAAAGAAAATTTCCTTGAAATCATAGATATAGAGAATATCCAGACTGTTTTCAGTCTACTAAATAACAGTAATTTCACACTCATAAGCCGCACCTGGTTATAAGCCGCACTTCCGGGTAGCCGGGAAGACCACAGAATTTGTCCATAAATAAGCCGCACCAGGTGATAAGCCACACTTTTTTTTTTTTTTTTAAAGCGAGGATCCACGTACAACAAAGTAACAAGTTAGCAACAGAATCCCGTGAGCGTGGGGTTTGGTGTCAGGTGCTCAATTTGCAAATGGTTTTCACAGACCAGCGAACCAGGCACCCTCCCCATGCCGTGGGCCCCGGCACTCCCGCCCCCAGTCCCTGCTGCTGCAGCTCCCCGCGCCGCTCCAAAGCAGCAGCCCGCCAGCTGACCTCATCGCACAAAGCCAGAGGCGGCTCGCCACCCGCTCACCAGTGGCTTCGGCTTGCCACCCACCCAGCCGCAGTTCCGCAGCAGCTCCCCACCTGGCCAGCTCACACTTCCAGGTTGGCATTTCACCGGAATTTATCCATAAATAAGCCGCAACTGGTGATTAGCCTCACTTCCGGGATCGTCTCGATTCTTCAGTGAAATAGGTACGGCTTATCAGTGTGAAGTTACTGTACTCAAGATATAAGTGGAATGCTCAACCTCTGTCAAGTAAAATTTAAGCTTACTTTTGATGATTGAACTCACATTGATTTGTGAACACAGAGAATTTGATCCATATGTAGGCAGATGAATGTTCTCTCTAAATAAAAAAGAAAGAAAGATGCTGCTTACTGTATTGTTCCTTTCTGTTGCACTTCACTTTTTAGCAAAAGTACAAACTGGGACCTCTCACTTTTAATAAGGACACATCTGAGAAGATGAATTAAGTCTCAGACAGAAGAGGTAGGTGAACTTGTCCTAACTGTGGGTGGTGCAGTAATTAAAACTCAGGGAAACTGCACTTTCTGACAGTTCATTAGACAAAACAGTATGTGGAAAATGTTTTGTCATGTCTAATTGCTACAGCTGCTTGGATTTCTCTGTTATACTGAGACATCAGCTATTCATAAAACAGCAGGAGGAATTAATCTCGAAAAAAAATGTACTTTTTATGTTACAGCTGTCCTCCTATGGAATCAATGTCTCCAGTCTTTAACTAAAAGCTTAAATTAACTATGAAACAGAGCAAAAAAAGATGTAGAAAATCTATATCTAGCTATAGTTTTAGAATTATTGAGTTGAGCCAGTAACATTATTTAGGAGCATAATGCTGTCTGAGTGGGATTATATTGTGTTGTCTATCAAAATAATTTTTAGATATACATTACTAAGCAGTTCCAGATGTGGAATTTGAACTAGAGCTACTGGTACTGTAGCCTTCTTGATTCATCTGACATCTTTGGTATATAGGTAAATGATCTTACAGTATAACAATAGAAATAACATCACACTGACTTTCTATATTTCCTTTAATATTTTCCATTATACAGAATATTAGGGTGTGATATAGTTTTTCTATAATAAAATAAGGGGCAATTTGCAGGAGAGCAGTTTTTGGGCTTAAGTTAATTATAGTTCATTTTCATCATGTCACATTTTTTCCAGCTGAACACTTCATGGGTATTTTCAACTTTGGGATTTCAACAGAAGTGACTGGATTGACATGAGACCAACTGAAATCACAGTCAAATTCATATCTGCAAAATTGATTTCTGCTTTCCAACAGAGGCTGCATGGTTTTATATAGCACTGACTTGCAAATGTTTTTCATGTATTTTTCATTATCAGGATATGTTGATTCATATCTTTCAGTGGAACTTCAGATAAATCAGGTAATTATAAAATTCCTATTGAACACTGAATTCTTTTTATTGATCAGTAGTTAAGATCTACTGGGAGATCCATACAGTCTTATCTACCACAGTCTTTAGATTTCCTCTCATCCTAAGCATTTACTTCAGTGACTACTGAAGTGCATACACATACTGCTTCATGCTCTGAGTCTTCTTCAGCAGGATTGAGTTTGTTTGACAATGACACTATCCATGAGAAAGAATTTTCCATAAGGGACTCATAAAAACAGTTCTGGAATTTATGGAATATGGTGAAAGACGCTTACGTGTTGCATTTTACCGATGGTGTTTTGAAAAGTCAAAAATAATTATAATTTTAGTAATAATAGATAACAATCAGATTTGCAAAACTTCATTAACACTCCTGAAATTGATTCTTGTGTATGAAATTTAAAGTGAGATAGCTGATGTGGTTGATGACTTCAGTGTTTGCAAGTAGTTTTACATAAAACCCGTAAATCTTTTACACTCAGAGTCAGCAGTGCCTTATGAAAAAAGGGGTGGACAGATCTGTAGGAGATATTTGCACTCCCACGTGGTGGATTAGTTGTGATCTGGTGCCATTCCATGCAATTACTGAAAGTGGAATGGACTGCCCAGGGAAGTGGTGGAGTCACCATCCCTGGAAGTGTTCAGGAAATGAGTGTATGTGGCAGCTAGTGCTGAGACTGGTCAGTCAAAGGTTGGATTTGGTGATCTTGGAGGTCTTTCCAACCTCGATACTCTATGCTTCTATGGATGAAAATCTTGCAGTATATAGATGCAAAAGCAGAGAAATTAGAAAAGTGAAGAGGATATGGTGTTGTTTCAAGAGATCCCATGCATGCATGCAAAAGAAATAGCTTTGATACAACAAGTATGATTTCCAGAAGTATTTAGCATTGGTCAAAAAATTCCACTACTTTAATAGCAGCAATACTAGGGTGATGCATTTGGAAAGACTGTTTTGAAAGAGAAGAAATGTAATCTATGGCCAGTGGTGAATAAAAACCTCCACAAAGGAATGGTTCAGAGAAGAAGACCAGCCTTGGGAACTCTGGTTTATTCTCTTGAGAATTTTTATTTCTCCTTCAACTTTAGAAGAAAAAGAGAAAATATTAAGAGAGTAATATTTAAAACAAAAATAGGAAAGTTAGTGATGTAAATCACTGGAGTGCTTTTTTGAAACAATGCTTAGAACTCTTTATTCAATATTGTATTCATCAACATTTATGTCAAAAAAACCCACTGACTTCAATTAAACTCTGCCAACACATGACATATATTTATGAATCAAATTAAAATTGTTAAAAATTTGTAAAGTCTGCTTTGTTTCTAGACAAGTATACAAAACAAGGATGAAAGAACCCAACTGCCTGTTTTCTTAGCTATGTGGTAGAGAGAAAAAAATGGGAGTGGAAATGAATAGATGTAAATTATTACATTAATTAGGACTATGCTGAGTTTAGCATTTTGAAGCCCATGAATTCAGATGCAGTATTTATTCAGTTTCAGACTGAAGAGGCTCCCACAGAGGTCAACTCCATCTAGTCCAGCTGTGCATGATGAACCCTGTGGCAGAAGGGATGACTTGCTACTCTGTAGTAATTTATAAAAAAATCACAAACCACATTATCCTAATTTTAGGAACTAATAACCTATACTTGGCACTTAGCAGCAATGACTAAGAACCTTTCCTGCCCTCCTATCACTTACTTGGTATTTTAGGCAGTTCTATGTTGCTATTCTGCCTTGGCTTTGTCTTTAGTACTTCCATTTTGACTTCTGCACCCTAATACAAAAAAATCCTCTCTCTCCTTGGATGTCAGAGAATAGTGCACAGGGGTGCAAGTTATAATTTCGGTGATTCTTCATCTTCTGGGTTTACTTCAAAGTTTTGTCTGTATCCTATCACCATTCAGACGTAAAGCCACATTTTTTCAGTATATTGATTCTTCATAAAACCCAATAGATTGTGTTAGTCCCTGTCACAAAGCTTAGATGGAGGGTTGCAACTTGTGAATTTTAGACGTGAATTTAAAATTCTCAACAAGGTGGCATTTTAACTTGTTCTTGTTTGTTTGTTCCTAATTTTACTGCAGGTCTCCCTCTCCCCACGCAAGGATTATTTACCTTCAAGACAAGTAAAGTTTTTGAACATAAAAGCAGGAGGAATTAAACAACCCTGTGGAGAAGGAGCAGAACGAGGAATTTTGAAAGGGTTTCAGGTTTAGGGTGAGAGCCAGACTACTGTGTCCAGCCTGTCTCTCAAATGCTTATCAAAGTCCCAAGGTCAGTCACTCTGACCAGGCTAATGAGGTGCACAATATTTTACTTTTAAAGCTGTTGGAGGTGGACATCTTTAATCTTTGCAATTTCTCCTTAAAAGTGTCAGTACTCTCAATGCACCTCTTAGTGGTGAAATTTATAGAGATTTATACTGTCATTCTTCTTTTCTTCTTAAAGACTGGGAACAATGCATGACTGATGGGCTGAAGGATATAAATCCTTATATTATCTAACTTCTTGGCATCACCAGTCAATCTCTACTGTAGGTTTCAAGGATAGTGATACTTTTAGCATCTAAAAAAAAAAAAAAGAATTTTTAGCAGCAAAAGTAATTGCTGATACAAAATCGGTATGTTGATAAAAAACCCCACTAGAAATGGAAATGAATACTATGAAATCAGATCTGCATGGTCTTATGCCTGGGTCTGACTATAGAAGCACAACTGGGGTGGAAAAATACAGAATGCAGGTGCAAATGCAAGAATCCCATTTATATCAGATTCTGTTGCATTCAGCTGTGTGTGTTCTACATAGAAATTGTGCTGTGTGTTTCAGATGTAAAATATGCAGCCTTTACAGACATACTCAGTTGTTACACTGTAATAATAAATACAGAAGAATTACAGAATATAATGCTGAAAATAATATATTTACATGATATATTGTCTTATAAACTTCCTTGCTTTCTTATGTTTCTTTTATAGAATCATAGAATTTTTGGATTGGAAGGGACTTTAAGGGCAACCTCTCCCAGTGCCTTGCCACCCTCACCGTAAAGAGTTCCTCAGAATTAGGAAGATTTTTCTCCTAATACCTAATCTAAACCTCTCCTGTTTCTGTTCAACCACATGACCTTGTAAAAACTCCCTCTCTGACACTCTTTTAGGCTCCCTTCAGGTACTGAAGGGCCTCAATAAGATCTCCCCAGAGTCTTCTCCAGGCTAAACATTATTATCAGCTCTCTCAGCCTTCATAGGAGAGGTGTTCCATCCCTTTAATCGTCATCATGGCCCTCTGGACTGGCTCCAGCAAGTCCATGTCTTTCCTGTTCTGAGGACTTCAGAGTGGACACAATTATTAAAATTGGGAAATTATTGAGTTATTTATTATTATTATTATTACTATTATTATTATTATTATTATTATTGTCGTTTTCTCTCTTTTTATGAAAAATCTACCACAACTGTCAATTTCTTTATTAGGAAGAATAAAAATAGAACAAAACTGAAGTGCCTGGAACATTTAGCCTGGGCAGGGGCAACCTGAAATAGTGTGACATAACCTTGTGAAAATCTGATCCAGTGGATGTCCTTACGATACAAATAATAAATTATCTTATATCAGTTTAGATAAAAAGAAACTGCTGTAGAAATGCACATTTTGTGTTAGGCTAGATAGATATATGTAAATAGCAAACACATACACACAAGATTTAAACAGACCAAAAGACCCAGCAGATACCCTGAAGTAGTTTCCTCCCTGTATTTATAGACAAGTATGTTCTCAGTTTTATTTTTGGGGAAAATAATGAGGTTTTATTTTAATCTGGCCATGTAATTCTAAAATCTGTAGGAAAAAATAGAGCCAATTTACTGTATGAAATAAATAATCTTAATGGAGGACTACTGAGAAAATTACTTCTCTGCAATTTTTGTAGCAGTTTAATTTCCTCTTTTATATGGTACATTTTCCTCAGTGTTCACTGCAGATGAGATATTTCACCACACAGAACTTTTAAAGGAAGTTCTGTTATTTCAAACTTCCTTTTTCATTTGTTTTGGATAACATCCTTGGCTGCTCATAATTTTCATCCCTCTCCCTTTTTTTTGGCTGCTTGAGTTGTGTTTTTCTAATAAATAGAGACTTAAAAATTTTAAAGCATTTTTAAGCCTATCTCAAGAACATTCAATTTCCTAAGCAGGATGATCAGTAACATTTCAAAAAGCAAAGACTACCTGGAATTACAGGTCATTTGTGAGAATAAAATCTCATGCATAAAATCTTTTGTGAATTGACCACTGTGACTGGAATAGTTTCCTGTGTGGGTGCTGTGAATTAAAGAAAATGATGTCTTGTCACAGAGTCCAAAATCAAAACAGAAGCAACTCCTCTGTCAAACGAGTTGAACCAAAACTTGCTCTTTGGAGGGGGTTATGTCCAGGTCTGAATATAACTGCTTGGAACTTTCTCTCTGTTCCTCTTTTTAAATGTCACATTTGCTTAACCCAATAACTCCTAAAGCAATAGTTTTTGGGAGTTTGTTTATTGGGATTTATTTTTCCTATGTTTTGATTGTGGCTTTTTTCCCCCCTGCCTTGTTTTACCTCTGAATTTATGCAACTGTTTGGAACCCATATCTAGTACAACATGTTGACTGCTCAGATGAAGTCCTACCCCATTACTACACAAATGCAGATTGATTAAAGAAGCACAGATTAGAAAATAAACATGTTCATAATGACACAGAATTCAGCTTTTCTGCACAAATCTATTGACAATTGTTACAGAGTTTCTAAAAGACAAGCAATTCTACCTAGTATTCATCCACAAGATTACCATTCATTGCAATTGCATGATAGAACTAGAACTCTTAGAGCCAAAAAAGTGTGTGTCCCATGTTTTCCATTCCATTAATTTCCATTGCTGCTATTAAACAGTAATCAATATCAGATTATTGACATACTTAACCAACTCAAATTCTGACTGAAAAAAATTATGCAAATGTCACTTGAAAGATTGCCATTTCAAATTAATTCCCAATTTTTTAGTTCATCTCTCCCATTGGAGGAATAATTTTGCATGCAATTGCAGATGAGTTGAGCATGTTCTAGATATACCTCCCTCTCATTCCTATTGGCTTCATTGCAGTTCAATTGGACCCCATAAAAGAAAAGTGGAAGAAAAGTGCTCATTTTTGCTTCAAGCACAAATGAAAACAAAGATTAAAATAAGCATTTATTTTGAACATAAATGTACTTGATTTTTCTCTTTCTTTTTTTTTTTAATATGTTATATCCTACTTTAATATGTATTTGTTTTTGGATCTAATCAGGTCTGACTGTTCCAAAATTACTGCTTATTATATTATCCCATATAATTTTTCAACCTGACAAGTACTTTTCTTCTTGAATGGGTTGTGTTCTAATTGGTAAAATGACAAACTCATGAAAACCAAAATTTTCAAACTGAGTAAGGAGATCACTGTTAGTGAACAGTAAATCATAAACATGAAATTGCTTTAGGCAAAATTTTTAAAAACAGTTTCCTTAAATTTTGTCTCAAGTGCAAATGAAGTTACCAAATTAAGGAAATAGAAAGCCTAAAGCAATATTGCCTCTTGCTATCTAGTCTACTTTCGTGTTTGGTTGTAACTATTTTTCCATTATTCTGTGGTTGACTCATGTTCCAGGATCAAATGTCAGATGGGCTTCAGATTCTACTAATTATATTACTTTCAAAAACATATTAAATTTTTATAGTGGTTTTGTAAAGTTCGCCATTTTCCTTTTGCCTCCTGCATGGCATTACATGGAATGTGACTTACATGGAAGGGGAGAGCACTTTTATTTGAAGGAAGGATAGAGAGCAGTGTTAAACAAAGTGTGGAGAAATATATTTTTATCCTTGTTGAGGAAATGCAACTTCCTCAGTATATCAGCAAGTTGTTAGCAGAATGGAGTTGGAGATTTGGTATGCACAGATATGAAAGTGGAATTGTACTGTCTGTTGAAAGGTATTTATTCTATCCTTTACTTAATGCAGACCAGAATTAGAAGGTGAAATGGCATTAAAAGTTCCAAGTCTAGAGACAGGGCTTTGCATGTTATTTGACTCATTAGAGAAAATTAGTAAGCTAATGAGGCAGGCACCACTAAAGAAACAATTTATATAAGTGCATTCATCCAGTGGTAGATAATTTTATGTAATTTTTCAAGGTTTTATTCGTAATTGTGTTTTGGATACACAAAATTGATAAAGCAACTCTGAAGCTGGAAAGAAAAGACAAGATGTGAAGCAGAAAAATGTATTGTAATCATTAGACGTGGTGAAGAGTTGGCAGAATTCTCTTAATTAGGCATAACCAAAACCAGCAGTAAAATGTAATTGATTATAGAAAAAAAAAATCAAACTCCTCAAATGCAAAAAAATAAAAAGTCTTGGTTTTCTAAAAGCATTATTTTGATTCCTAACAAATAGATATCAGTATACTGTTTACTGTTGATGTACCAGTAATAATTAATAATAATAATAATAATAGCAATAACAATATAAGCAATAACTGCTTGATTTTATTTGTGATATAGCATACTGCTTGTATTGGTATCAGTATTAAGTAGTAGTAATAAAAACATAATAGCAATCCAGCAATATCCTTCAAGTAATCCCCTAGTCAGTCTTTTTATTATTCATGAGAAAGCAATGGCCGTGCAAACCGGGTTTATTTGGATTTGGAAAAATTATTTGAGATACTTTGCAGATGCCTATTTTCCCAAAGTTTTAGGATTTATTATCTCCCAATTATCTTGTATTAGTAATTCTTCTGCAAATTCCTTGTCTCCTGCTGATCATGAAAACATTATAGAATCTGTGCAGCATTATAATTCACCACATTTCTGAATGCATTTTCTAAACATCCTTAAATGTAAATCAAATGTGGAAATGAGATTTATATACAAATTATAAATTTTAATGGAATATGCTTGCTCTAACTCTAAGCTTCCTAATATTCCACATGGACTTAATCAGTGTTCAGTTATTTCTGTATCCATGTCTAGTATTTAGTCCCTAGATACTCTTAAACAGTTTAACATTGTTGGGAAAATATTTTATTTTCCTTTCTTAACTTGGCTTTCCTTTCATAATCAAATTCTTAGCCAAGAACGATAGAGAGAACCTCCAACTGTTTCTGCCCAATTTGTCATTATTTATTTCATTGTGTTTTAAGAACACCGATTAGCAGTCCTTTGTTTTTCATCAGCCCCCAACCTAGATGATTCAAACATAAGAGCACTGATGCAAAACAATGACACGTCCCTGCAGTGGGAGAGTGGAAAACCAATTTCCTACCCCAGCCCAGCAGGGTGCTTCAGCAATGGACACTCTGCATGTTGTAATGACATCCTTCCATAAACAGCTCCAGTTTTCAGAGCTCACACACATACTTGGCTCTTCAGCTGCCTGGATGGTTCAAAAACTTTCTTTGGTCAAACTGCTGAGTGTTCTTACGCTTACACAATGGAGCAGAATGGAAAAGCACAAATTTCTTATCTTTCCATTGGGAATGATCTTTACCCCTCTTCTTCTTCACCTTTATTGGTGATAAAAGATGTGACTTGTTAAAACAGCCATTACCACATCAGATTAAAGTTAGATTGGTCCCTGATGATACCTCATATCAAATTCCTGGGGAATAGTGAATATCTTCAAGAAGAAAATAGGAATAATTTCTCAGGTCTAATAATTTCAGTCTACAGCAATTTGACAGTCATGATTTTTTTTCTGAGAGAGAAATTGTGTCTTTCCATTTAATGGCCTTGTTAGAGATTTCTTTCTTATCTTCTTACAATCATTTTAATAAAAATGATAGAGATTTAATATCCACAAAAAGGTATCATAAATTTTATGACATCAACTTTATGGCTTTTTGCTATTAGTACTGCTGTGGGTACTGTGATTTTAGTAAATTAAATTTCCAATTTATAAACTCCCCCTGTTGTTCTTCCATTATTGGAAGAGGCAGGGTGAAAGGGAGTAGTTATTTGGAGTTTAGTTCCTGGTGGTTGTCAAACCCAGCACAGTACCCCAGGTTATTTCAGGATTATGAAAACCCTGAAGTCATATTTTTATAATTCAGTTTTTAAAACTGGGTGTATATGCAAAGCATTAAAAACAGTGTTTCATAAATGCCTAGAACTTCTCTGTCAAATAAATCAAATGAAAATTTTTTCTAGTGGTTAGAGGGGAACAAAAATTTTCTTACAGATGTGTTTGAATTGAGCTAACAAAGTAATATATACCCTACGACTTGCAGTACATGAATGCACCATTTTTTTCACATAAATTTTCTATTTAGGTAATATTTTAGGTATTTAGAATATGTGCTGTGAGTATTAGTATTGTTGATATGCATATTTCATTAAAACCATAAAAGTTTTCTTCAGCTTTGTTGGATTAATTATCAATACTTATTTCTAGCTAAATTATATCTCTTGCTTATAAAAAACCTGGTTGTTTCTCAGTCTTTGTTTAGGAATAATTTGAATTTCTGCATTTGTCTCAAAGATCTTAGGCAATCATTTTATAAAATAAACCAACAGATTTAATTTTCATATTTTCTTTTGATACAATTCATTCTCACCATATCAGCATACGCAATTTTGTAAAAATCATCAAGTGTTGACATAAATGGCAATGAGCACTCATATAGTCTGACTATTTTGTGAATTATTTTTCCACTATGCATGTACTTTTAGGCTATATTCATTCCCCTTTTTAGTGTTGACACCTATGAACTCAGTGTTACTTTTCAAAAGGAGAAAGTCTGTTTTTTTTCGTGATAACCAGACTACTGGTCCTGGATCCTAAGGAAGCCAGGAGAACTTCTAGTCAGGGGCTTCCTTTTCATGTTTGCACTTTTGTTTTGTCCAGTCTTTATTCTAATTTTGTAAAAGTTTGGAACCGAATTCACCTGGGTTAGGAGAGTCCAACTTTGGAGCGTGGGATGCTGCAAATACCCTTGCTTTTCCCAGTGGTTTTACAGAGATTATTAATTTAAATTCAGGGTCTACCACATGGGTCTTCAGATTCTTTGACTTCATTTACTTCAAAAAGTCTGTAAAAAATATGTTCAAACTGTACCTAAAAATTCTTACACATTTTTTATTTCAGCTACCTATTATTTTCAATGTGTCCATAGTTTTGACAATTCTTGTCTTAACATTTACCCAGAATCTGACTGTGTTCACTGTTCTGGAACAACTCCACTTGTCTAACATACTAAAACTTTCTGTTGCAAAGGCAATGCTTACCAGCACATAAAAAAAATTGCTAGTGACTTGTTTTCAAAGGAATGAGAAGGAAGATAAGAGGAACATATTAAACTTGACTAGGTCCAGTATTCCAGTGTTCTCAG
Organism: Sialia sialis; assembly: GCA_009812075.1. NCBI lineage: Eukaryota > Metazoa > Chordata > Aves > Passeriformes > Turdidae > Sialia > Sialia sialis. The sequence goes on from VRYO01002772.1 coordinate 71,437,947, forward strand.
GAAGTTAAAAAGTGTATATTTGAAAGGCTATGAGAATTGGGATTATTCATCCCGGAAAAGAAGCTTCAGGGTGATCTAATTGCATCCTTTCAGTACCTGAAGGTACTTTCCTACAGAAAAGATTGAAAGATACTATTTGGAAAGGCATGTAGTGGCAGGACAAGGGGGAATGACTTCAAACAGAAAGAGGACAGATTTAGCTTGGCTGTTAGAAAGAAATGCTTTACTGGAGGGGTGGTGAGACATTGGAGCAGGCTGCCTGTGAGTGCCCCATTCCAGGAAATGTTAAAGGTTGGAAGGGGTTCTGAGCAACCTGGTCTAGTGAAAGGTGTCCCTGCCCACAGTAGAGGGTTGGAAATAGATGATCTTTAAGGCCCCTTTCAACCCAAATAATTTTATGATTTTATGATTCTGAGAAAACAAAAATATTCACTCTGTGCAGAACAGAAGAGAAAGTGGGGGCAAGAATAAAACTGTATGGCAGATTTGAATAATATTGCCTCATTTTTTAGAGTTAGAAGCTTTGATTTGGTGATTATGAGGAGGAGGTAATTACAGTAATCTCACAACTATAAGGTGCACCGGATTATAAGGTGCACTTCCGGTTGTCGACAATTCCCCGAACTTCGTCCACATATAAGACACACCGGACTATAATGCACACTTCTTTTTTGCAGCGAAGATCCGTGCACAGCAAAGTAACAAATTAGTAATGGAATCGCTCAATTGCAGGGTTTACTGGCTGGTGCTCAATTTGCAAACATTTTTCACGGGCAGCGTAGCCTTTAAATGCAGCCCCAGGTGCTCTCCCCATGCTGAGGGCTCTGGCACTCCCCTTGCCCCCAGCGCCAGCTGCTGTGGCTCTTGTGGCTCTCATGGCTCTCGCGGCTGCCACGGCTGCTGTGGGCTCTCACGGTGCGCGGCTTAGCTCACACTTCTGGGTTGGCAAATTTCGGAACTCTCTCCATATATAAGGCGCAACAGATTATAAGGCACACTTCCGGGTTTCGATCAAAACTTTAGTCAAAAGGGTGTGCCTTATACATGTGAAATTACTGCAGTTATTATTTGGTGCAGAAAGACACAAACTCTACAAACACGTTCTTGACATGTCCATACCTTAGTGCAGATTTGAAACAACATCTAATTACAAATTGTCAAATAAATTGAAACCAAATACACCATGTAGGCCAAAGTCCTCTTCTTTTGCTGACAGAATATAGGAATATTAGAATATTAGTAACTTATTATTTTAGCTTGGAGTATTCAATTTTTTTTACTTAGTTAATAAAAAAAACTTCTTATATATTTGCATTTGTCAACAAATTTACATATCCTAATTGTTCTTTTAAAATTTATTTAATTGCAGGTTCAGAGTTGAAGCAAAAAAAGGACTGAATTTCTAGAAGCAAAACTTTACTTTTATTCCATGTTAGTGCACTCCATTCTATTAGAACAGGCAGTGAATACTCAGTATTAACTGATGAGTCACAGCAGTGAATTCAGAATGTAAAATATAATTACCTGGAATCCTAGGCCTATTAAAGAATAAACGTTTTCTTTAAAAGCTTTTAGACAACATTTGCAAAGCCACAGATTTTCAGGAAACATTGACAGCGCCTGAGACAGTTTAGTACTCTCTGACATTTGTACTAACTCATAAGACATTGATGGGCAGGTGTTTAAAATCTTAGATCAGGTAATCTGATAATAAACTCATTTGTGGTCTGGCTCTGATGATAAGTCTCAGAATTCATTAAAAGCTAGCAAAATTCACTTCTTGGAGCAAAAGTTTATATCCTAGACTTTGGCTTGAGATAAACGAAAAACATTCCATTTCCTATAGGGTCAAAAGATTTTGGAGAATTCTGGAAGGTTAAAAAAAATTATTTATTCAAAACCAGAGTATAAATAAATATAAAAATACCCTTGGTAAATTTTAATATCTAATGGAAAAAATATAGACCCTTCAGAAAACTCAACAGATACAAAGCTATTTAGGAAAATAATCTACAATTTCATTCTCTCTCTGCTATGTAAACACATTGTCTAAAAGATAACTTCTGTGGTGTTAATTATATATTAAAAATGTTTTCTGGGGGAATATACTGTGACTTGACATACTTGTTTGTGACCTAAATCTATACATACTCTTTTTGATTAATAAATAATAACTAAAAAACTTTCAAGTGAAGGCTGCAAATTAGGATAAACAAAATTTTCTATGTTTTCCTCACTGATGATTCACATTTCCTTTTTTTCACTTGGGAATAAGACCTGAAATTTTGAAATGCAGAACATACCTCAAATTTTTACAAAGGATTTCACTTCATAAATAATTTTCTGCTTCTTCTCTACTACTGTATGCAAAACATAATTATTTCCTTCTCTTCAGTACATCCTGGATATCTATTTTTATAATTTGCATATTTTATGGATAATATTTTTGCCTGAGATTGATTAAACAGTTTGAGATTGAGAATAGTTCTGGACTAACAGTAATTTTATTTCTGCCATCAAAATCTTTTGTTAACTTTGTTGAAAATTAATTACCCCTTAAAAGATATAGCAGTGTCTTCAGTGAGATAATTCTTTATATTTTGTTTGTGTTCTTGCTCTACTTGTGACCCTTCAGAGCCAAACAGGGATCCGAGAGAAGAGAAGCAGAAAATACATTAATTTTAGCTGTCCAAGTGACAGCAAGGAAACAAGAGGAAAAGACAGCCAGCCTGGGGCCACCAAGCATCCAAACCCCATTTTATCAGAGACAGCTGGGAGACACATGTCAATCAATCACATCAGTCCAGGAGGAGACTTTTACAGCCAGGAAGGAGGGAAATATACCTGAGTAAGTTTCTGAAATAAGCAGCCAGATACTGATTTTATTGACTGAATGCAAGGTAACAGAGTATAAATAACTGTGTTGGTCATATATCCTCTAAAAAACAGTAGGAGTTAACTAGAACTCTTAAATAAGCATATTAATAAAATATTTTTAATATTTAGAACATTTATCTATTTAAAACTATCCAAATTAAATTAATAAAAATTTATCTATTTAAAACAGATAATGGTTCTTATCCAAAAATTATGGTGTCGATTTTTTTTTTTTCTCTCATTGCCTTTCAGAAATCTCTGGACTTCTTTTTTAGTATTAATAATGGCCTGAAACACAATTTTAAAACTGAAATCTTTCTCTTGGTGTACCTTGAACTCCTTGCTTACCCATTCAGTTCTGAAGAAGCCTGTGCAATCTGCAGTTGCCTTTTTAATCTCCTTCTCAATAAATATTTTCAAGAGTATAAAAAGTTTCAAGAGCTGCTACTGCAATGCACTACACTGGAAGCCAAAATGAGAGTGTCAAGCAACATGTCTGCACCCTGGAATGGAAAATGGAAGAAGCATTATAAGAAAATCACCAGCAGCAATTTGAACTGTGAATTATGCTGTCAGTAGTGCTCCCAAGATACGAGTACTAAATGCATTCTTTGTGGCTCTCTATTTCACTGTTTCTCAGCTTCAGAAAAAAGCCTATCAAAGCTTACAGACACCTAAAAAATCCAATTTCATTCCAGCACTTGGTCACAAGAAAGGAAAACCTCACACTGAAGTTAGCAGAAATCTGTGCATTTTCATCTGATGAAGTAAGAAAAGAGAGAAGAAACTTTGGAGTAGGAAATCTTGAGGCACTTACGCAATCTCTTACCCTTAGAAGGATAATGTGAATGACAAGTGTCACCTAAATTCCTTGACATTCACATTATAGATCAGTCAAATCACAGTCTTGGCTGATTGTTTGCTTTCATTCATGTGATGAACACTCAGGCACGTGGGACTGGATGATTTAACAAGTACTAAATCCTTTCTCTGGAACTGGAGCAGAATACCAAACCTCTATTCTTGTCATGGTAGTTAGAGAGATGGTAGAAATGGAATCTCTGTTTTGCACAAGGCATCTAGGTCAATGACAAAAGAAGTAAACGTGATCAAACCTCGTTATTTTTGTATTGCAAAGACCTATTGGTCACTGAAATGCAACTTGTTAACATCAGTTTAAAAAGGAACAGTAACTTGCATCAAAATTCACAGTGTTGTAAAATAACAAGTCTAAACCTAAAGAAAAAGTAATGAGGATTTCTTTGACATAAACCAGCCATGCTGCTGAAAACTACTTTTAGCCTTTTATTTAAAAAAAAAAAACAAAACAGAGCTCACAGCTATCCAATTCCTTACACATAAAATACAAACCTGTCTCAAACTGTAATTTACAGTGTATTTTGTTGCCTATTTTATATACCTATGTTCCAGAAATTAAAAAGTATTATGTCAAGTTCACATTAAAATAAAACTCACATTCCTTAGTGACTAATGTATTTAATTGCCTTCCAGAACAAACATGATGAATGTTTAAAAATATCCTTTCATTTTAAATGAAGAAGTGGATTAAGGCTAATTGGAGCCTTATCAACCAAACATTATCTACACATGAGGGACTGAATCTTTGTCTTCTTTCAACAGTTCTTGCTTTAAGTTAGATAATCTCTGAAACTAGTCTTCCTTTCACCACTTCTCAAATCCCTCTGCCCTAATTTTTCAGCCATCTCCAAAGGCTTTTCTAAGCCCAAACTTGAAAGTTAAAGAACAAGCCAGGTAAATGTAATGTTTTTTTATCAAAGCCATTGCATAAATACAAATAAAATGTGTACTTCCACTGTAAAATTTAATTGCTGTTAATTAAAATATTTGTATCTCAAAAATCAAATGTAATTTATCAGAAACAATTCTTATATAATAAATAAATTAAATTCTATAGATTAAAAGTTTAAAAACTTAATTGATTATTTTTTGTAGTTCTCTTATATTTTTAATTTAAAAGTTTTTGCATATTGGAAGGTGTCTTATTGTATTCTTAATTTTAAAATTTTTCTGACAGCTTTGATTTTCTTTTTTTTCATACTTGTCCTATTTACATTATGAAATGGGATAAGTCTAACCTTTTCATGTAAATCTTTCAGAATCATTGTTTAACCATTTTCCAAGTAGAAATGTTTTGTCAAAAGACCTTATTCAGGTGCATTAATGACAATGAACAAATCTTTACCTTCATCTTGTAGTCCTAAAAACTTTAAAAATAATTTATATTCCAGTCAGACTTTGAAAATGCTTATTTAAATTATCTCTTAACTCTTCTTCTAAATGAGAGATGTTCTTTTCCTTCTTGTTCACCTCTTTCACATTTCTTTTTATTTTAAATTGTATTTGAAGTGAGTGTTACCAGAAATAGGTAAATGTGAATGTTTTATCTCAGGAATTTCAGTGAAGTGTAGTCCCAAGTTACAGCATTGTTTCCAAGTCTCACAGAACTCTGCAGATGTTTTAGATACAGATGAAATAAGGCATTAATCTTTCTAATTGTTTTTCAGTGTTTTAAACTCATTCCAAGTCTTTGGGTTCGTCAGATTGTTAACACTCTGAAGCATCCTGCAAAAATATCTTTTGTTAGCGCTCTGTGCTTCAGCTAGCAGGGTAACACCCAAACTGTTGCTTCAACTACAGAGAAATGATTGAGCAAATATATCCTCCTGGACAAAAATGCTGTTTAATGTTTCCTGAGATGCTGATGTTATAGGGAAAACTTTAGTGCAGTCAGAAATGGGGTGACTCTTGCTGCTTTTCTTCCTCCCTTCAACCCATGAACACCATTTAATGAAATATACACAAGTGAAGAAAAATACCATGTTTGCTAAGAAGCCACACAGTTTCTAATTTCTTTAGAATTCAATTGTCATCTTCAAAGGTGATTCTTTGCTCAAGAAGTTGCATAGTTAAAGGTTCTGAAATATGCAATCATTGTCAGAAAGAACAGACAGAACATCTAAATTTTTCTAAGTGGAAATAATCTGTGGAAAATTCTTTTCTAGCTTAGGTTTCTAGGCTGTGTCCTCCTGTCCTGTAAGAGATCTTCCAGAACTGTCAAAACTGTTCTTTTAAATGCTTTTGCTCTTCTCACCATTCACTTAGGATATGGGTCAAAAAGGGATACAAAGAATGGAATCATTTTACTCTTCTCTAGCTACCTCTGGATGACATAACAGAAGAAAGAAAAATATGGGAACATTAAAATTGGAAGTGATGAAAGGCTGAGAATCTTTGAGGCTGGTCCAGGGAGGGGAGCAGTGGCCAGAAAGCCACTTCCCTTGGAACAGTCTTGGCTGAGCAGATCTGAAGACAGAGCTTTCTGTGTAATTTCTTTACTTCTGCATTTTGAAGACTGCCTTTTGGAACACATTGTAAATCACTCATGAACTATCCTAAAGCCAAAACAGAGTTTCCTGTGGAGAAAAAAAAATAGTCAACCTTAGTCATCAGTCATATGAAAAGTTATCTCCCCTGGTCACTGTTTGAACTTTTTTAGTGTTTTACATTGAGAAACGCATAACCTAGCAGAGGAGCTTACAGGGTTTACTTTCACTCCAGTTCACAGCTTCTGGGTTTTGCATTCCTATTCCAACACCTGGTTTCTTGAAGAAAAAACACTGATTTCAAGAGGTCCTTTTTTTCTTTGCTTGATTAGGTTTTGCAGATTTTAAGAGTATGGTAATGTCAATGCAGTCTTCACTGTTCTGCCCATAAAGCTATCTTTGTTAAATAGCTTTCAGTACCAAATAGTGGTTTTATTATTTTTAAATCCAGAAAGTAAAAACTTTTTGTCTTCTTGGAACATATTTTAGATGACTAATATTTGCTAGAATTCCCTACCAGAAAGAAATTAGATTCCATGTGTAATTAATTCAATAGAATTTCCAAAAAACCTTCAGTTTTTTTCATGGCTAAATAGCATTTTCACAAATTGAGTTAGGCACCAGCTTGTACTAAATTTGGCAGAAAGGGATTTAGGAAAAAATTGTAAATTCAATTGTGGCTCTGCCTTTTGAGCTCATCTAGAAGTTGACAAAGATTTAGTTAATATATTTACATAAATAAATATAGATAAAAATGATGTGAAATGATAACATTCCCAACACATAGGAGATGGTCTTACTCCCCTTCTGCTGCTCCCCTTTGGTTTAAAACCTAAATTGTTGAACCTGCAAATCCCAGAGTCCCTTTATCTCTCACCTTCTATCTGGTGTTAACAGAAAGTGATTTCATCACCTGAAGTTTGCATTTTTCTGTAGCAATACAAGCACAGGAACTTAAATAAAAACAAAACTAAGGAGACTAGAGTAAGAAATATCTTTTTTCCTGTGGATGAGATCTGATCCTAAATAAGCAAATGCTAGAATTTCATCTGCCTCCAGCTACTCAAATTTTATTCTGAAGGTATATAATGAAAATTGCTACTTTCTAGGTCTCTCTCTCTAAAATCTCCTGAACTGCCCATGGCATTTTTACAAAATCAGAAGCTGACAATCTAGTCTTAAATTGTTAAAAATTTTAATGTATTTTTAAAGAAAATAGTACATGAAGGTGAGGGATTATTTTATATGACAAGCTTGAGTGGCAGCTTTAGAGCTACCTTTGTCCAACCTTTGAGTTAGTGGCATATTCTTCTTAAACCTTGCTGCTCGGTTGCCCCCTCTATACCAAGGCCCCAAAGACAACAAAGCAAAAACCTCAGCTGAGTGGAGAGCTTCTCTGTGCTTCTTCTCACTCCTTCAAGTTAGGAATGGTGTAGGCTTGGCTATTTGCAATTCCTGTATCATACCTTAGAAAATGACTCCTTGTGCTCCTACTCATTTCCTAGTACATGTAGTTTATGTGCCAAATCCACCACCTCAAAAGCCAGTAATTGTCCCTCTAGATGAAATTGGCAGTTTCATATGGAGAAGCCAATTACTAAATTGAATAAACAATTTTCATTCTCATGTCATCCTAGCAGGTGGTCCTTCCAGGTCTTTCTTGAGAGACACTGGAAAGGCAGCCAGAATTGTTACTCTCTCCTTTTCATGTCCCTTCAGATAAATCAAGATTAAATGTCCTTGTTTGGCAATGTTGCCCTTTATCCACTAAACATAAAGCTAAATGCTGCACAGGCAAGGCTTGTGCAGGTATTAGAAAATAAATTTTACGTTTCAGCATTTTAATTTGTCTTGGCACAACTTTTTGTTCAAGTACTTTTCTCCCAAGGACAGCAAATTGAGACAATCTCAGTAAAGAAATTAGAAATAATTAAGAGAAAGTAGAACAAGATGTAAAACAAGTACAAAACTAAAGTCTGAACCTGAAAACTTACTCAGATTTAAACCTACGTGGGAGTTGAAAAAATATTAAAAGGATTGAAATTCTCACGATGTGACATTGCAGAAATACTTGTAGTGAAGAGGGGCTTTTTTTTTCTTAGTCTTCAAGAGAGTATTTTCACTAAAACTGGCCAGAGATCTTTGAATATTGACAAGAGCTTTCTTACACTGTAGAGTAATAAAAGCAACCTTTTGAAAGTTTCCCAGAGATTTGTGACAGAATGTACATTCTAAATGGCTGGGCATTTTGCTTAACTTTTTTTCTACCTTACTAAATGTTATTTTGTATTTAATGTGAATGATTTCAGATTTTACAAAGAATGAATTTTTATGGTCAAGAAAACCCCATGCAACTTTTTGAAAGTACTGTCACCAATTTTGCTGTGGAGTACACTGTAACAAATTACTGTGATTCAGTGTTCCAGTCAAGAAAATATTCTAGCTAATATATTCCAAATGAGCTACTTTAATCCATGGAAACAATATTTCCAAAATGAAGAAATTCCCATGGAAAATTTTCAGACACTACCCACTTCAGAGTTAGAAAAATGAAAGCACAGACAAATGTCACATTCTTTTATTCTTTTGTTCCCCCTATAATAGGAAAATCACACTAGATAATGGCAAAATGAAATTGTTTCAATAAATACATATTTAATAAAAATAGTGCCACATTAATTGTAAGTGGTTATTGTCTGCATTACCTGCTTGTATTTCTTTTTAAGTGATGGAATACATGGAAGGAAAACTGGATGTCTGAGAATCGAAGAAGCTGAGGCTATAATTTAAAATCAACAGAGATGATATGAAGCCTTGCTTCCCAAACTGAGGTGTAGCTAAAAAAAGAGATGTGGACTAGATTGCCCACTTAAGTACAGTAAAAATGTCAGGTTTTGCTGTTTTGACCTCTTGATTAAGCCAATGAATCTGTAACAGTGGAATCAAACTGACTTCCTAATGTTCCCTTCAAAAACATACTGACAAGGAAGTACTTAATATTATATTTTGGTAATTTTTCTGTTAGTAAGAGTAGATAATTAAAAAAAAAAAAAGAAATTTTATGAGCTTCTATAAGACTAACATTTAAAATACTTTTTTGTTTATTTCATGCCTCAATTGATTTTGTGCATACTATTTTCTTGTGTTCTGAGGAGTTGGACACCTTTTTTCTATTGCTGTTTTTTTCCTCTATGAAGAACTTTTGCACACCGGGCTGCATTTCCCCACTCTACTGCAGCTGTAATTCATGTTTATTGAAAAAGAAAGAAAAATAAAAAAAGCTAAAAAGAAAATGAGAGAAAGAGAGCTTAGAGAAATTACACATATACTTCTTTGGAGAATTTAATACTTTCTGATATCATTACCTTGGTTAATAAAACATTTCTTTAGAAAATGAAATCCAAGGCTTAATTTTCCTAGAAACAATTATAAATGAACACGTTACTCAGCAATCACACCAATTATGCATGAGCTACAGAAACAAACACTCATGATAGAACAAGTAATAACTAATAAATGCTTAGGAAATGCAAGGTTGAAGTACAACATGAATACCATTTTTCTACTTCAGGCAAAAACAAATGGGATCTAATTTTTTTAGTATCTTATACAACACCCAAAGATGCTCACTGAATTTATTCGCTTATACTGAAC
>VRYO01002772.1:71448842-71465940 GCA_009812075.1 Sialia sialis
TACCGGGAGGTGCGGCTTATAGTCAGGTGCGGCTTATAATCGTAAAATTACTGTGGGTCCTTTGACAATTGCCTCTGGCAGCTGGGTACCTGTAGGTTACCTGAGTTCCCTTGTGTGTACTCCTCTCTGTGGGGAAAGTAGATATGTCTTTGTCCAATTTAGTATTCACAGCACCATAGACTTAACATGACTGCATCAGACTTTAAATATCCCTGTCTCCGTCTTTACTTATGTGGTTGAAGCAGAGCAGACCTGTGGTTTGTCACTGTCTCTGATGTGGTTTTAAACCTACAGATTTCACATATCAAAACATTTCAGCCTGGAAACTAATTATAATGGGTTTTCCAAAAAAATTGAATTTTTCATCTTCTACATTTACAGCTGATGGGGCAAATACACCTACTGATCTCACTGGGTCTAATGTTCTGTTGGCATAACTTTTGGAGAATTTGCCTTAGAATTTCAAATGCAATTCCTTCTAACCTAGAGGGCAGGGTCTCTGCTGAAGAAAAAAGTCCTGTGAAGCTCTAGAGAGTTTCTTCTAAATTTATTATCACAGAAACTTTGGTCTTCCATCTCAGAATAATGAATAAGGATATTACTGAAAAGATTTACAGGCAAAATAATGTCAATGCTTCATAATGCTTAACTGAAAAATCATTATCTTGTCCTTGTTAGCAGATTAATTTTCACATCATCCTTGGAGCATGACAAGAATCATTATCTACATTTTACTGATTGAGAATGATTACAGCCCACATTTTCCAATATGGTCCCTTATTTGCATGATTCATTTTATGAGGTAGCTGATCCCAGTCTCTCTTAGAAGAATTTATTTTCTAAAACAGTTTTAAAGTCTTAAGAAAAAATTTTGCTGGATATCTGAAACTTTCTGAAAATGAAATTAGTTAACATATTTAAGAAATTTGTTTAACACACCTTTTGGAATCATAGTTAAAAATTAGCATTAAAAAGATGCTAGAATTCAATATGGTATGAATTTCAGGCCCAGCTGCTACAAACTGACCTTATCTTTTAGATCATTTTTAATGCAAAACATGAAGAAAGAAAACAGATTAAGTTAGAGGTGAAAAAAAAAATCTTAGTATTTTCTCATTTAAAAGCAGAAGAAGTGGTGACACATCATAAGTCTACTTGAAGTATGTCATAATGCAAATTCTATAATCTTAAAGCTGCTGTTGTGGCCAGGTTGTGGAAGTGCAAAAATGCCATCTGGTATACACCACTTGTAACAATGAAAATAGCAACTACCACAGTAAACATACAAACAAAAAAGGAAAAAAAAAAATCTTCATATAACTTTAGAATTCACACCCTATTCATTCCTGTATGTTCTGAAGTTTGGTAACATCAAGATTTATATTTTTAAGAAGGAATCTATTAATATCAAAAGATGTGCCATTCCCTTGCAACTCACAAAGAAAATTGCTATTCCTTAGTTATCCCATGTCTTCACAGACTCCAAATTTTGACTAATAAGAAAATAAATGCTATCATATGACTCACTAATGAAGCCAAAATGTGCAGTTTCTAAATTTGGTTGGGCTGGAAGATCCAGCTGGGAGCAGTGATAAACACTCAGTTCTGTACGTGCTGCTCTCAGGCCTTTTCAGTGCTCTGAATAAACTCCCTGAGTGAAATACACGAGGATTTGCACAGAAGTCTGTGAAACCTTCTTGACAGATTTTGCCTTTTTTTTTTTTTTTTGTTTTCCTCACATTCTCTCATTTAAAAATTGCTTTTTATTCTTTTTACCCTCACATTTGTATCTTATGCTGTCAAGAGCAGTGTGTAAGAGGTTTTGGAGGAGTTTTGGACAATAAGAAAAGGGAATCCTAAGGACAAACAGAATGGAAAACTTAATGATAAAAATTACATTTTTCTCCTTCTTCAGATGAATAGAATAAAATTATGAGTCTGTGCATTAAAAGGTATAATAACTGTTATTTACCAACATAGATTTATTCATATTTAAAAAGACAATTTAAATTGCTAATAATACTTGTAGCAATAATAACTATTCTATTATATGTGCACATGGGTTCCTATGAAATCAATATATCTTATTGTAATTTTTGTACTTTATTATTGTAGGCTATTATTAAAAATGAAATAATGGTCTGCTGAAAAGTGCCATAACTCTGAGAGACGATGATTTCTCTTCCTCCCAGAGTGAAAGTCCTCCTGTCCAGTTGCAGAGCAATTTTTCAGGACACATCAGTGTGGTACTGTAATTAAATTAATGTATGGCGTGACTGGAAGGGTCATATAGAGTGACAAAGGTCTCAACAATGCTCCCTGAGGAAAGGTAAGTGTAGGGAACAGCTGCAGCAGCAGTAGGTGTCAGTAGGTTTCACAAATCCCTTGTGCAATTGAGGGAAATAAGGGCTCTTTCACAGACCTCTCGTTTCTGGTGTTGGGGCTGGGGAGTGTCAGCTTTTATTTCCTTTTTTATTTCTTTTTTTCTTTCAAGTAAGCTGTGTACAGTGTGTCACAAGCCCCCCACGAAGAGACAGCTGCTGTTGCTGTTACAATTACATTTTGTTGTTGTCATTGTTGGTGTTCTTCATTTGATTCTTATTGAACAGAGCTGACAGTTTCATTTCACTTGCTTTTTAAATGAAAAGCTTGTCCAAAGTATCCTGCAGGAGATTGTTTAATAAATCTGAAGAACTAAAATTCCCTGGTCTTTACTGTCATGAGTACTTCACATCTAATCTGTAGGAGGTGGCTGCAAAGAAAGGAGAATAAACAAAGAGAATCCAGAGATTCATCTGATTCATTTTTACTCGGAGGCAGATTGGGGCCATGGAGACCTGCTCTCAGTAAAGAACTGGCAATCACATTAATGAAAGCAAGCAAACGGGAATACCACGTTCTAATTGGAACCAATCACAATATTTTCACTGCTTTGTGCTGCAGCATGATTTTCCTGAGGTATTTTTTCTAAGGGTACTCTTTTGGGATCCAGGGATATACTGATGAGAGTTCCAAAAGGGCAGAAAGAAAGCTATTTCCCCATGAAGACAATTAGACAGCATGGCAGATCTCCCTGACAGTCTGTGCCATGTCTGTACCTGATGAGTTTCCAGCTCCAATTCGTCCAGAAATGGCCCTGCCTTGGGCAGGAGATTTGATTGGGAACCTCCTGAGGCCCCTTCACAGTTTTAATAGTTCTGTGACTTCCCAACAGAAATCACACCAAAGCTTTTCCAGCAGCCATCATTAGTGATGATTTTACAGATATTCATTAATACACAGAAATCATCTTGCTAGGACAGTTTCTCAGCATGTGTTGGAAATATTAGTATTTATTTTCTTTCACCAATTTCAATAATTAACAATCATTTTGATTCTTTCAGCTTGGAATCTAATTGACTTTTTAATAAATCATTCTAGTTTATCATAGGTCTTCAGATTGACAGCTTGGCAAGGTACATGATGGAGAACATTCTAGATGCTCCCTTTTGGTGGAAATTTGGCAGTGAAGAGAAATTGCATGAAACAGTAAAAAACTGACAATGCAGAGAATGATATTGAAGTTACTTAGGTTAATTTGCTAAGACAGAGTCAGGATGAAAACAGACTTTGAGATATAGGTACAAATTAGTTGAGAAGAAAAATACTATAATACAGTATCAAAAAGTTTTACCATCTAATATTAACTTTTTCATTATACTTCAATCGCATACAAGCAACAACTGGTTCCTCCATATTTACTCACCTTTTCATTAGGTCATTTTTTATTTTGTTTTTATTGTATTTAGGATGACACCTACATTGAGCACTGTGGATTGGTGACACAGAGCAGTGACAGGGCAGAGTATCACTCTTTGCCATTGATAAATTGTCAGGGTCTGTAACAAGCTCTGTCTGTCAACACTTCTTCATTCTGTTTTAGGAATTGTAGGCCTGCTTTCTGTGGAGGGTGTCCTATCCACCACCTGTAGAAGGACATCTTTATCTTCCCATGTGTAGTAGCCACTGCAATCCTCTCTCTGTTCCTCAGGCATGAAGTTGTGCTGTTCCTTGAGAAATGCCTTGGCACATTATTATCCTGGCTGAACCTTGCACCAACAATTCCACATGATATTGTTTAGTTTCTTACTGGTCTTCTTCATATGGTCTGTTCAACACCATATTGGTTTACGCTGTCTCTAGGAACATTGCTTTTATGAACACTGAGGTAATAGAGTAATTTTCATTTGCATCTTACTATTTTGCTGTCTTGGAGGCCCCTATTTACAATTTTATCATTCAGAAAACAAGTATTTTGTGAGACAAAAATAATTTAAAAAATTACTTCATTATTTCTAGATCAATGAGAAGGCCTGTAAGAAGGCTAGACATTGCTTCAGCTCATGACAGAAATTATATACTAGCTTTCAGGAGATCACACAGTGACTGATGCTCCTCAGAAGTCAAAAGTAATAAATATGTGGTTTCATGGCATGCAAGTTAGAACCAGATAATGCATTCCAGATTTGCATCTTCTGGCCAATTTTATTAGAGTCAGTTGTTCTTGCTTTTGCTTTGCTCTCAGCTGGAGTCAGATATCTCATATCTCCTGATAAAATATAACTCATTAAAATCCTTTTTGTCCTTGATATAGGCTCCATTTTGGTCTTGTACAGTTTGGGTTGTTAGGTGTTCTTTTTGAGGGGTGGGATGATTGAGAGGAAAGGTTGTGGGGTTTTGTTGGGTTTTGGGTTTTTGGGGGTTCTTCGCCCTGAAGCTGACATAATGACATACAACAATCCAAAGCATTTCACATTCTGGGAAACAGCACTAATATCCTCCACCAGTCTTTGTCATACAAATCTAGCACATCTTGTGCTCCAAAATTTCTTTGCAGCCAGTTCCTTCAATAAACACGGTTTATAAAGATTTACATTTATGACTCTTGCTATTGATGAATATGTTATTACTTCTCTCTCTAGAGGGATAGAGTTTTGTGTGTCAAATCTATTACATCATTCATCTTCAAAGAATACATCTATGGTGTCATTAGTATGGTGGGGGAAAAAAAGAAGAAAAGCACCCAAAACCCCATGTAAGATCAGGAAAAAACCAGGAGTGTGCTGAGGAAACCCAGAAAGCAGACAGGCCTTGAGTCAATATGGCCACTGGGTGTCATTGTTTACTCCACCATGTAACATTCATCCCTCTAATCATGAAGTGCAGCTGGATGTGGACAAGTCTATTCAGTCATTGTCTGAAACTGGTGATCTATTTATTAGCTAGCAAAGGATACATATTTTTTCTTTAAGTGGAATAACCACATATATCGTAAAAGAGCATCTATCTTACTTTGTCTTTTCCAATGTTTCTTAGACATTGAAGTTTGTTTCTATAAACAGGTCCATTAGTCCGTTTTCTTTTAAGCAAGCAGCTATTTTTATAAATACATTTATGTAATTTATTGTGTAAAGGAATGGCACCAGATCAATGATATTGCAAATTATAGTTCAGAGATCAGTCACGCTAAGATGCTGACAGTGGAAATATTTTCTCTCCTCATGACATTTATCCTTAATTTGGAAAAGCCAACCTATAAATGTTTGTTTCTATTACACGATATTTCAACTTATTTTGAAGTAAGATCATTTGCTATTGAATAGTCCAACTACCTTTCTAGGTCAGCACAATGAACCCAATTGTGTTTATTTTCACATCAATGAATCATGAATAAAATAAAACATGGTTAGACTTTGAACTGGTAGCTTCTTTATGTAATGTCAAACATGATTGTACTAAGTCTGTGCTGAGCTAGAAGTCCTGGGGAGCGACACGTCAATTAAATGAGTTCCTTTCCAGCATGCTCAACAGCTTTAATAGCAGATGGATAGGAAGACCAGCTCATAAGCAGAAAGGATAATTCAGTCTCCAGAGCCATTCAGTCTCTGCTCAGGCAGCAGAAGCAGTTCAGTATATCAAGTGTGAGTAGACTGGAGTACCTAGATACTTCTGGCTGAAGTGTGACGTATTTGTAGCATGAATCATGCTCTGCATTAAATAGTCAACATTTGCCAAAATTCGGTGCTTCCCGACGTGTGAAGCGCATCTCATACTTGCATAAATAAACAACTTCAGTACTTCAGGTCATTTACTTACCTTAAATGACATCTGTTACCTTTGTATAGCTGTAAGAATATTTCATAGCTGTTTTATGTTGATGTCAGAAGATAAATTTTCACAAAACAAACGAAAGTATAAGGCTTGAAATAGTTATGCTTAAAGAGAGCAAAGGAGAGATTGAAAATAGCAAGGAAAGTGTAAATTAAATACAATGAAAAGAATATTGCTTCTATCTTTACTTGCTAAGCTTATCAGTGCTAAAGTATTTTCTCATAATCAGTAAAATCCAGTCCTTTACCATACCTAAAGAAAAAGGGATTTGGTAGACTGAATTGTGTTTGGAAATAAAGGGTAAAATGCAGCCCTCTTCTCCTGTCTGCCACTTCATGCTCCATCTCCAGGACTGTGGTGTCTCTGTTTGAAGACCAGTGGCAACTTGGCTCACGTAACACAAACACTGTGAAAGACTCAGTAGCCAGAGAGAGAGAGATTAATGAAACTGGTAGAATGCTAAAGGAAAGTCCGAGATGAGGGGGATTACAAGCCAAGGAGGTCAGACCAAGGTATTCATTTAGCAAAGGTTTTGTGTCTGAGACAGTATTTTGTCTACTCATTTTCCCATGAAAATATATGTCAATGAGCAAAAACAGAAAGCCACATTTTTAATCCATCTTGAATTATTTCCTCTGCAGAGTTTTCCTTTTAATTTGAACACTCCCACCATTAAATATTTCCATTTTTTTTCTTTCTCACAGGAATTGAGAGGAGCGCTTTTAAAATCAAACATATAGTTTATCTATCTTTTCTGATTTTTTTTTTTAATTTTTTTGCATGTCTAATTAAATGTGAAGATTGCCAAGAGGTGTGGATATATTTTTAAAATTTCTTTTAGTGATAAACTACATTAAAACATTTATGTTTTCCCTCACTGCAGCTGGTTCATGATAATGTTCTTGAATCTTTGGCCATTCTTCTGGAAGCAGTCCTCAAGGATGGCAGTTCCATAAAGCTTAGAAGCATTTAGTATGGAACAAGTAGCATGACTGTAATTTCATTGTCACTACATATTAGAAACCCTTTCATGTTTCTCTGAGTCTGTTTGTCTGTTTTTCTCAGTATTAAACTGAGAATACCCTTGGGAATACAACTAGGGAATAAGGCACACAATAAAACCAGATTATCTTAAATAGAGAAAAAAACCCCTTCCACTCCTTCATTATATTGAATCAGTCTCCCAACTAGAAACGGGGAGATTGAAAAATATTTGTGACAATATGAACACTATGTCAATTTTAGAATAAAGTTCTAAATATTTATGAGAGAAGCTTAAAAGAGGAGCCCTCATCTCTCCAGCTCCATGTGGACCTTGGTTCTGCTGCACAGAAGGTTGTTCAGACACTCTTAGCTCTTGCCTCTTTTCTTCTGTAGCCCAGACTGATTATAGACCTGTCTTTTGCTCTTAAAAGAAGACAGAAAAGTGCTGTCAGAAGAGCATTCCTGGCACAAATTTAAGATTTGGAGACAACATGTGCTTTGGATGTACTGTGTGTATGTATGTTGATGAGCCAGCCCAGAATTCAACAGCGCACTCAGGTTTAATAAAAATATCAAATGAACAGCTATGAGGAAGTCACTACTATGAATTAGCCCGTGTCAAGGATGCCTTGAATAACTT
The DNA here is from genome assembly GCA_009812075.1 of Sialia sialis. Taxonomy (NCBI): domain Eukaryota; kingdom Metazoa; phylum Chordata; class Aves; order Passeriformes; family Turdidae; genus Sialia; species Sialia sialis. Next base: position 71,456,617 of record VRYO01002772.1, read on the forward strand.
TTTTTTTAAAGGAACACATTTGGAAGGTCAAAGTCAGAAATTCACAGGGATACATATCTCATTAAAAAAAACCAAAACAACACAAGAATAGCTGCTGGTAGAGTAATGCTGAGCACCAAGTTCATGGTCTAGGATTAAATAATGATCACTATTTTCCAGATCACACTAGCAAAAGAGAAACTATTATTTACTGTAGTTATTGTACTCTTCAGTCAGAAGGACTATCTTCAAGATAAGCAGAATATTTGACCTGTCCTTGTCAGATAGACATGTTCAGTCATCTCTGAATTATTGTTTTATCAAATGAAAATATACCAAGTGCTTTCAACAGCACCTGACCTGGAAACACTAGGCTGACAGTGTTGCACTTCACCTATTAGACTTAGATTGCAAAGAGTTGCTTAGTGGCAGTATGGGTTAAGTATCCATACAAGCACCTCTCTCAGTTTCTCAGTGGAATTTTCATTTTACTCCCAGCCATTAAAACAACTGATGGTGGGCAAAGAGCAACGGCCATTAGTGTTGTGTGTCATCGGCACACTGCCTAACAAATATAAGTACAATGTACTTGCAAAACCTTTTGTAGTGTCTTGTACCCTCTTCATATTCTGCTGCTGCTCCCTGAGCAAAGGACATGCAAATAGTTAAATGATGTTTTATTTAATTTTTCACTCATCGGTTCATTTAAAAGTGCACAGGAGACTTGTAATCTAGCAGCTCAGCAAATGAGAATAGATTTTATTTTCCATGCAATCTCAAAGTGCTTGTCGTGGATAATGATTGAAATACCAGGGCCTTGGAAAATCTTTTCTTAATAAATGCACCCTTTTTAAACTGAGCTTCTGCCTAACATATCTGAGAGCATGTGGACACCTGAACATGTGTACACTTCACGAAAATGTAACTGCAAAAGCCCAGCTAACTATTCTCTGTATATATGTATGTATAAAGATGCAATAGTAATTTATTAGTTTTATTGTCTCACCAAAATGCTGGTAGCTTGTGTTTCCCTGAGAAACAGGAAAAATTAAAGACCTTAAAAGAATATGAGCAATTTTTTCTTTCCCTCCCTCCTTCTCTCCCTCCCATTCTTCCTGTCTTACTTGTAATACTTCTATTCTTTTATACCATCTGTGCTATCCTCTCCAATGGCAGCAATATTAGGTATTGCACACTTGCTAGCATGATAATTAATAATTAAGCTGTAGCCATAACTCTTATTTTCATGCAAAAAGGCAGCTCTGAGAAACCTCAAGTAAAATAGGTTAAATCGTATTTAACTTTTTAAAACAGAAATACAGGACATCAAAAATTAGAGATTTTGGGCAAGATTATACTTGTTTGACTTTCTGTCCTGCAACAAGTTAAGGTTGCAGTAATTAAGACTTTCTTCATAGAGTGCAAAAGACATGCAATGGATACCACAACTGAGGAAATATAAGAAAAAATTATAGTGAATTTTTATGGTAAGGAAATCTGGTTGTACAACTTGTACTGAAGTAATCCAGAGTAACATAACTACTGTAAATAATTCTCCCACTCTGATCTTGGAAAAATATGCTTTTTGAATATTTTGGTTCTCTGAGTTCCTTAATGCAAACAGATACTCTCAAGCAATGAGCAAAGAGTATCTGACAGATCTTCAAAACAGTAATCAGTGAGCTATGAAATTAATTTGCTATTGAAATAAAAATAACATGAAGTTACAGACTGTTACAGAACATGAAGTTACAGAACTTATCTGTAAGCCCTTAAGCTTAATAGAATTCATAGGTCTTAACTTAAAAAAAAAAATCACTGATGACCACCAAAATGCTCGTATAATCTTCTCTATAAACCAAACATATTTGGGGTTTATTCATGTTTATATCACAGATTTCCTGATTATATGCTGATTTCCTTCTAAGAGCTGTAATGTTCTTATAAAATAAATCAGTAAAAGCCAATGTTTATCATTCACATCATCTGCTCAAAACAGATGCAAATGAAAAGCAAATTCTATTAGACTACCATAAGAGCTTTTTAAACAGTAGAAGTGCTTAGAAGTAGAACAGCAAAAACGTTTAGTGAGCATTAAGGAGTAGCTAGATTACAAAATGCTGCTTGATCCCCACACAGAGTACAATAGTACCTTATGCTCTTAATTGCACTCTATTTTATTCAAATGCATGTGTTGTGTTCATTTTATCTAAATTGATGTGTTGCATGCCTGTCTGTACAGTAACAATGCTACTTCAAAATACAGAGCTTTATTTGGTGGTAGTAGTTGAAGATTAGAAAGGATAAAAGGATGATCTTTCATATCAAGGTTTCTGGCATCAAATCACATGGACTTAACCCATATTTTTATTTGCATAGGAACTATGGTGAAAGAAGGCAGTAAACTATATCTAAAAAATTGTTGTCTTGTTTTGTGCGACAAGAAAGGGAATGCACCACTTTTGTTAGCAAGCACTTCAGTCACTGGATAGCTTCATTTAAAAAAGATTTATATAATTTTTTGACCATGGATAACATTTGTAAAAACAAGCAATGAGAATTTAGTCTCATGCTTTGTTACACATGACAGTCTCTTTCTGTGGTCAGAGAAGAAATCTTTGTCTGTACAAAGCAATATTCTTGCCATAGCTTGTCTAAAAGCTTGTCTAAAAGCTTGTCTTTTGTACCACCAGGAAGATTTACATCTTTCTAAAGCAGTAGTTGTGAGACATTGCCACCAGTGAGGAATGACTCAGACCCAATATCATGAGATACATTGGACATGATGAACAGTGCATGGCATATTACAGTTTTTTAAAATTTCTTTTGGTCTGCCTTAATTTAATATGATTTTACAGTTTTTAAAATATGATCATTTTCCCCCTTTTTAATAGAGCATTAATTTTTCCATCTTCTAACATCACCCCCTTGTCCCCTTATGTCCTTGGATAAAAGGAGCTGAAAGGATATTCAGTGGTAAGATAAAGAGGGGTAGATGGTAGTACAACAGAGAATTTCCAGCCTTCAACACATGACTCATGTTCTCCTGGAGATCTACTCTATGGGACAAGTGGCTTGAGATAAAAAATGGAAATGAGTCCTTTCAGTATTCTAATATTTTCTATAGCAGAGCTTGGAGAAAGTATGGAACTGGAAACCTGAAGCAGAGTTATGTGTTCTCAACTCTGAATTTTGAAACTCTTGCTTTTTTAAATGTTAGAAAATTACACTTGTATTAGAATATGGTACATTGTTTAAAAGCAATTCTATTGTCAGAGAACAGTATGTTCTCTTCAAACTGTTCTGTGGAGAACATCTATTTTATCAAGCCTTGAATTGAAGTGACAAATCATCTAAAGTCTGGCTTAGATAGAGTCTCTATAAGAAATCATTCAATATAAAAGGTTAAAATTAATTTATATCAATTAAATACATGAGCAAAGCTATTACTTACAGCAGATTTCTAATATTGTGTCACTACGCTATTTATTGTTCTGGTCCTGAGTTGGCTCTACTCAAAAGAAAAGCTGTTAGTTATGCAGGGTTTCAACACTCTATGAGTGTGATTTTTAGGTGTCCTTAATTTACACCACAGCCCTGAAAATCCAGGACACAAAGCAACTGCTTTTAGCTCTTTTATCTTCTTGCTAGGAAAACCAGTGACAGAATGATTCTCTCAGGCAGTTTCAGGCCTCATTCTGTATCTTTAGGGCAGAAAAATGCAGAGTTGGAAGTGTGAACAAGGTTTGAGCTAGTTTTTCTTCCATGCTGATTATTTATATGCTAGAGAAAAATGAGCTGCACAGGTGCCATGAGCACATAGTGCAGTGTCAGGGAGATTCCTGTCTGTCCATGCAGGGAGCAGAAAGAAACCTGTCCTGCTGATAAAAGGAACCTAGACAATGGGCTGAATGTATTCCACTGTCACACCCAGGACTCGGGAGTCATCTAACCATCATCACCAAGGAATATTTCTCATCACCTAGAGTCTCTGGGACACTGCCAAGGGGCTGACAGAGGTGACAGAAGGGTAGGGGTGACCTGTGCTCTTCTGAAACACCAGCAGGACACTATGGGAGATAATCTCAGCAAACAGCTCTATCTGCCTGTGCTCCAGCCACTGAATCTCAAACTTGAATAAGGTACTCAGTGATTTCCGTTGCAGCATGTCACTGCCACTTGCAGCATGTCTAAACAGAACTTAAGCTGTCTGAGACAAATATTTTAACACAGAATTCTCCAGGAAGCTTCAGCCCAATAATATAATAATGTTTTAGTATTTCATCTCATGGGAAGTAGTTTGCCTCAGTTAAAACAATCACTCAGACAGTTTAAAAGAAAGTATTACTTCTCACATTTTCCTTGTTGCCAGGATAATAGGCAAAAATAGAGACTTCTTGTTTCATGTCAATCTTTGGCTGTGCCTTCATCTTTTCACAGACAGAGTGTAATTCAAAGCAATTCCTACTGTGTTCTAACAGTGTCAAGGCCACTGTAAACTGAGCAGCCATAGGTGACAGAATTAGCAGAGTAAAATATGATCCTTAAACAACTTTGTGAAGTATGAATTGAACCCAACTTATATGTACTTTCGCACCAAATGCAAAGTGGCTGCTTGCTGCAATTAATATAAAATAAATTGTGCCAGTTATTTGCAATTATAAAAATATTCTGTCCTTTGCTGTTTGATTCTGAAAGGAAACTCAATCAACCAAGGTGCTGCGCTAAAGCACAGGGAATGAGAAAAAGCAACAAGCTAGAGCTGAACCAGAAACCTCTGTTCTGATGCATTGCTTCAACATCTCTGAGTCCTACAGAACCTTCACTTTATGCTTTCTTACTTTGAAACTTTGGCTGCTTATCTTTCAAATTTTCTTTAAAAGGTGCTCAAGCATTTTAGAGAATTGCAAATTTGTGTGATTTCCTTTGCTCTATTTTCTCCAAAGTCAAGGATGAAAGAAGCTGACTTCCTAAAGTCAGTTGAGAGATTTATATTTACTTCACTTCCAGACCTAACAGTTGAGAAACTGATATATCAGTTAATCCAAATCATAAATCCCTTAGATAGAATAAACTGTAAGACCATGGTCTGGTCTTTTAACTGTAATGTCAAAGAGACTGCTGATGTGAATAAAGAATAATGAAATGGAATGAGTATCAGAATTGTTTCCAAATAATTAAGAAATTGTTCCTATGGAGGATACTAGGTTTTATTTACATAAAATGAAATCTATACATTGACACATAAATGCAATTTTATGTATTTTATACATATTTTATAGTTAGTAATAATTATGATTATATTTGTTGTACTATATGTATACATGCACAAGATACAGAGGAGTCTTTTTGTTTTTTGTCTTTTCTATAAAAATTATACATGCATGTTTTTCATCTCTAAATGGCAACTATTCTATACCACTGAAACAGGTAGATTCCTATGTAATATTGGGTTCTAATTGTCTGTTTGTTTTTCTTTTCTTCCCTCTGGATATCTAGCTACAATAACTTTCATATTTCTTTTAATTCAGCATTCATCAGCTTTACTTTGCCAGTTAGTTTGAGTCTTCCTTACCACAGTTTGTATCTGTAGCCAAAAAATCAGGAACTAAGATTTCAGAACCTCACAATAAGATTAATAGTTAAAAAATTTAGGCTGAGGAGGTGAGAAGATTTGGTTTCAAGGTTTTTGTATTAGCTTTTGTGTTATGAAATTGTTATATTTGTGAAGAAGGTAAAGGGCTACCATCAGTTATAGGCAAATCATGCCCTGCTCTTGGAAATTATATTCCAATTTCTGTTTTAATTCCTCAAAGCCTCTGTTTGATATAAAGACACTTATTCAGGTAAACAAAAAGTAATTTGAGTATCGTGTTACAGCATAGTATAGGTAACCAAAGTGCAGGTCTGTCCCCAGGAGATGGATGGCTAGAGAAAAGGACAGAGAAAAACTGGCTCTATTACAAACTGTCTCACTCTACACCTTGATTCATCAAGAAATGTTCCAGAAATTAGTTTTTTTCAGAAATGCAGTAACATTTGGCAGGGTAATCAAATGCTGGAATGGTGTGCCCAAGGAAGTTTTGAGGTCTCTGTTCATGGAGATATTCAAAACCCAACCAGATAGAGCCCTGAGGCTGAATTTTATTTGAGTAGAGGTCTTGGCCTGCATGACACGCAGAGAGGACTGGCAGCTTCATCTAGTTTATGATTCTGTGATTTGTGAGCTCTACCAGAGCTTACGTAGTTATTGGTCTTATATGATTTCACGAAGTTTCTTTCCTGATGAATTCAAAATTGTTTATGCCTCTGAGCTTGTGACCTGTCACACAGGTTGAATAGATGAAAACAAAGCTGAATAAGGCAACTGAAAATCAAGATACAAAACAAGTATGCCTGAAGGATGTAACTATGAGTTAGTAATTCTTTCAGCTGTCTGGGCTTTCAAAGCAGAAAAAGCACCAACCAACCAATCAACCAAATTTACAGCCTGAAAAACACAAGTTGTTAGAAATAGGTTCCAAAACATTGCCAATGAATAAAAGGATATTTTTCTCGCTAAAAGACAAGAGTGAGACCGAGTTTCCCAAAATGAGCTCTGAGACAATGGAAAGGATCCACCAGAGGCTTGCCATAATTATGCGGAGCATGAGACACTCAACCTATTTGGAAATGTTTGAGGAAGATGGACGAATTAGGAATCCTAAAGCATAAGAAGGAGTATTCCTGAGGGTGGTTGGGGCTATGAAGGCATAAAGAAAACTCACTTTGTTTGTAGGAAACAGTAAAAGGAAGTGCAATGGCCACATGTGCCACTAAGGAAGTTCAGGCTAGGAATAAAAAGGTGTTCAATAGGAGAGAAGTGAACACTGGATCTCATTTTTAGAGCAAATCTGGACTCCTCATATTGGAGATTTTTCAAGGCTTACCTTGACATAGCCATGGATTGCTTGATAATCCTGCACTTGGTCAGATGTATGCATCTAATACCCCTTTTTTCTCCAAATTACTTGAGAAAACTTGCAACTTTGAGATTTGTAAAGTGGACAATGCAGAAATTAAGTCTCATACAATGCAGGTGTTGGTTTTTCTTAAATAGTGACCACCAATAAGAGTGTTTGAAAGAAAATATGTAATATAGCCCAGATTGCTTTATAGCACCTAAAACTAAACAGATTTCTTGAAAACAAATATGCTTTTTCTTTAAATACTGTTCTATCAAAGGGCCATTTTCAGTATAAGAAGGCAGACTGACAAGTAGATATTCTGGCCCCTGAAAAGGAAAAATTTAATTTTTTCAGAGCTGTGAGGAGATTGGATTAGAAGAAAGACTCCAACTGCTCCAGTATTGCCAGGAAGACAAAAGAAATAAAAGTTTTACTGGAGAAAGTAAACAAATTCTACTCTCTTAAAAAGAGGCGTTTGACTAATTTTATTTATTGATTCAGATATTCAGTGGTGTTTGAATGCTATTTTAATAATATCCTTTTTAAGAGGCTGAAAGACTAATGTGCAGGTACCAAGAGAGGTATTTCTGACATGCACAGCCTTTGAAGTTATTCACAGAATCTAATTTTTAGCATCTGATTTCCACTCCTCAATAAAGAGCCAGACTTTTTATTCCTCCCTTGTTCAATGCTAGAAGGACATCCCTCTCAAAGACCATTCAGAACAGCTACAATGAAAGGATCTCCATCTCTATAGTGAAGATAGATTAAAAGTAGCCTCTTAATTTATGGCCCCATGCAAAGCAGACATTTAAAGCTTACCCACTTTCAAATGACACTTGCATTTTCAAGTACTTATTTTATATCTGTGCATAAGTACATTAGTATTTCGTGACACTAAGGGCTCTTATATGTATCTCTCCATTGTGTCAGCATATCTTGTAGTTTATTTGTATAAACTGCAGAATAAAGATATATGACACATTTAAATGTATCCAGATTGGAAAACGTGACTGGTAGTGTACTTTCGTACTCTTTCCACATGTCTACGTGCATCTGAAGCCAGTAACAAAAGGCTTTCCAGCTGTGACCAATACTTTACTTTACATAATTTCGCATGGAATTCTACCCAAAATAATATTTATTACACTGACAACTAATATTAATTTGTTATCATATATGCTTATTGCATAATCTTCAAAAAATTTGATTTTGGATTAGCCTTAAAGTTTACAATCTATTAGAACAGTTCTGTAAGTGAAAATGTATAAATACAGAAAAGCAAGCCAGCAAAATTGCCTGGAACACCTAAAGGCTAACTAATCAACCAGAGTGAAAACTTTTAATTTCCTGAAATTTTTTCAGTCTTAAAACAGTTCTTCAAAGCAGTCTTTGAGGATTAGGTGTTTTTCACCTAATGAAGTACAAAAACATATTTTACCCCATTAGAATAGCAGAGTTATATACTGAGCCATGCTATTCTTTTGAAATATACAAGGAAAATATTGGGTAAATTAAGCTGGACAGGTGAACTTGTTTTTAAGTACTTTGAAAGACAAGGAACCACCAAACATATTCTGACACAGAGAATAAGACTAAATGTAAATTCCTCTTTCCCTCAGTATCTGTTTCTCACCTTCTTTTCAATCCTTTCCTCCCTATTATTTTTCTACAGTAACTGGAAGCTATCCCAGTATGTCTTTAAGTCACTCTCAGATCTCAGATTAATCTTCAGATAAGATTAATCCAATACAGAAGTTAATTTCTGAGTTAGTGATCTAGAGTGCTGTTTGATTCAGAGTGAACATAATCACTTCTAGCTTGAAATCACAGAATGGAAGTCTAAAACAGGCTGAATGGATAAAAAAAATTGCTATTAAATCTATCAGGGAAGGATCCAGCTTTACTACTGTTGCTGAAACTGAAGATATTGGGGTAGAGGGAAGAGAGTGAAGGAAAAGGTTGGACTTATGGTCTACCTGCTGTTATATAGCATATAATGAAAGTGGGAAAACTTTAGCTTATAAAATAGCGTGGACTGATCAAGCAGTGACGTGGTTACCATCACGAAAAGGCAGGTGTGAATTGGTCTACACTGGAAGGAAGAAAACATAGTTTGTTTACCATGTGTGGTCAGCTGTTCCTCTTCCAAAGAACAGTATTACTCCCATGTATGAAAACTGAATGATGGTAATGGATACATAGTTTATATTTACCAGATTATCAATCTCTCATGTCCCAAATAAATTTTGAAAAATTTTCCTGACTAAAGCCTGAAAAGACAAATTTCCACTCCCAATCAGCTCTGTTAAATTGTATAATAGAGCTGATAAGTGCTTTGTGAAAAACTGAAATCAGTAATTAAAGGAAAATGAAGAATTTGATGTACAGTAATTTC
>VRYO01002772.1:71471526-71483347 GCA_009812075.1 Sialia sialis
TACTTTTAATTCTATGTTCTAAATTAGTTTCCATCTCCTTTAGCATTCAAGTAATCCTTCCTTTTGTGTTCTCACATTCCCATCCATTTGTTTTCTTAAGTATGAGTTGAATTTTATGTGTGCTATTTATGATACCTTGTCAGTAGTATGTGTATGCTTTCCTTTTATTACTGGATGTCTCTGCTAGCTCTTCAGCATTTTTTTTTGACTTGTTATGGGATACAGCTCTCCATTGATCGACTACTACAACTGTTTATATTTTCAATTAATTGCTCACAACAAGAAAGAAAATTCTGCTTGCCATTTTTTATTTTGTGTTACTGATTTTCAGCTTGTACATTTGTCTGCTCATAAATGGTTGGTATTGGGAGGAACTGTAAATGCCATCTTGTTCTAACTCCCCTGCCATAGACTGGGACACAGCCTACTACACCAGGCTGATCAAAGCCCCATCTAACCTGGCTTTGAACATTCCCAGGAATAGGGTACTCACAGCTTCTCTGGGCAACCTGTCCCAGAAAAGAATTTCTTCTTAATGTAATTGAAACTTGCTCTCTTTCAGCTTAAAGACATTACTCCTTGTCCTACCACTACATTTCATTGTAAAAATTCCCACTTCTGCTCTCTTGCAGACTTCCTTTAAGTACTGGAAAGTTTCCTTAGAATTTTCTTTTCCCCAGTTTGAATGCTCTCAGCTTTCTCAATCTGTCTTCACAGGAGAGGTGCGCCAGCCATCTGAGCATCAAAATAATTCAGTTTTTCCTCTTTTATTGCATTCTTTTTTCAATAGAAGTCATCCTTTCTGAGTTGCTGCAGTCAAAATACATTACTATATACCAACTTCAGAAAGAGTTTTTTGTTTGTAGTTTGTTCTTTGGTGTTTTTATAGAAGTATTTAATGTAAGTGTTTTGGAGTAGAACTATTAGTGCATTTTCTAATGGCTTCCAAGAAATTATATTACCAGTCCAATGGTCCTGTATTAATTTATACAACTAATTAACTGTAATGAATGCAAGACATTTGCATGTGTAAATACTTCAGTTCTTTATGGTTTGTTTGTTTGGCAATGCATAGCTTCTTGGTGCCAATCTTAATTAATGACTGTGTGTAGATGTTTGTAATAATTTACTATAACGTTGACTTGGGGAATTGTAAGATTTTCTGCATTTGATTTTCAGTTATGCAATGTAATTATTAAGATTGTGTAGTGAAAGACAGAAATTTTAGGGCAACAGCCCATAAAAGTACAAATCTCTCTGAAAGAAAAAAAATAAACATTGATCTGCAGAGCAGAATTTTGGTTTAGCTGCACCCATTAATTCTTAAATTTCTTGGAAATACACTCCAAGGACTTTGTCATTTTAGCATTTTACCTAACAGTTAATATTGCACAGTGAATGGTTTGTTAGAACATATGTTTTCTCTTTTCAATAGCTTTTTAATCTCTGTTCCAATTTTGCCTTCATTTCTGATATATTCTCTGTCCTCTGCTTTAACAGAGTGAGGCATAATAAACCTAAATTCTTAGCACTTTCTAGGGTGAATATTATTGTCAGGATTTTGTTATACATTTTCCTTTTAGCTGGGGGCCTTCATTCCAATTCTTACTTCACTCAAGAGATCTCATTTGGATCTAATTTTGACTTAGGTTGGGTATATTCTCAGCAAAGCCCAATGAATATATTTGTAATGAAAGCACACACTGTTCTGGGTGGGAAATGACATAACGCAAACAAATCTGTTGTCTTCAAAATAGCTATAACATCTACAAATCAACCTGAAAGTCACTGTGTTTTAGATTTTCTTGCTGTTGATGGTAAGGGAGTTTTATTTTCTGAAGCTTAGTGAATATAATAAATGCTGCCAGAAAAGATTTCAGCAAATGTTTTTCATTACAAAAGTTAGAATGACAAGTAAATATAGTGAATAACAATAGTAATAGGAAAAAGATTATGCCCTCTGGTAGCCAAAGTATTTATTTCTGATCTTCTTTTTCATTGAATGAAAATGACTTGCCCTATATAATGAAATTTTACAAAGGTGTAATCCAGTATAAGGTACATAAATCTGTGAGCTGAGTGAAATATAGCCCCGTTTCTTGTATATATTGCTGTACTTAGAATTATATCAGGTAATTCAGGCTGGGAGGGACTTCAGGAGGTCCCCAGTTCAATTCCTTGCCTAAGACAGGGCTAGCTCTGGTGTTCTCACAGCTTGATGTAGACTGGCCTTGAATCCCACCAAGGGCAGAGGTGACAGAGCCTTTCAGGAAAAACCACTGCACTGTGTCATTACGTGGAAAACAAAATTTATCAATAGTTAGCCTGAACCTTTCCTTCACCCATTGTCTTTCATTGTTCTCCCCTGCCCCTCTGTGCCACAAGCACCTCAGTCTCCTTGGTGAGCTCTTGTAGGTGCTGAGTCTGTGTGGTGCACTGGAAGGCATCCATTCTCCAGCCTAACCCAGCCCTGGGGCAAATGCTCCAGCTCTCACCACCCTGGGGCCCTCCCCTGAGCTTCTCACCATTTGCCTACCCCTTTGCTGTGCTGCAGGCCAAAATTTGATGCAGTCTTGAAATATGTCTGAAAAATGCCACATATTTTTAAGTTTCACTACTCTGTCCTTCAATTTATAGATTGTGCCTTTGTTTGTATAGCACAGGAGCTGTTCACCACCTTTACTCTTAGGACACATCATGGGGTCATGCTTGCCTTACTGCCCATCAACTTCCACTAAAACCAGGTTACTTAAAACCCCATCCAACCTGGCTTTGAGCAATTCCAGACAATGGGCAGATTATTGAAGAGAACTGCATAAATTTGGTCTCCAGATTGCAAATGACTAATGGCATTTTTAATTTGGAGTGGTCAGTAAGAGATGTATGCACACTGTAGATGTTCTCTCATTGACAGAACAAGAGGCAAAAGGCTCGAGTTTAAATACAAAAAAATTAATTTTTTTACCCCAAACTCAGTCACTCTCACCGTCATACACCTGCCATTTGCTGAGACCTACTTTGTTTGCATCTACAACAAGATGCTGCAACTGACTTTGGAGGCCAGGTCAGATGAGGAGAACAAGAATAGAATAGAATAGAACATTTCAGTTGAAATGTACCTACCACTATCACTAGTCCAACTGGCTGACCAATTCAGGGCTAACCAAGATAAAGCCTGTTATTAAGGGCATTGTCCAAATTCCTCTGTAAACACTGACTGGCCCAGGGCACTGACCATCCTACTCAGAAGCCTGTTCTGGTGTTAGATCCCTCTCTTGGTAAGAAATGCTTCCTGATAGCTAGTCTAAACCTGCACTGAAGCAACTTTGAGCATTCCCACATATTCTATCGGTGGATCCAAGGGACCAACATCTCTGCATCTTCTTCACCTCCTCTGGAAGTTGTAGAGACCAATGAGGTCACCCCTCAGCTTCCTCTCCAAACTAGATGAGCTCAGAGTTCCCAGGATATGTCTTCCAGCCTTGTCACCTATTTTATTGCCCTCCTCTGGGTGCATTCAAGGATTTTCATATCCTTATTAAATTGTGGGGCCCAGAACTGCACACAGCACTCCAGGTGGGGCCATAGCAATGCTGAATACAGTGGGATAATCATAATTTTGAGCAGCTGGTGGTGTTGTGCTTGACCGAGGATGGGCTTTGCCCTCTTTGCTGTCAGTGCATCCTTCTGGTTCCTGCTGAGCCTGATGCCAACCAGCACTCGAGATCCTTTTCTGCAGGGCTGCTCTTCATCCACTCCCTGTCTCTCTATATTTGTGCCCAGAGTTATTCTGTCCTAGTTGCAGAATATGGCATTTAATTTCTTAAATTCTGTCAGATCAGTCCAGAACATTGTGATAGACCTTTTCAGCAATTTCAGGCCCTGTTGACATGTTAGCTGCCGATCCAAAATCCATGTAAAGGTTCAGTTATTCTCAGCTCTTACTTGTGTTGTTTCCACCATGACTCATCACAGTTTTGTTCTCTTTGGATTTAACTCAGCTTCTGGACAGGGCAAATTCATTATGTTTCTGTATCACCAGAACAGGATTTGTCTGAACAGTGAAAGAGAATGGTGAGTGGCCTTTCCTAGAAAAGGATCCTAAGGGTGACAATAGACACAGACTGCTAGAGAAGGACAAGTGCATTTCTCTTAGTCTACAATCTCTGGTAATGTAAACGAAAACATTTTTCACAGATATAATTCAAAATATATATTGAAATATGAACACATTTTTTTATGAACAGTTGCTTCATTTTCACTGCCTCATCTGCATTTTGCTAAACATTTTCATAAAACAAAAGAACAAAGAAATGATCTGAAGATTTTACTACATAAAAATTTAGTGGGCTGATTATGTGCAAACTGCCTCCCATCTTGGGTGACTTGGGAGAACTAACAAGACTTCAATTGTCAATCTGACAGATGCAGTAAATTAAACCCAAAAGTAACAATCCTGCCATGCATCAAGTGTTTACCTCAAATATGTAAAAGGAAAACTGCTTCCAATGGTTCTTCACAAAGAAACATGAACAATTAGGAAACTATGAGAAAATATTGAGTTTCCTTTGATCCAGAGGTAGTCTTTTTTATTTAGTAGATAAGTCTGCTATCTATCTGGATCTTGTATCTATATATAGTTTTGTCTATTTGGATGTATTCCAAAATTCCAGCCTTTCATATGTACTCCATGAAAACAAAAGATAAAAACATATTTGATCATCATAGCCTTATCAAGAAACAAGTTTGATAATAGATATCTCTAATCATACCCTCAATGCAGGAAATTAATTCCATGTGTAGGAAGCAATATACATTTATAAAGTTATATAATCTTTTTATTAAGATAGGTTTTTGAAAAGATCATAATGATTTCAATGCTGTCTCGCAGGCAGTTCTTAGGTTTCATCAAAAGAACAATTTTTCACCAGCAATTTATAACACTTTGGAAGTTACAGTAATTTCACACTGATAAGCCGCATCTATTTCACTGAAGAATTGAGCCGATTCCAGAAGTGCAGCTAATCATCAAGTGCGGCTTATTTATGGACAAATTCCGTAGAATTGCCAACCCGTAAGTACGAGCTGTGGGCCCCCGAGCTCCCCTAGCGCAGCCTGGCCCCTGCTCTCCCCTGGCGCTGCCACTTCCCATCCCCTCAGCAGCACCCCCACCCTGCTGCGCGAGGAAAAAAAAAAAATACGGCTTTTCACCTGGCGCAGCTTATTTATGGACAAATTTCGTGGGCTTCCCTACAACCTGGATGTGCGGCTAATCACCCGGTGTGGCTTATAGGTGTAAAATTACTGTACTTAAAACATTTCCCAGATATTCTTTTTCCTGGCTGTAGAAAACAAAGTAAACCTATATCTGACCTTCTTGGCTTGAATGTCATTACATTTAATTGATCAATCAGTAGGAAAGGTACTGCCAGAGAAAGATGGGATTAGCTCAGTTGGTTAGGATATGGTGCTAGCAATGCCAGGTTTATGGGTTTGATTGCTATGTGGGACATTCTCCTAAGAGTTGTATTAAATTGGACTTGATCACCCTTGTGGGTCCCTTCCAACTCAGAATATCCTGTGATCCTGTGAAAATTCTAATTCAAGTTTCATTTAGGTAGACAGCTATATCCTAAAGATAAAACAACTATCTGTTTTCTCTTTAAAATTACAGAACCAAGAGTCAATGAGCATGGTTGACCCTAGAATTACTTCTCCAGAATTTGATGGCTTGACCTGGAAATGTCAATTGTCATGATATTAAAGACCCTTCATTTTTTGTGAAACACCCAATGTGCTTCCAGGAATGCCATGCCAGGAACTTATGTTTATGAAGCAATTAAATTTAGAATCTTCCACAGTGCCAGTGTTTTGACTGAAAAACCACCAAATCTAAAACCAAATTATCACCAAATTATTTAATTTTACCTCTCTGTTGTATATTACTTTAAATGCTGTCCAGTTCTTTTTTCAAAGATAATTTTCTCCACCACTACAGCATCAAATCGGTCCAAGGATTCTGCTACTCTAATTACAGATACTGAAAAAGGGGCTTTTCCCAGCTTTTTAGAAAAATATATCAAATAGGCAATTAAAAACTTTCAAGACATTTTGAAGACAAACTACAGTAATTTCACACTGATAAACCACACCTACTTCACTGAAGAATCGAGCCAGTTCCGGAAGTGCAGCTAATCACCAGGTGCGGCTTATTTATGGACAGATTCAAGCGAAATGCCAACCCAGAAGTGTGAGCTGGCCAGGGAGAGAGCTGCCGTGGAGCCGCTGCCGGCTTCAGCACGAAGCCGAGCCCACCGAGCAGCCCCTTTGCTGGCTTCGGCTTGAAGCCAAGTCCGCTGAGCAGCCACTTTTGGGTGGTGTGGGGAGCTGCTGCCACTGCTGAGCAGCCACTTTTGGGCAGCCTCAGTGCGAAGCCAAGCCCGCCGAGCAGCTGCTTTTGGTGGCGCAGGGAGACCCAGTCACTGCCGAGGCAGGGAGCAGCAGCAACCAGCGCTGGGGATGGGAGTGCCGGGGAGGTGCCTGGGGCTCCGTTTAAAGGCTTCGCCGCCTGTGGAAACTGTTTGCAAATTGAGCAGCTGACAGCAAACCCCACAATAACGCAATTCTGTTACTAACTCGTTACTTTGTTGCACACAGATCCTTGGCTTTTCACCCAGTGCGGCTTATTTATGGACAAATTCCGTGGTCTTCCTGGCTACCCGGAAGTGCGGCTTATAATCAGGAGCGGCTTATGAGTGTGAAATTACTGTAACTTATTAATTATCCAATCTCCTTATGGCTCTCACAGTCACAGGAAAACAGTTACTAGCAAGTTCAAATATATTGTATGAGATTATCATGCAGAGTAATATGATTGCAGAAAAACTATGGAAATGACCTTTTCAACATTTTTCTTGAAGTATTGCCTTGAACAGCTAAAATGATAGAGCACTGGCAGTCAACCCTAAAATCAAATGAAATTCACTCAGTGTAGGAGCTAAAACAGGGCCAGAGAACCAGAGAAAATTACTCAATAGACCATTTTAGTCCCAAGCTTGTAGACAATGACTTGAGATGGCAGGTGAACTGGTGTGAAAAAACACAAACTCATCCTTAAGCATTCTTCCAAAGCTTAAACCAAAATGCTATTAAAACTGTGAAAGACCACTTTGTGAAATACCTAAAAGAAAACACCTTTTACCTCAGTCATTGATTTTGTTTGTGTATAAATGCATACACACTCACAAAGCTGTTATTTTCCTTATAGCAATGAAGATTTAGCTGCATTTTATTAACACAGTTCTGGATTCAGTCTTCAGGAGTTGTAATCTAATTACTGACATTATTGAAAAGGGATTTATTCTGACACGTTATGAAAATATTTGTGTATTATATGAATAATTACACTGACATGACTAGACATGTTTTTCTTTCAAACTCATAAAATTATTCTCTCTCTAGGAATACACTATATTCATTGCCACTATTATTTTTGTACTGTTGGCATAGTTACTATCTATAATACAAGATATGGGAAAATCCAAAATAGTATAAAATAGAATAATGTTAAAAGTCAAAATCAGTGGATGTATTTGGTGTAGGTGTTGATGTGTTGGCAGCACTGCAGGCATGTCCTCTGTGAGAAGAAACCAGGGATTGCCCTGTGCTGGACCTAGCAGGCTCCACATGGCTTTAAACCAGACCTACTGCAGGACACAGAGGAGCCCTTTCCCTGTGCCATCCTCCCCAACCGCAATGAGAAAATTAATACCAACCTTGATGAGTATTCATAGCAAGAAATGTGACTGTTTTTCAGTTTTATCATTAAGTGTTTGTGGATTCCTTAAAATAACATTAGAAACATGATTATTTATAGTGTCTCCTGATCTGCTGGCATATATCCATCTTTTGGGGTAGTTGAAACATATATATAGGAGCTTATGGTTTTGTATCTCCAACTTTTACCATGTCTTCTCTGTTAATTGTCTACTTGATTTTTCCTATTCAATCAATCCCAACCCCAGAGGATGCTTACTTAGAACATTTTAACTCTATCAAATGTAGCAGTACTTGACTTGAAAGATTTCTGCTGTGATTTGATGATGGAAGGTTGGTTGCATTTAATCACATGAAAACTTTACGGAAATTATCTTCCTTGAAATAAATGAGAAGCAGAAGCCCATGCACACGAATATGAAAACCAGTGTTGTACTCAGACTTTAGCAGAACTTTCAATATTCTAGTGTAATGTATAAGCTCAGCTGATTCTCAGCACCCCCAACAAAATAAAAGTTTATATTAATTTTTCTGAAAACTAAAACATAATGGTATTTTCTCTATTTTGGGAAGGAAGATGATGGATTTTATTGTTGTTATGTTGAGACTTCTTTAATTATAATATTTGGTATATTGCAAATTTATATTTCAGACTCCTTTTGTATTGTTAACAGTTAACTGAACTTAATTCAAGTATTTTTCTTAATTCATCTGTTCATTTGGCTTAAACTTGTGCAAAGACATTTAAATGCTACTTTTGTGTCACTTTTTTACTCTGCTCTTGTATTTTAAAATAGATATTTTTCAGTGTATCAAACAAGACAAACTAGACAAAGTATGAAATTATTATTACAATAACCATGAAAAAGGAGAAAAGATTTCATAATATTTTGATATTTCATCTTCTCCACTTTATTATCTGGATATCTTACTTCAAGAGTTTAAGACCTCCAAAGCAGTACTTGTTTCAAAGGGAAAAGAAAGTACAAAAATCCAAAACATCCCTTGTCTAAAATCCAATCACTTCTAGTATCCCTGGGTTTGCTTTAAGGTTAAAACCCCCGGAACATACAAAGAAACAGTGTTTTCTCAGTTCTCTTCACAGGATATTTATTCCTTGAGTTAGAAACAAGAGTATAGAAAGTAAATATTTTAGCATTATAACTTATTCAGGTTTTTTTAAAATGTTCTTAATGCTAATGCTACAAGTGAACTTTTTAGTTTTCCTAAGTTGTAATCATGGAAAATTGATATTAGCAATGTAAATATTGAACAAAATAGAAAACATCATAAATGACATATATGCACTGAATCACTCACAAATGTATGTTATACAAGTTAATTATGTTTTTTGTAATGGACCAATGAGAACAATCTGAAGACCAAGTATAAAAATTCATCTTAGGGGACAAGATTACATTATCGTGATTTTGTTTGGATAACACAATATGCTATTTTGAATTCAAGTGAAACATAAAGCTGAAGAACATCAGTTAAGGCTATCAAACCTGAAACTACATACCACAATAAATTAAATAAAAGCAAAAATCTTTATTTTACATGGCAATAAGCTCCTTATATTTTATTAAAAAGACATGTGGTAGTGTATCAAGCTTCCATATTTTAAATTTAAATAAAAATTTATTGCATTTTTTCCTTTTACAGAAATGCAAATTAAAAAAGTAAAAGCGTCAAACAATGACACACACTTATTAAATCTTATTACTCTGTTCATTCCCTCAGATAGCTTTTTTCTCCAGAAAATAATTATTTTGAATAGAATAAAACGATTTTTAATGTTATAAAATGGGCTGTGTCAAATTCAAAACTGACCTGCCTCACAAAATAGCTGCATTTGGATTTATTTGCATTTTTAATCTAGCACATTAGGCCATAAATACAAATGTGATGAAGCACGGAAGATTTTGATTGCATTTATACATAGACACACCTAAAACATTTTTAAAAAGAAATGATAGTAAGTCACATTGTTGGAACTATTGTCAATCAACTATTTCCACAAAATGATAGCTTTTAATAATGTATATTGTAGTAGAGAGCTTGAATTCTGTCATGAAGAAGGATACAATGTCTCTTAAACAATAAATTTTTTAATAGGAAAACTTTCTAAAGGCTTCCTGTTGCATACTAGTCTTCTCCCACTGCTAAGCTGGAGCAATGATTTGATTGTTATGGTTGCTCCAGATGAGTGTTCGGCCACTCAAAGAAAAACTGTCAAAAGCAGTGGCAAAAGTAAGCTTCAATATGAATTTGTGAAAGCGCAGCTTCACACAGTTCAATTGAAAGGTTCACTGTTTTATTTACTACACAGATTAGGGCATACAGGAAATTCAAAAGAGAAACAATTTGGAAAGATTTACACTGAAGCTGAGAACGCAAAAGAGGGGAAGGATGCACAAAGATATGGATGCAAAGACAAGTATGCAAAATGATTTAGCAACATTTGTAAAATTATTCAGTAGTTCACTACAATTATAACATTGAATTAACAATATATTTGAGATAGCAATGTTCATATCACAATCAATTCATGTGCCCACAGGAAAAACAATGTGTATTTCTATGTCTGTAAGGTACCTATCTATAATTCCTTTCAGGTTTACTGAAATACTCATGTCATATCCCACATTTCCCAAAAGGCAGGGGTTGCACGCTGAGGAGTGTAGAGATGTATGTGAGGGGTTATTCCTCTAGGCCTTGGCTTCCAGAATGGTTCCTCAAGTAGTGAGGCTCTGTGAACTCTGAGAGGTGCCACTGCAGCCTGCTGTTGTCCAGAAGATCTCAAAGGGCCTCACTGAGCCATGCTGTCTATAGGGTCCCAAAATAACTGAGATTGGTCATCAGTAAGTTTCCACCCTGGTATGCTAGGTTACAATGTAAAAATGTGCTCAAAAGTATGTATTCTGTCACCATATTCCTGAACTGTTGAAACCAGGAGGGGCAGAGTTTTCCTTGCCTCCTTCCCCTGGACTATCTCCTGTTAATGGGCCCATCAACGCCTTGCCACATGGCTCA
The DNA here is from genome assembly GCA_009812075.1 of Sialia sialis. Taxonomy (NCBI): domain Eukaryota; kingdom Metazoa; phylum Chordata; class Aves; order Passeriformes; family Turdidae; genus Sialia; species Sialia sialis. The sequence goes on from VRYO01002772.1 coordinate 71,482,339, forward strand.
TGGATATCTCACTCTGGGAGCCATTTCTGATTAATGAGCAATCAAGGACCCACCCATGACTCATAGAATGACATCAACCCATTGTGAGATGCTCCACCCAGGGGGCAGGAGCCAAGCATCCCCACCTGGATATAATCTGTGGTTCGGGACAGAAAAGTAGTCCTTACTCACTGGTTTTCAGAGGACAAGAGCTACCAGACCTTTCTATGGGATCACTACTTTAACAAGGCCACTTTATCTGGACTGCTACCATCACCCTTACTAGCAGAGTGTATTCTGCCTGTCAGAGGTTTTATTTTATACTATTTAATGTATTTTTTTTTCCCTGTTAAACTGTATTTCTGACTTGGACTCTCTCACAAGTTTTGCTTTCAAGCCAGTACACCTGGCCATAACCCCAGCCCAAAACTACTGAGGCATCTCACAAGGCTCAGTAACAATGGCATTGTTCCACAAAGGCTCCAATGCAGAGGGGTACTGCTCCACTCAGGTACATGATTTCCTAAGATTACAAAGGGTAATAATTGCTTACCCTTTGTTTCCCATCTGGTTTGGGAATATGATGTTTCTGGTAGTTGGTTTGTGCCGCCTCTACCATAAAGAGTTCCTGATATGATCAGGACTCAGCTCATATGGTCATGGAAAATTTTCCCACCCAGCTAGTTCAGTCAGGGCTCATCAGGAGCTTCTGAGATCACAGAGCAGCCCTCAGGATGGGGGACAAGGGGTGGACCACCACAGTGACATGGACTCACAAATTATAAGTGTCATAGCTTCACTACTGCAGTTAGAGAAAAAAACTTTCAGCAAAAGGGAATGAGATAGCTGGCCATTAAACACATTTTCTTTAATCAATTACATATAGCTAATATACAATGATCTTTGTTTAAAAAAAACCCATATCTTTTAGATGTAGAGCTCTGAAAATGGTTTTCTCACCAATACTGTCAACACCAAAAGACCCCAACCAAGCAGTGTATTTTTTTAAATAGTAAAAAAAAAAAAAAAA
>VRYO01002772.1:71489547-71515378 GCA_009812075.1 Sialia sialis
CACAATTTCATTTTGAGACTAGAAGTGTAAAGGCTGTATTAAACATGTTAATGTGTGGTTGTAGAATTCATAAATTAAACCTCAATGGATAATGAAGCCACAGCAGCCTATGTATATTTTATGTTACATGGTGTTGACCCTAACGCAGTAAGAACCTTGCTGGGTATTTTGCATGACTCACAGAATTTTTTTTTCTGTGGGTGTAGGATTTATACTTCCACCAGTTGATCCCATGGTGAGTGGATTTCTTTATATTTTCCAGTGTCAGGACAAGAAAATTTAAACCTTTGCAATCTGACATCTGTTTAAAGAGTTGAGGCTGTTGATGATTTGAATTGGAATTCAGTTTGAGGGACTGCCTTCCATAGGGGAGGTTCATCTTTCTCAAGAAAGATTCAGCTATTCTAGGGACACATTATTCACATGGAATTTGTAATGTTGTAAGTAGGATCTCACCACAGTTAATAGGAAGATACCCAGATATTTTCACAGGTGGGGTCAACTGGATTCAACACATCTTACCACAGGTGAGGAGAAATCCTCAGAAGATGATTCTCTCCTTGCATGGCCTCTAAATAATGGATTTGTGTGTCAGAGACAGAAGATTTCTAGATTTCTAAAGCTATCTGAGATTAATTCTTTCTTCAGTTGCTTAAACTGTGTTATCTTCCCAGAGCCTGAATTTCCAGGTAAGAGGAAGCCCACCAAGTTCTCATTCTTTTGTGAAGATGGACAATATATGGGGATGCTTGTCTACATTCCTTCAACAGAGAAGAAATATAACCTAAAGTGGGCAATTTTTTTTGTTCCCAAGTGAGATATATAGTCTATACATCTAGTATATTGCATCTTATTTTGTAATTTTTCATTTATTATAGTCAGCATAAAAAATAAGCAACCTTTTTACAAGTGAATTTTTTTTCTTATAAAGGTAATTTTATAATATTTTATACATTTGAGTAGGATTTTCTTCCTCTAATGCACATTTTCTAGTTTAATTGGATTAATTATTGAACTTCTATATGTAATAATCGTAAAATAGCTCTTGGCTGTTGCAAGAAACAGCATAATATATACACACAACATTTGTGAAAGAACTCTTTGTATTTATCATTCTATTTAATAAAATCAAAAGTAGAAATTTTCATGTTTTTCATCATCTCTCCTTGCTGCTGAATGACTCCACCAAGTATGTAAAAATTCAGAAATTATGATTTTCTTAACTTTCCTAAAGACTGTATTGCTGTTGTTTTTGGAAAGCTGGTAGAATACATATAAAGGATTTTGCGGTAAAAAAAGGAAATGGGTTTTTTTATGATTGAGTCTATGGAAATATATGGCATAAAATTTTTAGGAGTCTATTATCAGTACTAATACAAAAATAAAAAGGTTTGGGTTGGAAGGAACCTTAAAGGTTATCTAGTTCCAGCTCCCCATCATGGGCAGGAACACCTTTTGTTGTACAGGAAGCTCAAATATACAAAAGCATGCAAAAGCATATTATATACAAAAAAGATACAGACGCATAACGCATAAGTAATGTAAACAATGTAAACAAAATCATACACACTATAATATTTTATCTAACCTAACAGCTGAAAATCTTATCAATAATATTATCAACAGCGAGTACAGCAAATCTAATAGTATGATCATGGTAGGCATGATGAATTATGCAATATTTTCTAAAGTGAACGCACTAGGTATTTTATTCCAGTATTTAGAAACAATATTGGGCAGAGCAATGTTTTTGTCCTTTCAGAAAAAAATGCTGTATTATTCAGATAGCTCCTGTATCAGGTAGCCAAGACTAATTTTTTTCATTTACCCATCTCTTGACAGAAGTGACAGCAGGTTTAGAGAAGTCTCATTTTGATTTGCTTTTTCTTCTTTTTGTTTTAACCTCTCCCACATCACTGCAGAGGAGAAATACTGTACCTGAACACAACTTCCGTACTTACAGAAAACCTCCTTTCCCTTTAAAAGTAACCTCAGGAAAAAATAATTTTAAGTACTCAGGGTGTATTAACATGCTGACTCAAGATCCAAATATTATTGGGTTGTTCTCGTAAGCTACTTGACCTATTGATGAACCAAAAAACATGTTCAGAATATAGTGAATGTCTGAATCCAATCAATAGTTTGAAATTTTCTGCTACATCAGGTTTGATGATGACTTTTCAAGCTGTACTATATTCTTTTGACAGATTAAATAAGTATATTCATAGATCTTGTGGCTTTGACAAACTAATCACTGGAAGGTGAGATATATATCTTATGCACCCAGAAGATCTTTGCCACATTGATTAGTTACCTCCAGGCACTGCAGCAAGAAAGCTTCACATTTAATGCCTGACTACTTCTGTCATAGGTGCCAAAAATATTACGATAAAATGGTTTAGTGGGTAACGCTCAAACTTGTAATAAATAATTCTGATCACTGATGCCAAAAAGGAAATGGTTTGAGGATCTTGGTTATTTTCAATAGTACTTTTTTATTTCACTGGTATTAAATTCAGTTGATGTATTGTTTACAGAAGGATGTGAGTATAAGAGTTGGGCCCATCACTTTCAAAGTCAATGTGAAACAGTTCTTGGAGGGTTATTAGACTGTTCTACTCATGGAGGCTGTCACTTCTTCTGTAAAGATGTGGAGGAATACGTGACGTTGATAAAAGACAACAAACACTGATGATAAGACTAAGTGTGCAGACAAAATATTTGCTAGATATTGCAGTGGGTTGTGAGTGAGAGATTACACAACCTGTTTTTTCTTTCTCTCTCTTATTCAGAGCAAAAAAGATAATTTCACAAATCTAAAGAAATTTAAAATCCAAATTCCTTATGATAGCCTAGTAGTAAATATCTGAATGTCAATTGGTTCCCTGCTGTGATTAAAATATTTTCTGGGATTCTCCTTGTCTTTTGATATAGCAAGAGATTCCTCAAGTCATAGCAAGTAGTTTAGACCTTTCAGAATACACTCTGAGTCAAAAAGAATTATTGAGAGAGCTACCCAGCCTTCAGCAATGCAACTAACTTTTCAAAACTGCAAGGGTGTTGAGACTTGATTCCTTATAGGAAGAATTCTACTGTTTGCATTTTATAGATAAGGATTTGTGATAAACTCAAAATAATTTCTTCTTTGTCACTTCCCTGTTGTGAATAGGATTCAAATACAGAGGCATTTAAAGTAGCAGTACTGGCAGTGCTTTAGTATTAGAAATGCAACTCATGTGGTTAAACTCTGAACATTTCTGTAAAGGAATGCTGTAATCTTTCTATATTGCACATCGCCTTAACATTCCCAGACCAAGTACAAAGGAACACTTGTATGCCAGTGACTGTGCACTGAGAGCAACCTCTTAGACTTTCAACTCTAAGTAGATCAATTTTCTGCTGCTACAACAGTTTCTGGATTAATATAATCTCAGAGAAAATTAAGAGAATGTATCCACCAACCCTGCAAAATGACAGATTTAATTTATGACAATTTCAGTATTCCTTTTCCTTGGGTATGTGATTTCATCAATACCAATAAAAAAAGTAATTCCAAATAGCTTTACCAGCATTTTGAGGACTAGAGCCTGGATACTCAGACCCTCCAGCACAGATATACCTATAGTCGCTTGCTACTTTGCTGTGGGAGATAAGGACTGGATGCTGTAACAAATGTCTAAAGCCTGGTCCTGTGAGAGGCAGCATCATTCTTGTTTGAATGAAGCAGCACCTTGAAATGAAGAATGAAGGTCTTTTGTAGTGCTTGTGACTGGAAATGCAAAATTGTGTAACCTTGATCCTTTCTTTTTCAAATTTATGTTTGCTAAGCCGATAACAAGAATTTCGTAAACATCAGTTTAGATTATTCTTCCTTGACTGCAAGCCTTTCTAGCTATATGAATAATTTTTTTACATTGTTGCTTGTGAGAAAAATACAAATGAACTGTCTCATACAACACATTTAGGAGAAAATCCTAATCTGTAGGATTAGGACACGTGTTCCATTACATCATCTCTTCAGCCTTTTGAATGCAGAAGTCTAGCCACAGCGCAGTCCTGCCTTGTCTGAAGGGAAAAAAGTACATTAGGCACCTCTCTGACACAAGGAATTAGCTATTCTCTATCGGTCAGCCACAACACAAAAAATACATTGAATCATGTTCTGGATGAAATCTTCAGCTATGAAGTCAGTTCCTTGTTAATTCCAGAATGATTCTGCATACTCAATTTGCATTTGTACCTCCACCTGAGGAACTCAAAGCAGAAACTGAACATGAAGAATAAGCCCACAGTGGCTTAAATCCCTCCATGGCATAGAATAATGATTTCTGAAGCAAATCTTACACCTATTTCTGTTTGCTTTAAAAGGAACCAGCAAGACCTGTATGATGTTGTTGTGATGTCTTATAGCAGTTCCTCTGCTTCTATGAGTTCTCACGGGTGGAGACAATTGTAGAGTTCTAAAAATATATTATCAGAGCATACATTATTTCCAGTTTATGCACTATGTCACAGTAAGTAAGAATATGGAGATGGCCTTATAGTGAATATTAGCATGTCTGGTCAAGCTAATCTACTAAAGCAGAAACCTATGCCATCCTATTCTTCCAAATATAGGACTTGCAGACAAGAAAAAAAACATGTCAAAAATAAATGATAACTTAGAAGTTTTCTACATATGACAAGCATGATAAAATATAAATTTAAACTAAATAGAAAGAGGAAACCAAGCCTTGATATAAAAAGGTATAAAAGTCATATTTGCATCCTTCTTTTTCTCTATGTGCGGTAGAGATTTCTACTCCACGTTCAAACATGATCTACTTATAATCTGAGTTATTATCTAATTGGTTCCTTTCAGTACTTTTTAATGTGATTTTACTTTCTTGTTTACACTGGAAATTAGGTTGTTATTGTATTTTTCCCATTGATAGTAGCATTTCTTTTGAGAATTGCTGCAAACTGCCTGTCGTATTACTGTGTGTGGCTGCATGCAGAAGTAGGACATTTCATCCTGGTAAAGATAAGTGTTGATGTCAAAAAAAGCTAAAAGACGTGTTCAAGACTTAATTCCAAATGACAAGTTATACTTTGACCTATTTTTTTTTATTTTTGTGCAACAACAAAGAATCTTTCTATCTGTTAGGGTTAATTAAAATGCAAATCAGACCCGCAACTCATGACACCATGTCAAGATACAACTATAATTTGCCTTGTTCAAGGAATAAATCTCTGGCATGATAAAAATCTGAACTGTTTGGAATGTAACATTTTGATGAACCAGCTCTTCTGTACTTGTATAAGACTATGTCCGAAGTTACCACCATGAAGAAATTTGCTTTTAGCAAATAAAGCTACTAGATTAGGCAAACCTAATCTTAGAGCCTTGAATTCATCCAGAAACTCAGATCAAATAAAAAAATTGTGAAGTGAAAAGGAAACCTGCCAGATTATATCAAGAATGTGCTGCTGGGATGTTAATTCCTAGCCAGTTAGTTTAGTGAAAAATTCTGTAATACGTATAGTTTTTCCAGCTTTATTGAGGGTTCTTAACTTTACAGTATTTGTTGAGTGGTAGGTTTGGTTTCAATTAAGTAGTAATTTGCTGTACATGTCCTTCCTAGGTGGTCTTGGAACACCAGTCATTTTATTAAATAGAAACATTCTGAAAAAGACCAGGTTTGAAAATAATTTTAAAATTTCTATTTAAAAAGATAGTCTATTATTTTAAAAGTTACATGCTTTTAATTGAGAAAATTACAGCCCTTTTCAGCTGATTTAATTAAAATTGTCCACGAGTGTAATGATGCATCATCACTATATGTTGCTGCATTTAGGAATTCATTCCTGCTTCTTGCTTTGGCCATTCCTTGCAATGAAAAAGAACCTTGTGACACTGTAGGATCCTACTGAAAATGAGGTAATTAATCCAACTGGAATTCAGGTTTATTAGTGGGAACCCAGTGCAAGCCCCATACACTGTTTAGCTCAGAACACAGGCAGAAAGACCCTCGATTTACCACTAAATTTGAATGTCCAGTAATTTCACATGCATAAGGTCATCATAGGTCGGCAATTTTCTGTACTTTTTTTGCAGCAAGGATCTGTGTGCCACAAAGTAACAAATTAGCAAGAGAATCACGAGATCATAGGGTTTACTGGCAGGTGCTCAATTTGCAAACAGTTTTCACAGATCAGTGTAGCCTTTAAGCACAGCCCCAGGTGCTCTCCCCATGCCACAGGCCCCAGCACCCCCGACCTCGGAGCTGGCTGGTGGGGCTGCCCGCTTGGTGGCGGGGGCTGCCCGCATGGTGGCAGCACTTCTGGGTTGGCAAATTTCCGAACTTTGTCCATAATATAGAAGGTGTACCGGTCTATAAGGCGCACTTCCAGGTTTCGATTGAAATTTTAGTCAAAAGGGTGCCACTTATACGTGTGCAATTACTGTAAATGTATTCCACTGCTGCAAGAGGAAGATTCATGAGGTCTCTATTGGACTGAGATTGAAACCTATAGCAGGTCACCCCTACTGTGAGCCCAGCATGGCTCCTGAGATGCTTCTCATCTCTTTCACACAGAACATGGCTGCTGGTGCCATTGCTGGGTTTCACTGGGTCAGGACACTAGAACTGGTTCATTGCAAATCTGGGCTGAAGTGCAATGACATTTCTCTCATTTGAACAATTTGAAGAGTAGGGCTTATGGCAAAGGAAGCAAAGTGAGCCACCAATAACAACTTGAAAAATTATTTTTTCCATGATTTAGAATCCTTACCTTCAGCTATTGTCACCTGAAAAGCCAACAAAGGCCTACTCTTGATCATGCCATAGGCTAAAATTATGCTAGCCTCTTGAATATTTAAATATTTAAATATAAAAATAATTAGCATCAATATGGTTTGGAAGACAGCTTTCCTTCCATTTCCAATGGAAAAGAACATACAAATTCAATGTAATTCCTTCTGTACAAGGCAAAAATATTTGGGGGGATCAAAATAAACTCAATCTATTTCCTATAGTGAAATTGAAGGAGATAATGCTTTCTGTTCAAATATAATCTAGGTCTTGTTTTAATTCCCAGCATGTCTTTTAAAAAGGCGCTTTGTCTTTCTCTGCATAATTTTCCTTCCTGGAAAGTGAAGATAAGGAGTTCTTCTTTTTCCTCTTACACTCCAATGTACTAAATTTTAAAAATATTAACCTAACATAGCAGTAATAAAAATAAATCTGTGACTTTATAGTTGGATATACAGCAACTTAATATTTTTTTGCAGAAAAAACCCTCACATTTTCAAAGGTTAATATGACTAATTTCAAATGCTTTAGCTATTTTTTTAGCTCCAAAATTATGCATAAAACAGAACTTGATTTCACTTCATACTTTTTCGCTGTCTAGGTATTTTTTTAAATTTTTTTACTCTTTCACAGACTATAGTAATTAGAGTGAGAGATAAAGGAGTCTGTAAGTAGATATAAAAGTGGTCCTAACCAGAAAGCCAAAGCAACATGTCATTCATGCATCCAGAAGGATTGGAAAGAACATATGATTGTTTTTTTGCTTATGATATATGTTTGTACTAGTGCCTTTACTATATTAACCACCTACTTTATAACTAATAAATAATCTGCTTCATTCAGAAGTCTTTTTTAATTTCAATGTCTATCTTAGAAATATTTAATATATTTTTTTTAACTCTCCGCTGAAAGATTGGAAGCTGTCTACAGTGAGAGTTACCCTTGCTCTTCTGAGGTGTTAGCTTTGGAGGCCTGGATTTTTTTCTCCTGATTTCCTTGAGGTATAATTCATCTCTTCACATTGTCCAAAATTTTCACATAAATCCCCTATTATTGTTAGAACTCTTTTTTTTTTTTGTCTTTCCTCTTTATCTTGCACATTACAATGATTTTTTTAGTTTGTAGTTGTGGCCTATAGTAAGCAGTATCAGGGAGAGCAGCAGCACACCAGACCAGAGGCTCTAAGAACTTTTACAGCTTAAATTGTTTGTCCTGTGATGACAGAAACCCCCCCCCAAAAAACTCAGCTGCTGAGGCACTTCTTTGTCTTGTGGTTTTGCATGGTATGATACTGTCTGCATAGGAACTGAGAAATAACTTCATCTCTCAGCCTTTTTATCTACATATTATTTTTTCTGTTCTTATAATAAGAATGATAACAGTAAATATATTCAATAAATAAAGGAAAAGCTAGCCATAAATACAGAATTAAAAAAAAAAAAAAAAAAAAGAGATCAATAACTCTTCAATAGACTGTGGTCTGAAAACATCAATTCCATGTCTTGTCCACCATGCTTTCTTTGTGACTGGAAGGATGATGGCAAAACATATTTTTTATTTCTGTTTTTGATATGAACTGGACTAAAAATGACATCATTCCATTAAAGTTTCAGTATTGACTGTGCAAAACAAATATAATATAAGTCATAATTCAATATGTGACATGACTAATCAACTACTGGTTTAGGTTCATAAGTTACTAAACCACTCTTTTCCATTGTCTGCCTTGTTGCCATTCTCCAACTTGCTTCACATTAAGTTGCTAAAACTAATGTGGCATTTAATTCTATATAAAGATGAGATGGTAAAAAACTCAAGACAGTCAGGGATTGCACACAGGTCCAGCAGGACCCTGACCATCCCATGCAAGCTTTGCCAGGCAATGCACAGCACAAGAGCAGGGCTGGGATGGGAACACCTGGACCAGCTTAGAGTCCTGCACAGCCTTGGAAAAATAGCAGTGGTGTGGGCCAAGGCATGGCCATCATCCAGCCCACAGGTTAGGGTGAGGATGAAGACTCCTGAAATGAGTGGCCAGGGACAAACACACCCACAGCAATGTCCAGGATGGAGCCAAGGCAGGAAACCTTCCAGTGTGAGGGTGTGCCCAAAACATGAAACTGACCTATTGAAAGATATTTTACCATAGCATTATCTGAAGTCCTGATTGCAGTACTGACCACAAGCGTCTTATAGACTGAAAAAAAGCCAGGGAGCAGAAATATTAAAATCACTCCAAAGAGCACACCATCTTGATCACCATGACCTACCAATATGAAGGCAAATGCAAAGGCAAAATGAATTTACACTTTGGACCCCCTAAACATCTGCGTTTGTTCTGCATATTGCAGAAAATTAAGGTGCCTTCCAGATAAAGCTTGTTAAATTTTCAAGGAATTGCTCACTGGTTTTCGAACTTCTGAACAGTATTTAATCTCAAGTCTGGTTGTTCTTGTTATTTCACAATGTCTTTTTGGGGAATGACTATCCCTCTTTGGATGTATTAAATACTTAGGAAAAATTCACTTTTATTTGGAAGATTTATTAATGTCTAGTAATTCTCAAAATACATTTCAAATACATTTCATGCAGCAAAAAACATACTTTAGAAAACTTGCTTTTGGAAAATCTAGTCAAAACTATTTCTATAGAATAAACAATATTAACTATATAAAAGTAATATTTTTTTCCAAAATGGTCAAAAGGAAAGCAAATCTGATCATTAGATAAGAAGATTGTGTTTTAAAATCATCATATCATACTGTATTTTCTGAGTGTTTTCACAGTTATCAATTTTCAGTTCTACTGATATCCATAAAGTAGTGAGAATAATTTACAGGAGGTTAAAGATACGCAGAAGGAATATAGACAGTACTACTATAAAAATAATAGGTGATGATTGCAATAATGATGATGTGTCATGATCTTCAAGTTTATAATATGGGAAAAAAGGAAGAAAGTAAGGTTTAAAATTAAAATTAAATGTCAGAGTTTTATAGAATATGTTTAAAGGTAAATTCTCTTCCTCATGTTCAATACAAGATATATTCAGTGTAAGAGGAGAAAACAGTAATTTCTTCCATTTCTATATCTTCCTGCCAAAATTCTTCTTTACAGGGCTTTCAGATGGAACAGCAAATGGGAATTCCTGATTATCTAAAGCAATAATCTACAACAACCTTTAGGGGTCCTCTCCAACTTGAGATATTGTGCAAGTCTATGATTAAAAAATTACCCAACAACTTCTTTCTAATCAAAAAACTGCAAAATAAAAGAAAGGCACAAGAAAGGAGTTAAATTTTTCCGATCTCAGTCTCAACTGAAGCTTCAATCACAAAATATACTGTCATATCAAATCTCACTTTCAGCAAGTACCTTGAAAATAGAGCTACTTAAAACAAAGTGAAATAAATTTTAAAAAGAGTTTTAATTCATGTAGTATGAGCTGTGAGAAGAGTAGCGAAAGCATTATGAAATTTGATCAGGGTCATGTACCTATGAGACTAGGGCTGCAAAAAAGTCACCAAAACATTATTTATGCAACATTAAATTATTAATAGTCTTAATTGTTTATAAGAAATTACAGTAATTTAACAACTATCAGGTGCACCAGAGTATAAGGCGCACTTCCGGGTTGTCTGCAATTTTCCAAAATTTGTCCATATAAGGTGCACCGGACTATAAGGTGCACTTTTTTTTGCAGCAAGGATCCGCACACAACAAAGTAACGAATTAGTAAGAGAATTGTGCAGTCGTGGGGTTTACTGGCAGGTGCTCAATTTGCAAACATTTTTCATAGATCGGCGTAGCCTTTAAACACAGCCCCAGGCGCCCTCCCTGTGCCATGGGCCCCAGCACTCCCGCCTGCCATTCTCCTGCACCCTGCAGCCGCCCCTGGCGCCAGACTGCTCATGGCTGGAGCGGCTCACGCGGTGCGCATGGCTCTCGCCTGCTCACAGTCATTTGGTTGCGAGCTTCATGTTTGTTGCTGAGCAATGTGAAACAGAAATTGTTTTGACGTCCCTTCAACACTCAATTTTTTTTCCATGTATAAGGCACACCGGATTATAAGGCACACTTCTGTGTTTTGATCAAAATTTTAGGCTTTAAGGTGCACTTTATAGTTGTGAAATTACTGTACATAATAACCAAAGCATTTTTTATAAACAGGTAAAATCAAGTAAGGTAATACAGAATTGGATGATAAAAATTTATAAGACCAAATGTTCTTATTGGTGTAGCAATGTGTCAGGAAAATGTGGCACAATTAGGAATGCCTCTAAAATATGAGACCTTTTTGATACTAGCTGTGATACAAGAGCCTAGCAAAGAATTCTTCTCTCTAACTTTTTCTATTTCCACGTGCTCAGCAAAGGCATCAGGAGCTGCGACATGCACTGATCTAATGAGAGGACTGAGACGCTTGGAGGGACCCTACTGGCAACATGTTCTTTTAATATGTCCCAGCTCATATTCTAGCAGTCCCTGGTACAAACCTATCTTGCACTCAGACTGATGTGGGGCCTGGGCTGCAGCACATATATCAAACTCACTAGCTTTAATTTGCCTTCCAAGATAACAGTGAAACTTTAAACCTTGGATATCTGAGCAAATATACTCCCAACAGTCGTAATCAGGATTAAGCAGACAAGGTTTGTGTTTTGTTAGTTGAAGAATTGTGGTACAGGTGAGTGCACACTCCCACTGTTAGGCTGGAAACAACCCATGGAGCTCTATATCCACCCTCAGCTTCATCTGCCATGTCATTTCTAAGGCACTGACCTGCTTTAAATTCATATCTAGTTTAGCTATAAAAAGATGGTAAGCTTCTGCTCCTAATTCAGCCAAATGATATTTGGGTATGCAAAAGATAAATATCTGTCACATGAACCAGCTGTTGACACCCAGCTGCCCTTCTGTGGGTGTGACCATCTGCATCAGCTGCTTTCACACCTGGAGCAAGGAATGGGGATAACCAATACCTTATAACTGAACAAGTGCTGAATTTGTGCTGGACATGATTATTACATTAACTTTGTACTGAGTTTAGGGCAACTATACTTGGGTGTGTCTGACAGATGTTAATGGTAGCTAAATCTCACTGTATGATAAATCATGTTAATTTTAGTTTATGCAACTAAAAATACTTAAATGAGACCCTAAGTAGGCAAAGACATGATCTGGCTGCCTTTCTTTAAGTAAAAAAACACTTTATCAGATGATAGAATAACTTTCAGCTATTTCTATATTGTAGGTATTTTCTCTAATTCACATTTTCTTCGCAATTAAGGAGAAAGTTATGTGTTTGCTTATAAAACTGCTAACAGGCTTCAGAGAGCTTCAGAAGCCAACTTAAATATATTTTTTACATCAAAAAATAATTATCTGGCACTTTATAAAGGTATGAAAGAATTCTGTGACTCGGGAGTTACCGAATATGCCTTCCATCAGGCTGAAGTCCATCTTCAAGAGTAATTGCTCAAGAGGGGGAGCAGTACTCTTAACTTCTCACAGACAGCGCAGGTGGAGGTCAGTTGGCTGTTCTGCACAATAGCCTCCATAGCATAAATGCTCCCTGGATCTGTAATGAGCTTCTTGGAAATCTGCACTGACTCAGTTCAATGAGGAAAGGATGATGTGCCTGAATGCTGTGCAGCCCACCTAAGGTCAGACTAAGTGAGGGAGGCTTTTTGCCATTAGCTGAAACGAGAGGAGGAGTTCTATAACGAGCTGGGCATTTGGCTCAGGATTTAGCCTCAACTAAAATAGTGCAGTGTATGCAAAGACTTAAAATGAGCATGTTTTAAAAAACAAGCAGCTCATCCTCCCACAAAGCATTCCATTTATATGACTTTAAGATATATGCTCTTCATAATTAATGCCTTCACCATAACAGGGAATGTGTTCATGAACAAAGGCTCATCAGCTGGTGGCTTACGAGTGCAAAGCATGGAAAGTTCTGCCTCTTTCTGCTTTTAACTACTGGTCTTCTTCACAGTATAATTGCTACAAAGACACTGAAGATTCAAGTAGGATTAGTTTTGTTCTCTGAACAAAGAAGTAGACCTCCTTGTTCTAGCCTCATGAAAACCATGGATTTTTCAAAATTTATTAAATTGCCAGGGAGCTGCTAAAGCATGCTTTCAGGGCACAAGTCAATACTTAGTACTCAATAAGTACATCTCATTTTGTCTTTAAATTATTGACACACATGTTAAGGAAAAAAAAGTTGTTTTATTTTTTCAGGATAAGTATCTGATCTCCTTTTGTATGTTTGTTTGTGTAACATCTGTCATTAGGATTTTTAAGCACTGTAAAAAAAATCATACAAAGAATATCACTTATAAACACTTGCACACAAAAGATTTGCAACACCAAAGATTTAACTGTGAAACAAAGTTTCTGCAAGAAATGTTTACATCTTTATGTTAGCTATTACCAAGAAAATGTGGTTTTTCATTGATATTAGGATATTAAATTGTCTCAAATTCATTCACACCATAGAGCAAAAGTGTGTTCTGGCAATGGCTCCATTTTGATGAATGCACAATTGCTGCATTTTTATGTTAAGTTTTGCTGCAAACTTTATGATCTTTATAGTTTTTGATTTGTTTATAGACAGAGTCTCTAGCATTGGCAACCTGACTTTTTGTTTAATATAAGCACTGTTTCTTGAGACCTTCTGGAGAAAACACTGAAAATAAATAAAAACAGAAGATGCACATTTTTAAAAAGCCACTGTTGAATATGTACAAATGGGCTTTCACAATGGCCATTTCAACTAAAGGCTAAATGTGTTTGTTTGAATCGATGAAGCATTTTTTCCTTCCCTTCCCTTCCCTTAAGATACAACCTATTTCGTGTAGTTCAGCTGAATAAATTTTATAGTGGCATGGAATTGAGAAATGCCAGCAACAAAACTTTAATAAACACAGTTTTGAATCTTTGAAAATGAAGCTGTCTACCATGGTTTAACAAGCATGGCACATTTTGGAAAGAAAAATATCAGAGTAACACAGAAATAGTTTAAAGCTGAATTTTTCTCAGGAAGCGGGATTTTATTTAATGCTTGTTTTTTTCCTATTTACTGCTAGATGATGATCCTGAAGTGAATAGTTTTTTACAGTGTGGTGTGGGATTGATTAGAACTGAAGTCTGACCTGCTGTGTGCCATTTCACTGTGGCTTTTCTTCTCCTTTGCAGTCTGACAATACTAGCCTGACAAAGCCTTGACACAATTGGTCTGGGCTTACTGTTCCTTCTAAAAATAAAGATTTTTGGGGAGTTAGGAAGACTGTCTCAGATGTGGAATTCTTATTTTGAGAGTAACTGTTATCTTTCATTATGTTTGGGTAGGTTTCATAATCTTTTTGGAATTAAGTTTCCTATTTCTGAACAAAAAGTTTCAATGTGAGTTTCCCTCTTTACTGGCTAAGGTAAGATGTAATGGGGTAAAAACAAACATTTTGTTGTTTTGAAATAATATTTTCTTTCCCTATAAACACCATGTGAGAAAAATTGCCCTTCATGATGGTTATTGGCTCTTAATAAATAATAAGGTATTGCAATATACTTTATTAAATGCAAATCGTTAGGACAATAACCCCGATATCTAAGGAAGAATTTGAAGGGTTTTATGCTGAAGTTCCAAGGGTACCAATACTTCAATACACAAAAAGAAGTAGAAAACGTTATTTTGTCATTCACCTGAGGAGAATTCATGGTACCTAAAAAAGGAAAAAATGAAAAGAAAATTATAACCAACAATAGAGGACTAAGAAACAAAACCAGAATATATTTTCTCACTTCAGTTTTCCCTGTCGCCTCCTGAGTGTCTCATAGGCTGTTACTTCTCACTTGATTTCCTAGCCTTGTGGTAAAGACCACCACCAGAAACTGCCTTTAAATCAATTTTTTTTTGCTCCTTTTTGGTCTTCTAGTTGGCTTTCCTTCCAAATAACAGTTGATTGCATGTCACTGCCATAGCTAAATTTCATAGATCTGAAAACAGTTTAACTCTTAAAGCAGGACCTGTTGTATGAAACAATAGAGTATTTTTTTTAGTTTTTAGTCCGATCTCCCCAATTAATTAACTATTAGAGGTTCTTAATGGCATAATTTTAGTGATTAGTGATTTAAAATGTTCTTAAATAGTATTGTTGGGAAAGTCTACCCTTACATGGGGTAAGTAGACCACCCCTTGTGTGAATACAATCTTAAAAAATCAGATTAATTATTCTAATGCAAACAAATAACATAATCACAACTTAGAAATTAAAACTAGTATGGAGAAAAGGCAATTTGATAATATATGGTGGGTAGTCATGATTGTGATAAGATTTGGACAAATACAGTATTAATCAGACTGGATAGCTTCATATCAGGATAGCTTCTTCTGGTGCCAATAGCAGAAGAATGAAATATTCATCAGGGAAGGCACAACAAATCTCCGTACTGTTATTCATGCATGCATATATATGTTCGTCTTTAATTGTCTTAATCAACCTAAAACTAGATGCAGTTGCATAACTTCCAGTGGCTAAAGACTGTTTATGGCGTAATTTGAAAGATAGCTCCTACTATCTTTCATGTTCTGGTGTTGCTGGTCTGTTACTTGTGGATATGAACTTGTTTATTTCTGGCTGTACATGGCTGTACCACTGTGGAGGGTGCTTGCTGAAACAGTTCACCAGTTTGATGTTAAGCTAAAACAATTACAGCAACATGACTGAAAATTATCCAATCTTTTGGGAAACTGAGGTCAGCCAATGTGAGTAATGGATGTTTCCTTTTCTTGTGGTGAAAAGATTCCTAAATTTTTGCAGTGTCTATAAGATCTTCACACAATTCCTGCCACCGTAAAGGAATAATTCCAAATATCAGTTACCAAAATTGCCTTGAAGCAATTTAAAGGGCTAGAAAAGAGAGCATCTCAATTAGTATGATGGGGAATAAAATAATTCAATAAAAGAGTTAAGACACTATCCTGTAGCTTGGATTCTTATTTTATCTCTGCAACTGTAGTTTTCATGTGTTCATCTCAGTACTTCAATGTCATCTTAGATTTTAAGTAGAGTATAAGTTTGTTCTAAGCCCAAAGCAAAAATCACAAGCAGACAAAAATCACAACAGACAGGACAAGAAATGCAATGATATCAAGCAAAGCCCTCTTGAGACTTAAAGTCTAAATCCCATTCAATTTTTCATTCCAGAGCTGAAGAAGTCCCTTAGAGAAGGGCATAAGGTAGTGTTAGGATTATGAGGTCATGTAGATGTATTCTGAAATGATTTATTAACTCAAAGGTTATATATGTGCAGTTGCACATTTCCATCCACCCTTTCCTCAGTCTAGATACAGAATTTCATAGAGATTGGAAAAGAATCAAAAGCACAAACAAAATAAACAGCAGTGTTATATTACTCCTTTTTCTGTTGGGGGAAAGATGAGGTTTTACATCATGATGTAAATGCCAGCAAACAGAGAAAACCTTGTGAAAGGCAGACCCACATGCAGAGGGTGGGTGCTCATCTCAAGGAGCCCCCTTTGCCACTTCATTAACAAAAAGCAGAAGGTGAGCTTTCAAATGCGCAGCAACAGGCACACAGAGTTTTGGCTCCCTTTTTTTTCTGAGGTAGCAGGAAAAAAACAATGTCTAAGCTATCCTCATTTCAAAAATGCAATAGATGGCAGGCAATATTCATGGGCAAGATGTAGCTGTGGTGCTAAAAAAGGTCTCATGAAATGATGCAGCATCTCCTATAGAGAGTGACACTGAGCACACATGGCACAGCAGGCAGGCAGTGGTCTGTAACCAGCTGCTTCTTCTTCCCCCCACTTCTGCAAATCTTGCCCTAGTTTCTCAACTAGCACGAGCGTTGTATAACAGGCTGCTGCATTCTCACTTGTCAGCAGGATCTGAAATTATTTAATAGGGGGTTTACTGGGGAGTGGTCTCTAGTAATTTGGATTTGAAATGGCAAATCTCTATGTGATGATGGTAAACTCAGACAATAATGTTGCAGTCAGTAGACACAGCAGAATTGAAATGGCCCTTGCACAGCAGTATTGGTACATTCAGAAATGGAAGTTAATAAAAAAGCATTCTGGGACTGCAAGCTCTATCAACAATTTAGAGGAAATGCTTGTGGTAAAGGGCCTAAATATGGTCTTTATTGCTGTTTCAGGTGGCTTCCCTTCATCTGTTACAGCCAACTGCCTGCAATGCAGAAAGTATTCCCTCTCCTTTAATATCTATCCAAGAGATTAAAATTAACCTGGTGGAGAAGAGTTGAAACCATTTCCAATGAAGTCTTCACAACAGCAAATGACATTATCATACTGATTACACTGCAGGTGCTGATTGCACTGTAAACCAGCATAGACATTTTGACCAAGATCAAGGGGTTTTTATAGATATCATATGTAAGGTACAACCTGAAAGGAAAACTGAAATAGTAGTGTTCTCTCAAATACTTTTTTTGTAATCTTAAACAAATATAGTAGATTAGGTGATGAATCATAGAACCATCTATGAGTTAATTTTCCACATATTGTATTATATATGATCCCTTGAACTAGAACTTCTAATGCTGTAGTGGTGTCTGATGACTCCTGATCATCCTTGAAAGCTGACACTCCCCAAGGACTCTGAGTAGATAGCAGAAATGGATGTCCAAAACATGTGCTGTAACCCAACATAGTCTGAAAATCTATTATCACTTCAGTTATCAAAGCTCATCTAAACTGCAACAGAAAAAAAGTTAAAGATTGTTTTCTGCAGATAGTGAACAATTTTCACACTGCAGTTGGACATCCAATTTACTCTGTGTCATTCAAGACACCTCTAGAACAAACTAGAGAACACGAACACAGCTCTCCATTTCATTGCTCTTGCTTCCTTTTAATAATTTCTTTCTCTTTTTTTCCTAACCTTGGTTTACTGTCCTAATTTCTTTAACACTTCCCTAGGCTTCTATTAAGTTATCCAAAAGGTTTATGTGCTTTCTTGCTAGACAATTTCTTCCCAGCTCCCATGGCTATACTTTTAATAACACTGATACATTTCTCTGTATATTTCTTGGTCTACATTTCTTCTGGGTCTTTGATTTCTCACAGCAAATGGTGACTTTTATGAAGCCTTGTTATCACTGCCACAAATTCACTACAGAAAGCAATCAGCCCAGCTGCTAAATATGATCTTAGAGTATTACAAGGTCTCCAGTGCCTTTATTAATACTATTTTAAATAATTAGGTACTTTGTATGTTTCTGCAATACCTGCTGAAGAGCAAAGGACATTAAATACCAAATCTTTTTCCTAGTATCATATAATCTGATTTTTTTTCTATAGACTTAAAATATGGTTTACCTTACTACTTTTGCCATTCATTTGCTTTGTGAGGTTGTCTGATGTCTATTCCGTTCTTCATATCTTGGTTTAACTGGTGATAAAAGGGCAGGGTTAATGTGGACTATGCTTAATTAAAATGTCATGTCAGTATTTTCATGACATTCTCTTCTAAAAATATGCCATGTCACCAATCAATTTGGAATAGAATAATAAACTGAACAAGACAGGATAGACTGATATGATGGATTGTATTGATCCAACAGTGCAGTGTACTATAGTTCTGATGGACTGGAAGTGCTCATACAGTCACTCCCATTAGATACCATAACCATTCCCAAATTCTATCTAGAAAGGAAATCAAAGAAAACAATACATAGATAGGCCACATGCCAAAATTATTGAATTATTTTGTCTTCATTTTGATACAATGCACAACAATAGGCTAGTTCTGCTGTAACACCAATTTATTTTTGAAGTAGCATCAGAACATCATGCCGGAGCCAGCAACATAAAGACAGTTACTGTCCAAAAGGGAATTCATCCTAGCACAAACAGTGTGAGGATTGTTAAAGGAAATAAAGGAAAACACATTTTAGCAATCAGTGACTACAGGATCTCTATACCCATCATGTGCTCATCACTGAGTGGTTTGTAATAATCACAATGTCGCTGTACTTTGAAAAGAGATTACAAGAATATTAATAGCATGGTGCTCTAATTTTCTTACAGAAAGTACTCTCTATCCATAAAGATTGTGCTGGAAGAAAGTATAAAAGTGTTCATGAGAACATTTGACAAATGGGCAATCTAGGTGAGGAGAGTTGGCAAGGTGGTTTGATAAGATTTAAATCTGTTGTGCTAAGGAGGCATCTGCTGTGGAATGGCTCCCTCACAATGAGCTCTATTAATAACTTACATTTGCCAGTGGCATATGGTGTTGCAAAAATATATTTGAATGTTCACTTAGTTGCATGCCAGACTGCCACAGAAATTAGACTTGATTAATGTTGCCAGTGGGACTACTACAGATTTTCAAGTTGCCTCTAGTTATTCATTAGGTGCCCCATGTCAGGCTGTGACTTCTATGAAAGCAAGACACAATATGCTCACAGCTTTAGCATCCATATCAGTGCTTCTGTAGCTGAATAATTTTTTGTTGGCATTTTTTTTAGTTTTCTTTCTGGTTTTGGGTTTTTTGGGGGGGCCTTGGTGGGTTGGTGGTTTTTTTTTTTTTTTGTTTCATGGGCTAGTATATCCAAAAGATCACAGAAGAGCCTTATCATCAGGAATAAATTCAAATGCTTCAAACATTGTCCTACTCAGATTTGGACTGTTGGTTTATTAAGACAAGAGGCAATGGGCAGAAACTGATGCACAGGAACACATGAACATGAGGAAGAACTTTCCTGTGCAGGTCACTGAGTGCTGGAACAGGTTGTCCTGGGAGGCTGTGGAGCCTCCCTCACTGGAGAAATTCTAGAACCATCTGGACAAAATCCTGTGCAATGTGCTCTGGGATGGCCCTGCTGGAGCAGGGAGGTTGGATCGGATGAACCACTGTGGTCCCTTCCAATCTTGCACATTCTCTGATTCTGTACTTTCTGTACAATTCACTGTGAATTGGGCAAGTATTGAAAAGCTATCACAATCATTTTCCTGCCCCATTATCAGGTGACTGAGGAGATCAGATCGCTTCTGAGATGCTGCTGACCCATTAGAGAACAGATGTCAATGCTGATCAGCTCCACATATCAGATTTCGAAATGCAGTATGATTCAGGTGATACATTTCAGATTTCCTGTCTGTGGAGCTCTTTACTAAAAGCAGCTTGCAGAAAGCAGAGAGCTTAAGACACGCTCAAATACATGGGCCACACTTTATGAGACCAACCTCTTAAATTATCTCAAACACAAAACTAAAGGACAGTCAATGCTGTTTCAGGCAATCCTTATTGTTACTAAAGTAAAAGTCTCATATTTATGCCAGTTGACAGCAACAGACATACAATGAAATTGCTGAACCAAGTGCTGAATTGGTGAGGATAACATATAATTCTGCACTGTGTCCTGGAGATCTTTTCCATGATCATGACAATCCCATGAAAAAATGCCATGCCCTGGGAACTTTTTATGACCTTAAAAAAAGTTTTAAAAGTTATTCAGAAATTTGATGGGGTTTTATTCACCTGCCTATCTTTAAGATTTAATTGCTGTTTGTGGAATCACACAGTCAAAAGAAAATCTTTAGGGTGAGAAAGTAAACAAACAACCAACCAACCAAACAAATAAATAAATTTGTTGCAGTCCACATCTCAGAGATGTCCCTTTCGTAGACTTGCCTATAAAATGGAACTTTTAAAAGAGTAGGTTAATTTCTATTGACTTCAGTTATGAACATGGTATTTTGTAATATCATGAAGTATCCAGTTTGGGCTACCATAGAAGCCTAAATGAAAATTTCAGGGCTTTCCTAAAGCAAGAAAAACGTGGTTATGACTGCTTGATTCAGCTCTTGGCAGTGAAATTCCTATACTGATCTTTCACAGATCACTGGTAATAATTACCCCACCTGGGGTTTGCTGGCATTGAGGCAGAAGTTCATGAGGACTGACTTCACATAAGATATTTTATTTTTCTGGCAATTAACCACCCTGGCTTTAAAATTTTTAACCACTGCCTTCAAACTGCCTTCTGGCATCATATATGTTTATGGGCAAAACACAGGAGTCATTTGACACTTAGAGTCAAATTTAGCTTATTTTTTTTTCCTTCAGTGCAGGAGCTGTTAAAAGCAAAAACAACTTCCAGATCTGGGGTAATGTTTAATAATTTATTTATAAAATGAAATATTCCCTTACATGTATTTTAAAGAAGTACTTTTCTGTTGTTTTTGTCTTATTTTTCTGTAATTATTTACAGGAAAGAGGAGTATACAGCAGTCACAGCACCACAGGAAATCTCTCTGCCACTTCCTTGGGTAGTTTGACTGGCTAGGACATGACTGACTGCAATTCAGGACTATTTGTCCTGTGAGTACTCGTATGGTTTCTGTGAAATCAAGAGTAGTGTCCATATTCAGAAACTAGACTGATATTTCATGGCATTGAGTGACATGGAAAGACCAGACAGAACACACAAATATGCATGAACAGAGATTCTACATTCAGGGTGATCAGATCATGATTCTTCATGGCAGTATGCCACATTTCTCTCAATTGCAGTTCCTTAGATTCCAAGGACCTAGGAGGAAGGCTCAGAAAAGCAACAGCTTTCAAAACCATTTCTGTTATGGAATAAGTTCGCCAATTGCACTGGTACAGCTGAAGTATGCAAATTCATTTGATAGCTTTACTTGAAACTAGCAGTGTCCAGCATTTAATGATGTTTTCTCTTGCACCAGTAGCAAATGAGCTGGTGGTGTGTAAGAAATGGGAATGTGTCTGTTGACATCCCCTCGATCTGGACACTGAGAGTATTTGTTGTTTCTGTCCTGCCTGCAAGGCAGCTGCTTTCTTTCAAGTATAAAAAGGTTCCTGTAAAAATTTAACTTACACATTCACGATAAACATTGTCCAAGGTTGTTAGCACATTTGTCAAACTCATTATTATTAGGCATTACTCATTGTATTTTATTATTTTATTTTATTACCTGACACTGTATTAGCATAATGCATCCCCATACCCCAGGGTTTCTTTGGGCAGGGGGTTGGACTGCAGATGTGCTGAGATCCTTTCCTGCCTGAGTTATCAGATGGCTCAGTGGCATGCCTCTAACTCAGGGTTGCACTCAGTGCTTCATTTCATGACATACCATGGTTTTCTGAGTAAAGTGTTGACCTGAAAACAGAGGGTATATATGAGGGACATCTACAGAAAAAAAGAAAAAAATGTGCTAGTAGGATGTACTTTCCATTTGTTGCAGAATTAACCTGAGACTTCACCAAATAATAATTTCAACACTGAGCTTTGAGTACAGTGTTCCTACTCACTTGTTCACTCTGTCATTTTTCTTAATTTAGTCTGTGGCATATATAATTTCCTATGGTTTAAAGAACGACACCAATAAAGAAACCATGTTTTACCAGTTTCACACATTATGTCTTGATACAGTGGGTTAATAATTCTGCATATCTCTTCCTAAAATATAGGATTTGTTTGATGTTTTTCTGGCCCTGGGAACTTTTCCCCTTCTTTGTTCCATCTCTCTAAAAAAGTTTCATTGCACTGAGATGAACTGATGTAAACTATAATTTTTCATCTCAGAAAATAGACTATACACTGATTCCTGTGCTTCTATAAGATTCACAAGACTTTGACTCACTTCACTGGTATACCTGAAACTTAAATAAGTGATTTGTCTCCTCTTTTGCTTGGCTTCCCATCTGTAGTATTGATATAGTCTCAGTTTTCTGTCTTTTCAGGACTGATGGGAAGAGGAATATGTGACAGTAAAGAAAACATTTTAAGTATGTAATGAGGAAAAACGGAAAAAATTATTTTTTGTGCTGCCATCAATAAGTGAAATCTGCTGAAATGCCAACAGCAAATAATAAAATTTTTTTATCATATTTGCAGTTGATGAATGTGTAATTAAGGGAATTTTCTACAGCACCTCCCGTTTACTGGGCTGAGTGAATAGGATGGTAAGTTATAAAAGTATTAATACTGCCTCCTTCATGAGGTCACATGAAGGATTGCTGATTGAAACACTGACACTCTTCCAGACATAGAAAACAGAGTCCATTAAAATATAACCGTGCTATTCCAAAGGCAAGTTATCAGTAAAGGGAAACTTTTTTTTCCCTAAAACCTTGTTTGTGTTCTGTTATGAATAATTATTCCAGATATGCCTGTCTCTGTTTAAAGTGCTCATTTGCCTGATTTGAATTATATGAGGACTATCCATAAGCATGAAGTTCTTTCTGATTAAATGAAAAGGCTGAAGAAGTGCAACTAAATCTTTTCAGCTGAGACCAGTTTAACATCTGCTTTGTCTGCAAATTGTTTCCTTTAACAGTTTGCTGTAACGAGTTGGAGCTTCTTACTTCAACTACCGGGGTTTTATTGTTGTTTTAGCAGGGGGGAACGGGGAGACTGTGATACTTTTCACTCAGCGGTATCTTCTATGAAAATTAACCTATATATGTACAGGTAGGACAGTAGTTTCACGATTATAAACCGCACCTGAATATAAGCCGCACTTCCGGGTAGCTGGGAAGACCACGGGATTTGTCCATATATAAGCCGCACCCGAATATAAGCCGCGATTTTTTTTTTTTTTTTAACTCCGCACGGCAGATGGGGCGGGGCGCTCCGGCCCGGCCCCACACAGCCCGGCTTCCCAGCGGCACCCCGTTCCTGGCGGTCCCACGCTGCCGCCGGCTGCCGGGGGCACGGGGGCCGCTCCGCACATTTCCAGCCCCCGTTCCTGGCGATCCCGCGCCGCCGCCAGCTGCTGGCGGTACAGGGGCCAGCCCACCCACTTGCCACTCTGCTTGGCCGGCTCTCACTTCCGGGTTGGCATTTCACTGGGATTTGTCCATAGATAAGCCGCACCTGAATATAAGCTGCACCACTGGGGTAGGCTGGATTCTTCAATGAAAAAGGTGCGGCTTATATTCGTGAAACTACTGTACTTATATAGGTATTTATCTTTGCATCTACCATTATTAAACCAAGCAGGTTTAAAAACAGTAGAAATACTTTTATATGATTAGTGATATTTATTTTACCCATGGCTACATGTAAATAGCAGCCCTCCTTGAGCATTCAATATAGCTATGGAACAATTAACAACCAAATAGGTTGTCAGAATTGACTCCTTTTTCAGTTCTTTATTTTCTTGATATGTTTTGTTTTCATACTGGGAGAAAAATGGCAGAGGGAATAAAATAGGATTTGTCTCACTCTAAACTGCTTGTGAGTAGCTACAGTAAAGGGACCAGAGAGCAGGGAAAGTATAAATTATGGATACTTTTAAGTTAGGAACTGCTGTGGGTCACTGAAAAAGGAAAACTCTAGTGAATGCTCACAGGAAGAAAAATTAATCATAGCTGTCTTCAGTACAGTCAAGGGAAGCAATCACTGCAGAGGATGTGCTGTGATCACCAAAATCTCAGAGAGGGATTTACTTTTGGAGTAGCTCTAAATCTGTTCCCAGTGACCATTAGCAGCTGATTGCCTTAAGAAGGATCCTTCTGGTTTAGTTTCTGAGAGAAAGCTCATTCACATGCACTGAAATGACTTGTGATGTCAAGGAAAACAGTGGTAATCAAAGGCCAACTGGGATAATTGCTTGAAAATTACACTCATGACCCTGACCTGAAATGCTGAATGGACAGACACATTATCTTTCTAATGTTTTTACTCACAGAATAATCCTTGAAAGGATTATTTATAATAAACTAATCATCCATTCTAGAAGTTTGTCTCCTTAAACATTTTGGTCAGTCTACTTTTAAATAGAGATGTTTAAAAAAAAAGAAATTAAAGAAAAAAAGAAAAGACACAACTGCAATGGATTTGTTGCTTTTTTAATTTTGAGAGTTATTTTTGATGCAGGATAATAGACTTTTCAACCTTTCAAATACTATAGGGCAAGACCAATGTTTTCAAAAAAAGAATATTTAAGAGGTGAGCTTAAAGATGCTCAGATCAGTATCTTGTCTACTGAAGGCATTGGTTACTCCAGTTTCAGTTAAAAAGACTGATAGTTTCATATTTACCCCTCAATTTGCCAAAAGAATTTCCATGTGGCTCTGTGCCAGTAAGGACAGTATGAATCTATTTTCTTTTCTAGTGCAGCTTCCTGGGGGCTTTTTCCCCTAAAATGTTGTTTAAACTTAAGAAAGGAGTCAAGTAGGGAAAAATGTAGGGAATTTTTTTTTGGTTTGTGAATGTTTTTATATATTTGATTAGCCGGTCAGTTTTGGTGGGCATTATTTTTTTCTTTAACGTACTAATTCTTGGCAAATTATAAAATATATGAAAGAAATTATAGAATAGTTTGAGTTGGAAAGGAGCCATAAATATTGTTTAGTTCCAAGCCCCTTGCCCTGGGAGTGATGCCTTCTAGTGAACACTTTCAAGGAAGGGACATCCAAAATTTCTCTAGGAAACCTGTGCCAGTGCATCAGCATGCTCAGAGTAATGAATCCCTCTTAATATCTCATCTAAACATACACTTTTTCAGTTTTCATGTACGATCCTTCATCCTATCCCTGTATGCTCTCGTAAAAAGTCCCTCTCCAGCTCTATTGCCAACCTCCTTAAGATACTGGAAGTCTGATGTAAAAATCTTCCTGGAGCCTTCTGTTCCCCAGACTGAACTGCCACAGCTCTCTCAGTCTGTTGTCACAGGAGAGGAGCTCGATCCCTCTGACCATCTTGGTGACCATTCTTTCAACTCACTCCAGCAGGTCCATATCTTTCTCATGTGGAAGCTCCAGGGCTGGATGCAGCACTCCAAGGTGGTGTGTCACAAGAGCAGAGAGGCAGAATCCTCTCCTTTTCCCTGCTGGCCACTCTGCTTTTGACACAGCCCAGGATATACTTGGCTCTCTGGGTAAGTGCACATACTGAACTTCTCATCCAATACCACCAAGTCCTACTCCTTAGGTTTCCTCTCATTCACAGCCTAACCTACATTTGTCTTTTATCTGTATGTAATTTGTATTACAATAATTTCA
>VRYO01002772.1:71516378-71543764 GCA_009812075.1 Sialia sialis
TAATATGTATTTACAGGTAAGCGTTCCAGTCTTTGGCTAGGAAGGTGATTGTCAATTAAAACCATTGTAAAAATACAGCAAAACTGCTTGCCTACAACAGATCATATAATAAGAAAATGAAGCCTAATTTGTTACTTAAAGGCCTCTCTCTAATGCACTATATTAATCACACTTCTAGTCAAGGGTAGGTCTCTGTTTCACTAGCAACACCATTACAGTGCAACCAAAGATGAAGGCAACATGTTAATTGTTAGGTTAAATGAGTGGGTTAAATCACCTACTAAGAATCAGCTAGCAAATGTTGTTGGTTCTCAGTTATTAATACACTCAAATCTGACTGATATTGTATATAA
This sequence comes from Sialia sialis, assembly GCA_009812075.1. Lineage (NCBI taxonomy): Eukaryota > Metazoa > Chordata > Aves > Passeriformes > Turdidae > Sialia > Sialia sialis. Next base: position 71,516,732 of record VRYO01002772.1, read on the forward strand.
ACCCAGCCAACAAGAACAGGGGGTTTAGGGGACCAGGAAAAATCTCATTCTGACTCCAGTGTTTGTTACATGGACCCACTTTTATTTGTACTTTTCTGAGGTAATGAAACATCTTAATGATTTCCAGCAAACTGCTGGACAGAAACTAAAAAACTATTTCCATCTCAAGTTTTTCATTTGTATTTGTTTATTTTAAGACCAAGAGATCATTTTTCTTCCCTCTGGCTTTTTCTTTATGTGGTAAAGTTAGTTTATTGCTGCTGGAAAATGCAGAATATATCATAGGGTTCAGAGGGATAAATCTGCCAGAGTTGAAACTGGAATTAACTACAGATCAGCTTATACCTAATGCAGTGGCATCATATTTAGAAATCAGGTATCAGTTTCAGTTTAAAGAAACAAACTGGACTACAAATTTTCCCATGATATTGTTCAGTCAAGTGTATAATTTGATTTTTTACATTCATTATAACATATGGTTGGAAGCGTCACATATGGTTGGAAGTGTCAGCCAAAAGTCAAATGGCCATTCTTCCCTCACCTCATATCCCAGTTGTCCCGATATTTTAATCATTTTCTAGTCTCCCACTGTGATGCTGGAATATTTTTACTTGAATTTTCATATGCATATATATATATTTATATGCAAATATAATTTAATAATCTGGCAACTCACAGATTCAGAAACTGGCTTTGAAGTAAGGAACAAACCTGTATTTTTTGTATCTACATCAGGATTTGTCAGTGTTTATTTTAGTCTAATTTATTCAATAAACTATGTCCTACGAATACTTCTAACATGGAGCAGATGAAGCCTTAAAAATAATTACAGAGATTGATTAAAAATAATCCTTATGTACTGTCACCATCCTGAATACTATTACAGACTCAGATTCCGCAGGTATTTTATTCAATTTACATGTGTTATTCTGCCTGTAGTGTTATACATCATGTCTGTATTATTGTCCTTAGTGGAAAGATGTTCACTGTTACAAGTTAGAGTTAATATTTTCAGCATTTTTAGGGTGTTCTCTTGTCTAATTATTATTAGAATGTCTAGAAATTGTGAAAAACTCTATCTGTGACATCTTTGAAAATTTAATCTACAACTCCCTTAAAACTGTATTTTATATATTGAATAAAAGAGGAATTTGCCACAATATTTTCAGAATTCTTCATCAATCTGGATCAACTTTTTGGCTGCATGCAAAGTAAGACTCTAAATGGGCTGTTACATTTGGCTGTAAAAATTGCTGTGAAAGCCTTCTTTTATACTGTAAACTTTTAAACTATGTCGTTTATGAACACAACAAGAAATGGAGTCTTTTATTCATAATTTTCTTCTGTTGTCTCAGGAAAGATTTTCTGATGATGAATAAAGAAAATAGACTGTATGCTTAGAGAAAGGATCGACAAAGCCTTGAAAAATGTGAAAACATACCTAAATATAGCATATAATATTTCCCCATCTTCTCTATGAAAAAATTGCCATCTTTTACTTCTATATGACAGCATGTTTACAAAAGTGTTAACTTAATTTTCAAGTTGTCCAATTCTATCATGTGCACTAGTTCACATAAGACAAAAACTGATTTATTTTTGTCCTGGGGTGTTTCACTCTTTTTTTCTTTTTCTTTTTTTAATTGTATGTGTGGAAATGCCATGGTATTTTCTTCACAGAGAGTTCATTATTACTGGACAAAGGGCAGAAGCTACAGAAAAAAAACCTGCATAATTACTATTGAATTCTAATAGATTATTTACACTGGGTTTCTCTTTTCCATAATTTGCTATTAACTGGGGTTTTTTTGTTTGTTTTTTTTTTTTTCTATATAAAACTATACCAAAGCTAATTTACTTTTTGACACCCTTAAACGATTCTGGATTCAGGTTTTTTCTGAAAAATATTCACCATGAAATTTACTACAACCTCAGTCTGGTAATTTTGGCTTGTTTTTTGAATGAGCCAAGAGTAGGCCAGGTGAAATATAAAATTCAATTTAAAATAGAAAAGTATTATTTAGATAAAGATATGTTCTGAGTTTTTTGGTTTTTAGGCTTTGGGGCTTTTTGATGCTGTTCCAGATCATTAGATTTCTAACCATAAGGTAGGAAGAGCTCATTCCTGGTATAATGTGGACTGAGACTGGGGATTCTGCTCTCTCCAGCTCTCTTAACCTCTCAGGAGAAACAATCTTCAGTGTGAAAAGTTATTGTTTTTTCAGCTAAGTCTGTACATCATCTCAGCCTCATCCTCTTACACAGCACATCCACAATGCAGGTTCTTTGAAGTTATCCTTCTACTCAGTGTATTGAATCCCTGTGAAATTTTCAGCTACTGTGCCTTTCTCAGCACGATGCCAACACAGGAGCTGACTGATGCCGTGATCATCACTCCCTGGCTTCCCTCACCAGGAGTCAGACCTCTCACTTGTCATCAATACAGCAGAAACCATCTGAAGAGTACTCTTTTTTAAGCAATACTCAGGTGACAAGCTGAATTTTTAGCTGTTGACCTTTTGTCAACAGATCAAAATGTCTCTGGGAAATCATCCAGCTGCAGACAGCTGTGGGAATTGAGAAAAAGAAGATGGAAATCATTTCCAGGAGAAGAGAAAGTGTGGTGGCTTATCAGCTTCTTCAGCAGAGGACTTGCTAGGAAATTGCCCAAAAACAGAACTATTGTTGGCAATAGTCTGTACGGGTATATGATTGTAAGTTTTTTCCTTGTACAAGAACCTACATAGACATAATCTATTCGGGATGAGATGCAGATATCAGACATTGGGGATTTGGTGATAGAATGAGGGGTAGTGGTTTTAACTGAAAGAAGGCAGGTTTAGATTCAATATTAGGCAGAAATTCTTCCTAACAAGGGTGGTGAGGCACTTGATCAGGTTGCCCAGAGAAATGGAGACCCATTCTTGGTTGGAGGGGGCTTTGAGCAACCTGATGCACTTGAAGGTGTCCTTGTCTGTGTCACAGGGGATGGAACTAGATAATCTTTAAGGACCCTTCCAACCCAAGGTATTCCATCATTCCATGTTTTTGTGATCAGATATGAGATGTGCAACAGAGTTGCTCACTTCCAAGCTCCCCAAAGAGACATGGCAGACCTGACCCAAGCAACCAGCACGCTCAGAGTCCTGCTCAGCTGCTCCTGTAGAGCCATGTAGGAGGCCCTGTGCTATCCTGCATGCTCCCCAATTCCTGCTTCAGGTTATACAGAGCTTGTTTTATACAGTAATTTCACAATTATAAGCTGCGCCTGAATATAAGCTGCACCTTTGTTTTTTTGTTTTTTTTTTAAGCGAGGATCCATGTGTAACAAAGTAACAAATTAGTAACAGAATCACTGCCAGCTGGGTTTGGTGTCAGGTGCTCAAGTTGCAACAGTTTTCATAGACCAGAGAAGCCTTTAAAGGCAGCCCCAGGCACCCTCCCTGGCTGGCTCTCACTTCTGGGTTGGCATTTCAGTGGGATTTGTCCATAGATAAGCCGCACTATTGGGGTAGGCTGGATTCTTAAATGAAAAAGGTACAGCTTATAATCGTGAAATTACTGTACTTCCCAGACTTGGGTGGCTGCCTTGGTTCTCACAGGAAACAGAATTGGACCATTTTTTCTAAATAGCAAAGTAATTCCCCTAAATAAGCAGGATCCCACTTTACAATTTTTATTTTTTTTTTAATGTAATCAGCTAATTATTTGGATGACATCTTTCAGATTATATATTTCAGAAAGATACTAATAATGCTCAGAATATTTCCTTTTGGCAGTGGATAATGTTACAAATTCTTTGGTTTGACTCAGAATTATGCTTAGGTTTTAAATTAATTTTTATTCCCAAAAAGTTTAGGAAGCTGTCTACTGGGTTTTTTCCTGAGGAATCTGTTTGGGGTTTTTTTTGCATATGACACCTTCTGATTGTGTTTAATACACTCTGAACTCTACATGCATTTTTATAAACCTTTAAAGTCCCTCATTAGGCTTGAGACTTTTGCAAGTAGTTTTCCTTCTCTTTTAGGAAGGACATCTATATATTGTTGATTTCCAAAAAGGTAAACCTCAATTTTAATCTTTTTCATGATGCCTATTTTATTTTTACAATGTCATTTTTGTTGTGACATAGCAGGCTTTGTTTGGGGGGGAAAAAAACCCAAAACCATCACCACCAAAAATTCCAACCCAACCTTTTGTGCTTTTACCAGCCATAAACTTGTTTAACTGTACATGAGGGAAAGCAGATATCAAAGTACTTCATAGGTGAAAAAATATCTTTGTCCTCTTCACCTTTATAAGAATGGAAAAACTCCAAAAGAAATACCTGGATTTTCAGTTTTATTGCTCTCTGTTTGATTTTGTCTCTCAGTTCTTCATAATTAATTCTGCCTCATTGCTTTAATGTAGGCAATTCTTCAGAAATTCTGCGAATGAAATCTTGCATTGAAAACCTAAATAGCTCCTTTACATACACAGAGATGTCAATAAAACATTTCTAAAAATAAATTACCAGTTAAAAATCCAATTCATCAAAGCCTCTAATTACGCACTCACTTTAAGCATGGGTTTAATCTATAAATCCCAGTGGAATTCAAGCAGGATTTTTGAAGTTAACAAATTGTGGGCCTTAAAAATTAATTTCTTAATTGCTATAAAATGGTAAAATAATGATATCCTTTCAAGAAAGCTAAAACAGAAAACAAGGGAAGCAAAAGAAATACTTCCTTAAGTGCAGAAAGATAGAAGAAACCAGAGCCATAGAAACTGCTTATAGGTAAAGGAATCAGTTCAAGCTGCTAATAAGAGAATGGAGTCAGAATTAAGAGAAGTCTATAAAATATGAGACAGAGTTGTACAGAACTAACAGAGAGGCTTATGAGAAAAAGAGACAGTGTTGTATAAGAAAAAGGTCTGTAGAAGAAAATTAGTTGAGTTGTATGAGAATAAGGACAGAAGATAAAAATGTGCAAAGTTAAGACTGGTAAGAAATGCAATTGAAAGGGCTGATCTTGCCAGTCCTATCTGTCTTGACTTAGCTGTGACAAACTTCAACCATATTTTTTGATTAAGTGTTCCCATAGAGTCACAAGATACACCCATAATATGAAATATTGTTTTCTTCCAGTGGAAAAACCTCACAAACCTTTGTAACTTTATATTTTTAATTGCACATCAGCTCTGGAACTCCTCAAGAAAATACAGATAATTATCAAAGTGCCTGGAAGATCACAGCATTATTACTAGATTAATTCAGGTTGAAAAGCTGTAATATGGCACCATCAGATTTGGCCACTTTTTTGAACTTGTCTTAGGAAACTAAAATAGTCACACCGGTCCTACTGTGTATTAGTAATTTTATTTACTACACATTGAGATGTGAACTGACATAGTTGTACATTTGGTGACTTGGCTGTCAGGCATGAGATCAGATCAAGCTTCAAAGATAAGGATAAACTTTCATATTTCTTGTCTGGATAAATGTCAATTATTCAAGCAGAGTCCATAGAAACACTCAAAGTCAGTATCACAGGGTGACTGGGCACCTAGCTGATGCTCCTTTCATATCAGATATTTGATGTCTCTGATGACATAATCCGTACGTGCTGCAAAAGCAAGTTTGTCCATATGTCCTATTTTATAACCCATTTCACTTTTGTTGCCTCCTGGGACTACTAAGCAAACAGAGAGAAAAGGAAAAGCTTTCTGGCTGGTGCATGTGAAGTCTTCAGACACTTCAAAAGTTCCTTCACAGCCCGTCTCACTTTACAGCAGCAACCCCTCTATAAACTCAACTGTGAGTAATGACCTCCATATGCTTAAATGGCTTGAGGAATATTAGCTCATTAGTGAGGGTGCTTAAAAGGTGTGGTATGCAGTGAAGATACACAAATAGTGGGGTATGTGAATTCTTACCAGAAAGATATGCCACGTTTCAAGTAACACAGTTATATTCTCTACCACTAATAGAACCAAGAGGCTTGTAAGCTATGATGTACATTCAAGCTTTTGCTTGATTAGTTAAGGGAAATATTTGTTCCTGGCCCGTTGTCAGCTCTGTGACTGTGCCTAAAGATGACTTCATTTTGTGATACAATAAGTGCTGGTAGCTCCTGTTACAAACATCATGAGTTCCTTTGTTTTCAGTAAGCATTAGTCAAGTATATGCCCAATCAGAAATCAAAAAGCCAGAATTTATTAAAAAGTTAACTTATAAAATAGGAATTCTAAGTGCTCAAGTGATTTTATGCAGCTGTTCTTTCTTAGTTTGTTCAGATAATCAAGGAAACAAGAAGGAATCCCTTCTATACACCATAATAATTGTAATATTTATCTTGAAATTGTAAGAGCTTGAGCTAGTCCAGAGTCTGCAGTTCAGCACAAACCTGAAAACCAAGTCTATGGTTCTGGAGTATGGGTCAGGCTCAGAGGGGTGTTCTGTTGGCTTGGTTTGGTTTTGATGCTTCATTTAACCAGAATCAGATGAGACATATTGTGGTATTATGGAGGTGATAGAGTTTCAGGTGATTTTATCAGTGTGATGCAGGATGGGCTGCAGGGGAAAACCATTCAGTAACGCTAAATATAAACATTCAGTGATGCTGAATGTAAGTTTGAGGAATGATTTAAAAAAGATTACTTTTGCCTTTAAAATTACTTTTATCTGATCTTGAAAAACATTTTTGAGCATCTCGATTTTTGAGCATCTTTACCTGCCCTATGTGCCTGTCACTGGCCCCCATCACTTATCTGAGCTTTCACTTCAAAACCAAGGAATCTATCAAAGGCCTGCATGCATTCACCAACCTCTAACATATAAGTACTAGGAATGTAATTTCATTATTAAATATGGATTATATAGTTTAAAAGCAGCATGATAGATTTGTACAATATATGAATATCCAGCCAAATATCAAGTTTATAATTAGAATTTCTATTCTTTAATTTCACTCCACTCTGTTTTCTCCCCTTTGTCTTTTAGTCACATCATTTGATCCTCAGTTTAAAATGTTCTGTTCCTTCATGTCTTCAAATAATCAAAGAAGTTCAGCTGAAAGCCATGGTTGACACAACAGTACAACTTAGCCATGTGCTCCCCCAGCCAAATGTGAATTATTTTATCCCTTGTGTTTGAACTTATTCTCCATTATCTCAATGTAATTATTCATTAAATGCATCCACAACAGGACGTTTATTATTCTAAAACAGACACTAGTATTATTCAAAAGTATTCAAAAGTACCTTTTGGACCCTGCTTTCCAAAAAAATATTAAGATGTAAAATTACTTAATATTAAAAAGCAAACAAACAAGCCTGCACATTGAACACCAGGCTCTGTCACACATCCATCTCTCTGACTACTATAAGAGATTTTTATCCCAAGTGGTCTCTAATTATAATTTCTTGTATTTTCCTTTTATAATAACCTTTCCCATTTTCAGCATTTGAAGAAATGTGTGTTTCTCTAATCAGTATAAGATAGGAACAGAAGAATAATTACATGGCAGAATGAAATAGCCCAGAACTGCTAGTGGGTTTCTTTATGTAGTAGTAGACTGATGACAGTTTTGGAATATAATATATATATATCACAGTGTGATGATTAAGGATAGCTTCATAATCAGAAAGATAGAAAGGAGATGTCTGTCTACTGAAAAAATATCATGAAAATCAGTCCATGATTTCTTTGAGGAAAGGTGGGCAAGATTTTTCAAATTAATATATAGAAGGAGTAGGCCCAACAAGGTTCTCATTTGGTTATTATTTGCAAAACTTTGTCATGTGTTTTTCTAGACAAACAATCAGTGAAGCCAGCATGAAAGCCAGGAAACATTACAAATACCTTTAACACAGCACTAGACAGTTAGCTCAGTGACATGAGCCCCAAAATGGCAGTTCTCTCATTGCTTTCACATAGATGTGTGATGTTATCTGTTGCATAAAGCACCTACACTGTATTTCTCATGCCAGTTTCTTAACTCAGGAAGAGCCTAATACAAGTAATGATTACAAATGGTTTTATCAGCCTTTTCTTCTCTTCATTACCCCAGGAGGATTGTCACCAGTCAGGGTTGATGACGGAAAAATAAGTCAAATATACTTTTTAAAGAGCAGATATCTTACCTAAAGGTGAATTCTAATCTGACTAGAATTCTTGCAAGACAGCAAAACTCCTGAGGGACAAAAATGCAAGCTAATTGAAAACTTCACGGTTTCACCACGTATGAATGAGTAGTATTAGAGCTGCTGTTACTACTATTTAACAATTTTTAAATATATTAGTTCATCATAGATTCACAGTTTTCTCACTAGAAACTGGAATAATCACAAATAAAATGTTGTATTCTGTTTTCTTGTGTAGGGCTTCTGTTCCACAGGAGGCCATTTATGTCAGAGTGGAGGTTCAGACCTTCAGTCTGAGGAAAAAAAAGACAGAATAGTGGACATTTAAATTAATAAAGAAATCCAAATTTCATTCTCAGATAAAAAGAAAACACTACAACTTTAGATATCAGTGTATCTTTATAAAAATATATGCAAATATATGACATACAGAAAGCATGGACAGGAATAACCAATATATGCTAATAAACTAAAATTAACTTTTTTGGGGGTAGTCCTAGTAGAAAATGTTGAATAACGTCATCTTCTCTCAGATGTCCTTTCCTTCCTTTAAAGTTGCATTGCAAAATTAATCAAGCAAGAGTTTGAGAACTGTCATTATGAGCAAAACTGTAGTTTTTCACCAGAGTGTGCAAGTTGGGTTTCAAGTTAACATTAGGCTGATACCCTCTGTCTCCTGGCAGAAATAGTGTCCTGACAAGGAGATGGTCTCCTCTTAGAACACAGTCATCTGTAAACATAGAAAAGAATTTAACATTCTAGGTGAATTTTGGAACACTTACTTGATTTTAACCTCTGATATGTTACTCTTGCACTTTGAATTTTTCTCAGTACTAAAAATACAATATAAAGCTCTAAATGCATGGTCCTAACCCTTTGGAACTAATTTTCATTTTGTAAAATATATCTGATAGCTCATTATATTTATCAAATTCTTCATATTTACATGAACCTTTATTGCAACCCATTTTACTTTGATGAGGTTTTATATAGTATATTCAAACAGATAGAGAAGAGAGTGGAAACAAGTCAGATCAGAGTCATTACTTTCAACATCCCATCTGGAATTCCATAATGAATAAACTGCTATTGACAACCTGTTCTTGCTGCACTGCTGCTGTACATTATTCTGTCAGTCACACAGTTCCCTTACCGTAATCTTCCATACAAGTTCAAATTCCATTCACATCTAACTGATATATGATACATAGCATTTCTGGGAAATTATATACTTCAAGGTGTCTTATATGCCATTACTGGAAACAAACATTTTTATTTATTAGAAAATCAGCTGCGGGGCTCTTTCATTCAAAACAATTTGAAAAGTTCCATAAAAATGCTTAAAATTTCTGGAGATGTGACACTGACAAAGAATCTAAGCCACTGTCATTGCAAGCTGTCTTATAAAGGTGAAAGTTATTATTAAATGCCTATTTCAAGAGAGACAAAGTGTTTATGGTTTTAAGGCATGCCAAAAATCTGCATACATTTTGAAAAATTAAAAGAAGTGTCTACTAAAACAATCAAAGGACAGAATTAATAATGCTGATGAACTGGAGAGGCAGAAACATGCTGTGCACCTGTTAAGGAATTTCTGGTTTTAGACAAGCATATCCATGTAAAAAGTCCTTTTTCACAAAGCTTCTGAAACTTCTGAACGGGTGCTTGGAGTTGTGAGAAGCTGGCAGCTGGGCAGACTGGATTAGAAATGTAAATTCATACCTTTTTTGCCCTATAATCTTTCAATCTTTCTGTGCATCTTAGACCTCTCCTTGGGCTGACCTTTCGATTTAATTTGTTGTAGACCAGAGGAAACTGTCAGGATTGCCTGCAATTTCCTCCGGTACAGCAGAGGACATCAGGTTTATTCTGGTTATCCTTGTACCTGGCCAGGTAGTTTGTAGTTCACGAAGCCATCTTGAAAAAAATTTCTGACAGTCAGCATGACTTTAAAAGAATGCTCCACTATGGATTTTGGTTTAGCACAGCATCTGCTGTCTCCAAAATAAAGCCATAGTGGATCTATTTAACTCTCACAGCCAGCTCCATTGTAAGCAAACCCATTGATGGAGGTGAGCTTCTGCAGAAAGGGCACAATACATTTTCCTACATTCCCAGTACACTTCATGGGATGAAAATGGTCTTAAAAGAGGTGTCATCCTCCTCTAGTTTTATTGTTGTCATTTTTAAATCATGATTGTAACTAGTCCTTTTGCATTTAAAGTCAATTACTGAAGGATGTCATGTAAGTTAGTGAAAATTTAACACATTTAAATTCCTTCCATGAAGTAAAAAAAAGAATCAACAGCACTTTTATTTATCTTTTTCCATTCTCATTTAAAATCAGGCATCCTGTTGTTTTACATTAAAAAAAAAGAAAAAAAAAGGAGAGAAAGATTAATATATGTTCATTCTAACATAAAGGTGAATAGCATCATATCATCATCCTGCATGAGATGCATCTTACTCGTTGTAGTTTCCATTTTTATTGTTAGCTTGTTTGTTTCCTTCGGGTCTTACTATTTTACATATAAATTTGTTTTATTTTGTTTCTAAATCATGTATTATACACCATGACAGGACCCAAGTCAATGTTATGAAGCAGAGTCAGGGGACATTTAGGTCAGACAATAGGAAAAGGTTTTTCCCTCAGAGGGCAGCAGCCTGACACAGTTCAAGAAGTATTTGGACAATGCTCTTGGCACATGGTGTGACTCTTGGGGCTAGTCCTGTGCGGGGCCAGGCTTTGGACTTCAATAATCCTTGTGGCTCCTTTCCAAATCAGGACATTCCAGATATGGTTCTATGATTCTGCGCTATGTGAAAAAAAAAAAAAAAAGTTGGGATTTTTTGCTTAAGAGTCATGACAAACTTAAGTAGAAAGCTGCATAGAAGATCTCAAAAATTACCTCCTGCTGAGACACCAAAATATATAGTGCCAGTGGCAACCTTTAAAAATTATAGTAGCCACTAGGAGTAATCATTCAACATTTGGATGGTATATTCCTCTTTAAATATATGAATCTGTAGTGATCTCTTAATTTCTGAGGTATGAAAATGTCCAGTAGCTAAAGCCAGTAATTTTCAAATCTCATAAATCTCTTGCTACCATAAATGCATTGCAAACACACCCTTCACTTATAGATAGGGAAAAATAGGAGTATCACTAAGTCTAAGAATCGTTTCTAGTCTTGAGTGTTCAAATCAATTTTGACATGGTTGTTTGTATTTTCTGTAAAGCATCAGGGACTGTCTGTGGAAATCATCCTAATTAATATAATGTTGATCTTCTTTATATACGTTTATTTGCATGCATAAGGTCTTTGAAAGGAAATGATTGAAACTCTGCAAAACCTGATTTCTCACTCTGTAATGCATTGCAGTTGTCAAACTACAGTTTTTCAGGCTTATTCCAGAGAACAGATAGTGAGCGAGTGAAATATACACCTCAATGTTCTTTTTTCTCTGATCATTTAAAAATTAAATATTGCCTATTTCTTCTTATTAAAAATAGCAAAGTTTTACATTTTAGCAGAGGGTCATTCATTCATTCCGGTATACCATTTCCTTTTTAATAAACAAACTACTACATAATTTAAAAGAGCCAGGAAAATGTAACACTATTATTAGCCAAACCATTTCAGAAAATGCTATTCATAACCAGGGTGTGTAAATACAAAAAGTGGAAAATATGGTAATTTTCTGACAAAGATAATTTTCAGACTGGATCTTCTTTTTTTCCCTCCCTAATCTAGGAATAATAGGGACAATTTAGACCAAGCTTTGATGTTCAGAAGAGTCAGTATCTTAGCTGTTAAGGCAGCTGATAGCTTAATGCCTTTGGCTTATTATCTTTAATTTCAGATACACTCATCTTCTCACTGTATAATGAGATTTCCCCCTCCATTAAAAAAAGTCCAAACTAGCCTGTCTGTTAATCTAAAGATAAAACTTTAGGTGAATAAGACATGACAGAGAAAGTTCTGTTATATGATGGATATCAAAAATCACTTCAGGAAAACTTTCAGACAGAAAATGACAATTTGTGAACCACTCTATAGCATAAAAGCTGTTACTTAAAATGTGTTACCTTTGTGCCCCTCCTTGCATAAACTTAAATTTGCTTCATGCTGTGAAAAGTGTTATGGCAATTAATCAAGAAATACTTAATACCATGGCAGATAATTGCCAGCAAGTAGGGGATTTTAAGTACCACCACCTGCAAGATGCATGGAAGCATTGGAGCGGGGGAAGGAGGTTGGTTCCAGTCTACTACAATTCCTTTAAAAAAAACTAATCTGAAAAAATATGCTGTATTTAATTCTTAAGCACATTTTTAAAATTAAATCTGTATTTATTTGTCTGTATAGCATGTAAATTGAGTTTACTCAATGTGATTATTTGTAGCTGTTGGACCTAGAACACTCATTTTTATTTTGCATTGTTTTTAATATGTGTGGCATATCACCACTATTAAATAGTAAAAATTTTGTCTTCTAAATGAAAAAACTTCTAAAAAATAAAAGTACCTGACAATTGTTTTTGTCTTTTTTTGGATAGCTAGCTCATGAGTTAATGCTGACAACGAAAAAGATTCTTAACAAGATCAGAGTAGCCATTTGTTTCATTCTGTTTTTACATGTGTGAGAAGTCATCTCTGCATGCTATAAGAGCCATCAGGCATTTCATATAATTTCTCTAACTGGTGGTATAATTAAATATTATTTTATGCACACAATTTTTAATTTTTTTTTAATAGGTCGCAGTCACATATAAATCCTGTTTTAAAGAAATAAATGTTCTAGCCATATGGGACACTTCAGCCATTTAATCCAGCTCTGTAAAAAAAACTACTCTAAGCCTAAGCCAGTCGAAAACCTCTGACAAAAGAACAGTTGCCTAGAAAAGAGCATAAGTAATAAGACTGAATATTTTCCAAAATGACTAGAAGTATTGCTTTCAGAAGGCAGCCTCAGGGCTTTTCACCATTTTTTTTAAATGAGATTAAGAAGTACATTGTTAGATGTCTAAATAAGTGTACTGATTTCCAGGTTTTCAATCCATGAAATGCTGAATAGAGAACAGCTTCTACTGGAATAAAATAGGATCGAGTGGCTCTCATTTATGGTGAGAAATAATTTCTGCAATTTCTTAATGCAGTACTGATTTTGAAAATTTTTTTATACATATGCCATATTAATTTTTTTAATATTTAATATAATGATTAAGGGATGCACCAAATATGTGACTTCCATAACAGATCTCTTACTTAAGAGGGTAGACATGAATCTATTCATCATTTCTGCCAAATTATCCAAAAATGAAAAGGAAAGGGGTTTTTAAACATTGTTCACAGTTTGGTTTTGTTCCTTTGCTTTTCTTCTTGAATCTTCAAGTTAAGATGTTTTCATGAACTGAAGTATGGCCTATTTTAAAGGGCAATGAATCATCCTTGAACTGGCAAAAGCTCTCTCATCTTTTGGAAGGCTCAGACAGTCTACATACAGAGGAAGTAGGAAAATTTGTACACGTTCTAGTATTTGAGACAGGTAAAAATTTCATCTTGATGATGAGTACTGAAACTGAAGGATATCAATATATCCTTGAAGTGCAGTTCAAGTGCACTTCTGTGTTGTAGTGTCCTTTCTGCAAAAGATGTTACCATGTTAAATCAGATGATAAATGGGTTCTGAGTCTTTTCAAGGAGCTATTACTTCTGAGGGTTAGTCATTTAAACAATCTTTTACAGCTCTTCATATTTTTCCCCTAGCATGCAAGAAGTATCTCCAGCATTCTTTTTCTATTCGTGGTATTCAACATGGTCTATTCATTTATCCTTTGAAACAAATGCACAACAGTATCAGATTTACAGTGTTCTTAGCAATGACTGTGCACTAATCTACATACAATCCAAAGAATATTGGTGTATACAAATCCTGTACAAGAACATTTTTGCTTTTTTTTTTAATAATTTTGTATAGATGGACATGAAACTTGGATTAATATCTGACTTTATTCACTATTTAGCACACAGCAGCCAGATGAACCACTTGGTGGGTGTGTTGTGTTCATCAATTTTTATTGTAGGAATGGATACAGCACACCCTCCTCATGTTCTGCTATAACAACTAGGTGAGAAATGACATGATTCTTTTACCACACATTCCATGTAATAAACCTTAACTTCAAGCAAATGCAGCTATAAAATTCTATTGATGGGCTTCCCAGATGTTACCAGTTGTACTGTTTTAATAGATACCTTTCTTTTTTCAATACACTTGATTTTTACTCTTTGACATATTTCTTAAACAGAAATGCCTGTCAAGTACCCAGCAGGGTGCAGATGATAAACCCTGATGTATCCTTTTACTACACCCTAGATGCCATAAGCTATACACAAGAGATCAAATGATATATACAGCACTTACTATATATAACATTGTAGCAGGGTACTGCTGATGGGTTTTTATAAATAAAGAACTTTAGGTATTTTCCAAGTGCAAAGGTCAACCGATTAATATACTGTAGTTTTGTATTGTGTAGCTGGCACATGTTTGCAGCTTGGCTATTACTCTTCTTTAAAGATGTCAAAGGATACCATGAGGTTCACAATAAAATACAAGAATATGAGAAACTAGGTCTTCTGGGAAATGGGTTTTCATTTTGACAAATTACTTTTTTGTTTCAATAAAAATAAATAATGTATTAAAAGAAGCTGAAACAGACCAATTTAAACCATACAGCGACCTCACACACAAATTTGAAAGTCTTTTCAATACCTTTCTTACTTTAATTTATTTAAACTACACACTAACTGCTTACAAAGGAAATAGAAACATTACAGGCTGCTGTATTTCTTTCATAGTAAGACAGAAATTTTTGGCCATGTTTGATGAAGCAAAGCATTTTGAAAGTGTCATAGAGAATGTCAATTCTGTGTATGTGTTCTTTCTTAGAAGTGGGAGTTGTAGGTCACTGATTAACTTTTTTGTTTTCTTAACAAACCCCATATACAGGTGAGTTTCCCATGAAAGGAATGCAGTCAAACCTAGTCCTAAATGCAATCAACATCTTCATACATTATTTTAACAGCTTCATAAACGTTCTGGTTCCTGGGACTGAAGAACCCAGCAAATTTGCTGATGACACTAAGCTGGGTCTCGAGGACACATCAGAAGATTGAGCCATATTACAAAAAGGTCTGGACAAGGTGGAGGAGTGGACAGAGAAATCTGTGAAGCTTGAGAAGTATTCCCAGGACTGGTAAGAGTTACTGAAAGTTACTGGAAATAGTAACTTTCTTATAAGTTAAATGAAAATGTTACAGAATGAGCTACAACTCTATTTTCTCTTTTTTTTTTTTCCCTATTCTGTTTAGGAAAAAAAATATATACATAAAGATGTAAGACACATCACACCAGATGTAATGTTTTTCCCTCTTACATTAACTGTGTATATGATATATACATATCCTTGTATACAAAGGAATTACAGACAAATCTTAGTGTCTAAGCAGTAGCTTTTAAAGTTTATGGGGGGGGGTTGTGGGGGTTAATTACATTGCATAGCTTGTAATAGCATTTAAAGTGTGATAACTTATGATTATGTGCATATTTTTGTACAGGAGTGCATGTTTCACATTATATAACGAAAATATATTTACTTTAGCAGTGGACAAAATTATTTGTGTAAATTGGTGTCATCTACTGGAAGAGTATTAGCTAACTGGAAATCGCTTATTAAGGAGACTGATAACAATGGCCTGCGTGTTTCTCTAACTCATGGTTCTCACAAAGCACTCACTGCTGTGCTGAAAAATCCTAAAACTTGTATTTAGAAAAAAATGTGAGACTCATGCTGAACTTTATTTTAAAGGAGATCATTCACAACTCAAAGTAATTTGCTTCCTCAAATCCCAAAGGAAGTATTTTACCAAGCAAAAAACTAAATCTAGATTTCTTAAGCCCAAGTGTCTTGACTTACCCCCAAGATCTGTTATATTCAAATCATTAACTTTCCATGAATTATTTCTTTTGGGGTTGTAGCAGTATATTACTTTTAAATTGGACATTTAGACTCTTGCCAAGCCTCCCAGAGGTGTTGCTAATGCATCTGACATCTGCCCTTATTACCATCAGTTCAACACCAGTGCTTTCTGGCTTTGAAGACTCCACTGTACGTTGCACCAGTGCCAACTTAGTGTGCTTGTACAACACTCCATCATACTTATCTATACTCATAAAAGTTAGAGATTATCTTCATATGTGGCTTACACACAACCATTGGTTATTATTATAACCATTGTGGCAGTTTAATTTTGTTTTCTACAGCAGTTTAGATTTTAGCAGAAGTAGAGTTTCAAATATCTAGAAAAAAAATGCAAGAAGAAATAAGAAAAGAAACACCACCTTGCAAGTATTTTGCAGTTTTTATATCTGATTTTTAAGTACAGTAAATTCACAAGTATAAGCCGCACACCCAGGTTGTAGGGAAGCGCATGGAATTTGTCCATAAATAAGCCGCACCACGTAAAAAGCCGCACTTTTTTTTAATTTTTTTTTTTCCCCTTGCAGCAGGGTGGGGGTGCTGCTGAGGGGCCAGGCAGCACCGGGGGAGCGGCGGGAGCAGGAGGGGGCAGTGCCGGGAGCGGGAGCAGCAGGGGCCCAGCCACTCTCTGGGAGCTGAGGGGCAGGGAACGCCTGTTCCCGTCTTCCCCGCTCGCGATGCGTGTCTGCTGAGGTGCAGGGAATGCCCGCTCCCCCTGCGGCTCATGCTTCCATGTTGGCAATTCTCCTGAAATTGTACATAAATAAGCCGCACCTGATGATTAGCCGCACTACTGGGGTAGGCTGGATTCTTCAATGAAAAAGGTGTGGTTTATCGCGAAATTACTGTAATTTATTCCATGCTGCATAGATGCTGATTCCTTCCTTATAAATACTCATTTCTATTTTGTGGCATTATAAAGCTATTGAAATAAAAAAAAATTATATTATGTTCTACGATATAATCTTACTATAATACATATAGTAACGATATATATAATAACAAACTGGAAAAATGATTGAGTAGATCAAAAAAAAATTGACGATAGCAAGCCAGTTAAGGAAAATATATTTGAGAAGCCAAAGAACCATAACCAAATCATATGTAGCACAAAAAAGGCAACTTTCTTCCCAGTTTTAAAACTAATTTGCATAATTTGAAGGCATTATAGTAGTCCTGTTACTCAGTTTGCTGTGATTCAGGGAAGAAAGCTCCTTCTCCCCTTCCTCTCCACCTCTCCCAGCAGCAGTTACAGAATATCATTGATACATCAGCACAGACTTTGTTGTAATCCTTAAGAGATAACTATCAAATTGTTTTCCTTCATTAAATTGAAGATTATTTATTCCCATACATTACCATACTAAATGGCAGGGATTGGAAGTGACAAAAGGAGATTTTAACAGTATCTAGACAAGTAATCAAAGTGATCACTTGCATAATTCTAAACTTGCTCAAATGAAAAGCAAATAGCAAATATCTCTTATGTTGCAGTTTATAGCTTTAATTGAGCATGCCGCTCAGTCTGGAATTTTGTTATTGCTCCAAGTCCCTGAGTACTCTCTTCCTTCTGGAGAAATCCACCTAGAAGTTTTGCTTACTGACATAATAGCTGACATATGGCTTCTTCCATGGACTACAGCCAATGCAGGCCATCCCTGTGAAACTGCTTTCAATTTCTCTTGACCTTCCACTGGAGGCTGGCAGTTTCATTCTGTAATTATTCCTATCAACATTATCAAATGTGAGAGACCAAAGGATATCTAGGGCATGCTTCACTGAACATATGGGTCATCTAGCTTTACCATTGAGGATTTCAAAGTAAAATAGGTAAGGACTTTATGCACAGAACACTTCAAGGAGAACTGAAATCATGTGGGTTTACAGAATAAGAGAGGCCACTAGCAAGAACCACAGCTATATTTCCAGGTCCTTTGATTTCAGTGGGATTTAGGATTGTAAAAAGCTTTATATATCTGAGTCAAAATTCTCTTGAGCCCATCTAATGGAAAATATAGAGCTTTTCAATTAGGTTGAATCAGATAAAGATTCCTTTGTCCTTTTGAAAAGTGTCACTCTATTTTCCCTGAAATGTAGAGTACACAGCGTGATGATTGGTTTTATCTCTTTCTCTGATGCAGTGGACTTTATCACACATGAGGTAATGTTTTAGGCACCAAATTCTTTAAGCAGTACAAATTGAATCAACAGGACACATATTAATTACACAGTCAGAAGTTCTTGCTTCGTTTACAATTCATGACCATTAATGTATTTTACACCACTTGTAATCTAAACTACAGCTGCATGATAATACTCTGTATTCACCAAACATTTTTAAACAAACATCTTTACATAGAGAGCAGTATCTCTACCTTTGTCAGTGTTGTGGCATCATAGCCTAGGGGTCATTTACAACTCTTCCAGCATTTTTATTCTGCTCTTTCAATACTTTTACCCCTTCACAGCACCTTCTAGTTTTAAATTGTGCTTACTAAACCTAGAACCAGAAATTCAAATATGTAGCAAAGTCTTGGGGTGACAATCCAGTACCTACACTTGTTTTCATCTGTTACCTATACTTCAAACCGTAATACTAGATTTTACTATGTTAACTGCTACATATGTGGTTGTAAACAAAAATAGAGTGGTAAAAACCCAGACAACTTTTAGTGTCAGCTTCAAAGTCTGTCCCCTATGCACAGTTTTTTGAACGACAGTGACCCAAGAGATAATAATCTCACACTTGAATTGTAAGAGTCTATGTATCATCCATTGTTGTTTTGCTTTTAAAAGGTGAGAGCATGAAAAAATTATTCAACTCTGTGTGAGACACATGACTACAGAGGTGTACAGGTTTTGACTGGGACAGCTGGCACAGTGCTACATCTTGGATAATTCAGAGATGTTTTAGTTATTGCTGAGTAGTTCTAACACAGCATCAAGGCCTTCTCTCTCACATTGTCCCAGCAAACAGGCTGGGGATGCACAAGGAGCTGGGAGGGAACAGAATCTGGACAGTTGACTCCAACTGACCCAAGGGATATCCCACCCTATCATGCCATACTCAGCATACAACACAGGGTGAAGGAGGATGAGGAGGAGACGTTGGAGTTACTGTGTTTGTCCTCACAATTAACCATAAGAGCCTGCTAATGGGAATTAGCTAATGAATTCCTGATTTTGCTTTGGTGATACCTGCAGCTTTTATCTCAGCCCACAACACAGTTAAAACTCTATTCTACCCTTCTGATTTTCTGCCCCATGTCCCTGTGGGGAAGTGAGTGAGTAGGTGGGTGGGACTGAGATGCCCACTGGGGTTAAAACACAAGAGAGTACCTTAAAAGCCTTGTTTTTAATAGAGTGAAAAAGTCAATTTTAATCTCAGAGCAGAAAAAGTAGTCCCAAAAAAGCATGACTTTAAAAATCCAGAGTACTTGTACATGCTTAACTGGTTTTCATGCTTTTATTCTTCCAGCTTTGTGAAAATTTGCTCTATGAAACTTTGTATTTGCTATGAACCACAGAATACAGTCTTTGAACTAAGTTTATTATTAAATTTCCAGAAATCCTATTTATTCAAATGACTTTACAAGCATAAATGCCTTCAAGTATTTGATTCTACCCGTACTATGCACATAGGCATCTGAGAACTCAGCTTTTAAAGCTTCACATGGAAAGACATCAACACAGCCAACATTAGTCTTCCCATCCCAAGAGAGATGTAATGGCATTTTTGCCTCTATGCAGGACTCATGAGCAACAATGCAACCAAAATTTTTGACTTAAACAGCGAACACCATGTCCCTCATTAATAAGCACAGAACTGCACTGACAAGTTCAAAACAAAACCTACATAATTTTTTTAAGCTATGACTGGTAGATACTACAGTCTGAAATTATGTGAGATGCCACATGAGAAGTTTCAGTTTCATTGCTCGAGTGGACCTGATCCAAGTCAGCAGGGGAGAAATCCATCTCACCTAACCACAGGCATCTCTTGCCTCTAGATGTTGAGTATAACTGAATTATTCTCCTTAGACTGCCATTCTGCTCACCAAAAATATACAGGCACCACAGCCTTTGATTCAGTATTTTGGATGTCTTTTTCAGAACGAGATGAAATCCTCATTTTTCTCATAGTATATAAAGGGAATATAGACAGCTAGCAAAGATTATGTTTAAGTAGACGACAATTTTTACTCACATAATTCCTAAATATTTGCACTGCTTTAGTACTATTAAACTCCCTTTCAGTTAACTTTTAGACATGACCATAACAGGATATGATTATATGACATAAGTACCATATGTCAAAGCAGTCCTCTAAAGAATGGGCATAAGGAAAATGGAAACATTTAGGAGATGCAGCTATAACATACCCTTGTTGGCAAGGGACTCTGGGGCAACAGAAGATGTGAATTCCAGGGTAATGAACAGTAGGGGAAAAAACTTAAAAGGAAAGATATAGAACCGAGAAAAGAGATTACTGTATCTTTACAAAACTGGCCCCACAGAAAGGGATAAGGCTTTCTGTATTTCCTAGATAATTCCTATTTGAATTGGTATCTAGCAAATGGAATAACAATTTATCACAAATCTTATAAATAGGTAGAGTACAAATAAACAATTTAGTTTAAGTCCAGAAATATTGTCTCACTTCTCTCATTAGAGTGACAAAATTACTGACAAAAAGTGACAAAATATATGTGCGCAATCTAGTTAGGGTGAAGACCGTGTCAGGCATCCTTTTCTGCTGCGCAGTGAAATTGGCTTCCTCTCTAAGTTTCACTGAAATAATTAGTATAAATGCACATTATAGTGCCAGACATGTTCTGTGTCACTGCAGAGCTCTTCCAGAGAGTGTAGAAATGCAAGCTTCAAGAGAGCCATTAAGCTATCCCCTCTACACAAAAGAGAGGGTGGCCTTATAAGTAGTAAATTGAAAGTGTTTAATTCCTAAAATCAACCTAATGACTTAAATGTTTGCTGCAAGAAATATAACACAGTGTAATTCTGCGACACACTATGAAACAAAAGCTAATTTTTTTTTAAAGATGTAAGCATTTTTTGTGAGAACTGGGGACTTGAAGAGAGTTAAATATGAAAAATGAACTGACATGAGAAAGCATTTTATTCATTTGAAATTAATGTTAAGCTTCACTTCGTCATAATAGTTATAGAGTTCATGTCATAGTAGGACACTTTTTGTGAACATAATGAAGCGTTCTTATCTTTGAAGTACATCAAAGTTTTCTGATTGGAAGTTTTTTCAGCCCTTTCCTCTACTATGGAGACATAGAAATTTGAGGCAGAATATAACATTACCCTGTGGATGTTCAGGCTGAATTGACAGATTGATAATTGGTGAAGATGGAACAAACCTTCACGTTCAAAAACCTGCATCAATAAGCAAAAATGTTTGATGTATCATCTGGTTGATATGAGCTAAAGAATGGTTTCAATTTAAGTGGCTCCCCTGAATGCTCAGTCAGTTTGCACTTAAGATACATGAGGGAATTTTCTCAGAACTGATGAATGTGAAATATTCATAGTGGGGCAAAAGCAAAACCATAATAGTCTTTGCCCTCATTTGGACTGCTTTCTGCTTCTTTGCCCAGTGACATCTGCAATCATAAAATGAGCCATTATTTCTCTCCCTGGATCCAGTTCCTGAAAGCAGGGTTCCAGCTTCCTAGCAATATAGTTTTCATTAAACTGTCAGCTTTTGGGCAGACTGATCCTGAAGACACTAACAGGTCTTTTCATCAGCTTGTCCTGGGATCTTCACCCCAGTCCACGGATCTCCCCAGTCTGACCCATCCCATCACTGTCCCTTCTGCAGAAAAGGGGAGCAGCTGTGGGATATCACACTGCAGTTGTTCCTGCTGGGGCAACCCCAGCACTGAGGCATCCCTCCTCACACCCAGCTGCTCCTTTGCCCTCATCCTGGGCTGCCCTGGCTGGGGAGGTACACGCTCTTTCTTCACTTCCAAGGGGGATCCTCATGCTCCCTGTAGAAAGGAGTTACCCAGAAATTGAGAATACCCTGAGGATCCTCCCAGGGCCATTTTCACCACCACAGTCCTCCAGTGCTCTCTCATGTGAGCAGTGGCCTGGCTATACCACCACCCTAGCCATGCCTGCTGCTGAAATACCTCCTGAATGTGGCAGGTCTCCTACATCCAAGTGGTAATTGTGTCAAGACAGACACAATTGGAACCATCACCAGCCCTTTAATAAAAATTTTCATGCCTTCTTTCCAGGGAATTCTTTCAAGCAACTCTGACTCCTTTCCTCATTTGCTGCTTCACACAGCTCTAACTCCTCTTCCTTCTGCATAACTGGCTACCCCAAATTGTCCCTTACTCAGCCACCTAACCCTGTCTGTGCCTCACACTGCATCTTCTTACCTTGTCTGTTCCTTGCACAACCACATGTCCCTACTTCTCAGCATAGCCAGCAGAGTCCAAGCCTCTGAGTTGGGGCCAGTTAGCCCACTGTAAAAACATCCAACCTCACTGGGCAGGCAAAGCTGTTTCCACTCCTCAGTAATCAGTACATCTGTAATTCGTTGGGAAAGATTGCCTTCTGCACTATATTTACAAATTATTCTCCTACACTTACAAACTATTCTACTACAACCTGAGGATTGTATCCTAGGAATGTAATTCCATGAGGGCCACACTAAATGTGATGATCAGTTCTACAATATCCTCACCCAACCACCACAGCCCTGAGATCTGCAACTGAGTGCAGCCCCATAAGATGCAGCCCTGACCTGCACAGACCCCATAGCCACAGCCATGCCCATGCCCCAGCAAAACAGCCTTGCCTTAATCAGTGCACCTACAGGAGCTACAGCAACGTGGCTGATGGATTTAGGAGAGGGGAATAAACCCTGCTGCCTGCTACCTTCATAACTCCCATTTCTCTGAAGGAAATTTCTTCTCCTGGGACGGAGATAAGGTTTCCTTCAAGTACATCTCTGTGTCTTGACACATCCAAGTCAGTGCTCTTGAGAAGTAGCTCAACAACAGTTGGGAGCTGAGGCTGATCTGTCTCTTTACCTCTCCTGCTGGACCCCACATATTTTATCAAGAAGGAGTATGGGGATCTTAGCCTGGGAGAAGATTACAGATGTCAGTGAGGAACCAATATTCCTTGCCTCTCCCCCCAGAACTCTCTGAATGTCTTCAGAGGCTTGGCCAAACTAGCCAAGATGAAGCTCTAAAGAAAATTTGCTTCAGATCTGGGAAGAGAATGAGCAAAACCCTTCTTGGTGCCCTGAATATGGACACTGCAGACAAATACAACGACGGAGTGACTGTGGCCCTGTTTTCTAAGAAAGTTCATGCCTCTCAGGAAGCACTCATGGCTCCTTACCTTGTCCTGCCCCCTGATTCCTGCTGCTAGGGTGCCACAGACAGCACCACCTTGTTCACAGGCAGAAAATGGAAAGTGCTCAGGACAATAACATCTAAACCCAGCACCAGAGAGCTGTGAGGACACACCTTGCTGGCAGCAGAATTTGTTGAGGGCAGCACCAGGATTAACTGTCCCTGCTAAGTCTGCCAGGGCTCCCCTACCCTGCCCACAGCCCTCAACTTCATTTAATCTCAGGGCAGGATTGCACTGTTCTAACAGTTCTGACTAGCTGATATTCTCAGTAGACAAAACAAACACACAGGATGAGCAGAAATGCCTGGAATTTTTAATGTTAATTTCCAGGATTTTCTTTAATGTAATTTAATATTTTTTCTTAGCTCCTTTTATGCTAGAAAATACTATTCATTGCTATAATACTGTGATGTAAACAATAACATGAAAGCCTTTGTAAAAAATAGTTATTTGCTATATACTCAGTGCTAGGTAGTAGCTAATAATAAAAAAAAATTAGTACTCAATTTGCCATAACAGAAAATACTGGTAATAAAGTAGAAACCACAGAGAATGTCACTCTTTTATTGAATTTCTCTCTTCAATACAAATTTCAAGCTGTTTTTGCAAGATTGAATATCTTTATGTCCTCCATCTATAGAACTTCTAATTGTTTGCTTTTGAGGCTGTCTTAAAGTGGTTAGTAGCAAAGTGCCTACTTCATCACTACAAAACTCACCACACAAGCTTCTCTCAGCTTTATGAGATCCTTTTATTTCCTACAATATTTGGGATGCAGAAAGGCAAGAGAGGAAGCTAGAGGGATGTTCAACAGAGGTGTTTGGTAGTTGGCAAAAAATGTGTAACGATCTAGACTGTGCCTTCTCAATATTTTCATCCTGGACTAGTTCAGAGTATCATTGCTTCCCTGCAGAGAAAGCTACAGGGAGAGATTGTAGAAGTTGCCTGCAGGCACTTTAGGAGTCACAGTCTCTTGTACAGGACATAACTGTCCTATTTTTCTGAACAAGAAGCGGGCTGAATCCTGTCCATATCCATTCAGGTGGATTCAGTTCTCAACAGTGTCCTCTCTACAGGAAATTGCCTAATTACAGTTCCTGAAGACAAAATAGTGTTGTGCAAGTCACAACACCAGAACAACTGAAATAGGATTATAAAAATTGAAAAGGGGTCTAATACAGTTCAGGCAAGTGCAAAGCTTGAAATTCACTTTATGCTCTGCAGAAACATTGTATTGACTTAGGGAAGGGCAAGAGTAAAGGGCAAGAGAAAAACTGGCTTAGTGGTTTCAGCAGATTGTACCAATTCTCATTAAATTTCAATGATTTAATCTAATTCCAGGGCTCCTCTGCTGTGTATTGTCATGGGTTAAGCACATGCTTTCCTAACAGGGCTGAGCAATCCAGCAGGCAGACATGCTGCAGTGATCAGGACCATGAAGGAAGGTGAATGCTACATAAGACACATATTTTTTGGTGAGATGAAGAGGCAATATTTAAAGACAGCTCTTCAGTCTTCCTGTTGCCTGACACAGTTGTTTTATCTGCTGGGCATCCCTTTTAGTAGCTATTTAATAGCTATTAGCTACTCGGTCTTACTTCTCAAGTTACTATAAGTCACACTAACTTCCTTCCTTTCAAATTAGTAATTTTGTGAACTACTATGATGTTATTACAGGCTTTGTATTGTGGCAAAGCTTTCTAGAAAAATTATCTCATCTTTTAAACAACAAATTTAAAGCAACAAGTTTCATTGCCAGTCATAAAGGAAAAAATACATTCACAAGCCAGCACTCAGGGCAAGTACAAGCTGAGGTACAGCATATTCAGATTTCTTTAACATTCAAAAGCAAGGAAATATTCCACTTTATTTTTTATGCAGGAACTTACAGTTAAGTGAGCCACCTCAAAGCTCTGCAAAACCAAATAATCCAGGGATTTGCACTCTCTGCATGTGTTTTGGTTAAAACACATGTGGTGTTTTGCTGCCATGACAACAAACATGTCCATCCTGATTTCACTCTTGAGACCATGGAGAATGAAAAAGCATTAAGTTACTCTAGCTATAGCATGACAAGTGTCACAGGGAGGGTGAAAAAATTATCTATTGTTTAGAATTATATATTTATTCCAAAGAAGAATCTACATTTATTTTAGAAATTTTTCACAAGTAATTGCAGTTAATGTCTTAAGAGTATATCAAATTCCAAGCAATGTGAGGGAAAAAGTTAGAACTGTCTTCTTAATAGTTTGTTTTGATATTTTTTTACTCACCAGAGTGATTTGAGGGATTTTGATAGGAACAAATGGATGACTGGCAAAGTTTCTCCTCACTTTTCGTAGAAAATCTGCAATACATCTGGAAAATATTAATACAAATTTGAAACAATAGTTAAAGTGTTCCATTTGTAGATTAACATATCTGTGCTTCCCTGTTCATGTCAGCTTCTAATTCTGTAAATGGAAGTCAAAATAGAGCAGGGAATAAAAAAATGGAGGTTAGAAAGATAATTGCTTTTATTTGAAAGAAATAGTTTTTGTCATCTGGAAATATGGTGCATATACTGAAAGTTTTTTTTAAGATCTTTATTAATATTTTATATATTTTCTTTTTGAAAATCTAACTTGTGATAGTTAAAGCACTGGATATATAAGCAGTGTTGTGGGAAGAGTTTCCTCTGTGGTGTGGAATTTCATTTATCCAATCAACTTCACAAATGCTAATTTTTACAGAAGATGTAGAATCACCTGAGGTTTTCAAAACTCTTCGATGGCACACCAAGAATTCTTAAGAATTCCTAGGAAGTGTAAGCCAGCTGAGCACTGTTGGCCAAGATAGATATTGCATAGGTTGAGAAACCCACTGGGAGCCAGACAATTAAATATAATGAGAATTGTGTATTACTCATATATTTCCCAAATGTAGTACAACTACCTACTAGCGAGACTGCCTGAAACTTCAGTCACTGAGAGGCAAGACAGCGCTGCTCTTTGATAGGTAAACAGAGATTTAAGGAGATAACTCTTTTTTTTTCTGTAGTGTATTATTGGTTGATCCTTTCTCACTGCCATGTTTCTTGTATACTTGTCAAAGCAGAGATTCCTAGCTAAGATTTTGTTTTGCAGTGTCACAGAGAGACAAACTACTTAAATTGTCCTTAAAAACAGTTCCTCTTCGATGCTTACTCTTGAAGAATATAATTGTGATTCTCTGTGAGGAAAGCTGGGACTTCAGTAGAAAATTTGGCACCTACTAACAGTCCACTGAAAGCCAGAAGCATCTATCGTGGCAGATTCTATTGGTTTTCCCCTCTTGTGGCATTCATTCTGTGCAGACAGCTACTCCATGTCTCCCTCTAGATTAGCCCAGTCCCCACCCAGCCACTCAGCCCCCTGCTGTGCTCTGGTGGACAGGCTCTGAAGGGATGAAGTGACACAACACATTATGGGTCAAAAAAAAAAA
>VRYO01002772.1:71573450-71607639 GCA_009812075.1 Sialia sialis
TATGTGTCTTAGGTGCAGAGGATACAGGAAATGGCAGCCAGCACACTGAGAGCCTACCTGAGAGAGTGTTTAGAAGCTGAAAAGCATCCTGAACTTTAGATAGTGGTCCATCACGTATTAATAATTTTTCATATAATTTTTAAAGCCTGATAAACGCTGTGCTGTGGCTCTGCTCAGAAAAGGCTGAAAAGTAAGATATGGCACCAGCAGTTTTCCAGCAGGAGTCCAGTGACTGAAATAGTCCCTCCAGAGGTGGGAGAGGCATAGCTCTAGATGTCCCACTCAGGAGGGTTATATTTCTCTCTCTTCCAAGGACCACGGAATGCAAAAATGCATGGTCCCCCTACCAAGAGCATTTTTTTTTCATCTTTTCCCTCCAGTGGAGAGCTGTTCAACCAGTGCTAGAGTGGGTGCCGGAGAGAAAGTAAACAGAACTGAACTTGTTTGGGTAGAGTGGGATTAGGAACTCAAGTAGGAGCCCCAGAAACATCCTTCCAAATTCTTCCCTGTGCCCCAAAAATGCAGTATCCTTATTTTCCTTCATTCCACCTAGATATTTGGTGTAGCTTCTCACACATACATACATCCATTCCAGAAGACAGGAACAGCCCGTAACAAAAGGCATATAGATACTGAAGGCTTCTCCAACAATTATTTGTTATCATTATTGCCCCAAAATTAAATAATTTCATGAAGTTTGAGATCATTTCAGTTTAGCAAATAGGGACTTACTGCTAATAAAGCAGTGGTACCAGAAGTAAGTTGAAAATTTGGGGTTTTTCTTCTTCTTGGGATAAAAAAGGATCAGGAACAAAAGAATCTGTGTTTTAAACTCAGCTCCTTTTATTGAAGGCTGCATAGTCCTTTTCAAATAAAAAGCCACCAAAACTTTTTTTGTTCTACTTTTGAAAAAAGGGTATGAATTTAATATTAATTAAAAATACAATTAAATATTTCTTTTAATCCATTTTACAGTTTTATCCTTAGATATTTCCCCACAGATCAGTATATCCCCATGTAAGAACCAGTCATTCAAGTGTGCATGTTTTTCCCAGATTAATTATACTAACATTTGATACATACATGGATCTTTCTGTCTTTAGGGATTCTAAGTAATTTCTAAGGATACTGCCAAGCTTGTCTACAAGGAACTCCAAGCCTAACTACCTAGAATATTTCTGACCCTCAGGAATTGGAAAAAAATATAGCTTTACTTAAAGGGATGTTAGTTTATGCCTGAAGAAATATACTATTTTTAAAATATATATTTTTAATATATTAATTTTCAGGTTTACAGCTAATGTCCTAATCATCCCTAGTCAGCAATGGACTTAATAGCAACAAACTCAGTCCAAAATTCTTACTGACAGAGCCACAAATTAGAGGAAAGTATAGAATTCAGCTCAGGAATTTCTGATATATTTAGAAGAATTAGTGTTTGGATTAAAATAATGTACTTATATGTTTCTTTGGCAATTTTAAGTTTCTTACCTTTTTGAGAGAGATTAGAGTGAAGAGTGAAGTAGTTAAAGTAGTAGTTCCACAAGTTTACATAACATAAATGTACTTTTACTTTCAGTAAGTGCCATCTCCATTCGCCTATATGCAGGGACTCATGATGTCACAACCCACAAAGGCCTCACAAAACAATTATGGAAAAGAGACTTCTGCAGATATTTTATTGTTACATAAGCTTTAATCTCCTCCTGCAAAATAATAACCTGTTGTGGTGATCAACATATTTCATTTCATAGATGAAATGAATTCAAGACTGAATTCCTGAAAAAATCTTTTTTCAAGTGAACATATTCAAGAGCTAAGTACTAAAATACAATACCATGTGAAATCAAAAGACAGCTAAGGCATTAATGATTCTTTTACCTTTAATGAGGAACTATCTTGGGTTCAAGTCCAGATTTCAAAATGTGTAATGATTTTCTGTGAATCCTCAGTGAGTTCATCACTAAAACTGAAAAATAAAATGAAACATAAAATGGCTGAAAGAAATGATGTCATAGTGTAATATATTAGCAGAAATAATTTACTTAGACATAAAAATTTTCCAATAAACTATCAAGTCTAACTTGATGTTCACATTGCCTTTTTTTAATGACAAAATCTTTTTTAAAGTGTATTTGTATATTCAAATATTTACTCTTTGCATTAAGACACCCTTTCTGTTCTACAAGCCAGATTAGCATTTAGTCTTCAACAAAATAGCAAATGGGGGAATTCATTGTGCTATTTTTTAAACTCCTTTTATTTTCCTAGAAATATATTGTTTCCATATGGGCAAGATGACAGGGTTTTTTTACTGTTTTTTGACCTTTCCTGGAATATTTTTTTAAACTTCATTATGTCAGTAGGAAAATCTGAATTTTTTTTGTGTACTTAAGTATAATATATATTTTTAATTTATAGAATATCCTTATCAGACAGACATCCTTAGTGCAGTTAGATGGAATGTGTTATAAATGATGCTTGGAATTGTCAAGGGAACAAGATTTTATTTTAAGAATATATGGTACTACTGAAACTTTTCTCTTTTTTTTTTTTTTCCTTTCCACCAGCAGATGAGGAGCAGGGGAGCATATTTTTCCTTTTAAGCTTCAACTAGACTTCTAAGAATTACTGTCTTTGAAGCACTCCTTCCACATTCTCCCCTATATTGGTCTCCAGTCCAGAATAAAAAAAACAAAACATTCCTCGCCTGCTGTTGGAGCTCTTTCTTCTAGGACTTTCATAATGTTCCTGTCAACAAATTACAGAAAGTATCAGACAAATCTCTTGTAGATGGTTTCCATGAACCCATGACACTAACTTTCACTGCATCTTAAAACTTATCTACAAAGCTCTGATCACAGCTTCTACTTCACAAAACAACAACGAACAACAGGAGACTCTTTAAAGAGGGGGAGAAAATCTGTTTTCCGACTACTTTTTTAAGACTGATGATATATTTTTCCAGTTTATTGACACTTTAATCGAGATTCCTCTGCCTTAAAACATTTGTTCCCAGTTTTCTGATTGATTTAGTAAACTATATTTGGTTCTAAGGTTTTGGTAAGTAGCCATGAATCTGGTTTCAATTGAGTGTCCCAGAGTGACAGCGGCTGGGACGTCAGTCGTTTCTGTGATGTGTTGTGCCCCATGGGGGAATCATGACCTTACTGTGTCTGTCTGCATGGGCCTGTTCCATCATTTGTGGCAGCTCAGATCACTCCGATGTCCTGAGTTGTGTGCCCCACCCCCAAGAACAAAGTAGGAATATGAAAAGATCACACAGTGCTTTCAGTTTGGTGTTTCAGGTTTTTCATCAGAAAAAGGCTTATGACAAAAGACTGTCTTCTACACCAAACAAAATGGTGTCGATTTTGTGATTTATCCTTCAACAAACACTTTTGTTTAAGGATACCATGATTACCTTGTAAAAAACCTAAGGTTTCCATCAGTTTTTATATAATAAAATCAGTTTTCCATAATTTTTAATGATTTATTTTGCATGAAAATGTGCCATATTTTTAATTTTTTAGGAGCAACAAAGAGCAGATTTTCCTGAGAGCACTTGCTCACCTTCAGCCCATTCACCCCCAAAGCACTTTATGAATATAACAAACCTTTTTTGAAATCTGTACAAAATCAACCAGTAACCTCATTGAAGATGTTACTGCTGGGCACGCTGACAAAATTTCTCATATTTGCTGATATTTCAAATATTGTGAAGAACAAACCAGTTTTGGGGAATACATATTTCCATGTCTAATCTTACAGATCTTAGCATTTGGGAAGCTAGTTATTTATTAATTTATAATTTATAAATTAATTTATAATTAATTTATAATTAATTTATTAGTGATTTATCCATAGAGCATTAATGTGATCTACTGATGAGATACCATCACATAAGGAAGTTCCTCCAAACATTTGGAGACAGAATCACAGAATTATCATTACAATGTCATATGCACAAACATTTTGCATTTTGAACAATTAAATTCTTTCTAATGATGCTCAGCATAGTGGTAAGAAGCCACATCATCAGCCAGAAGGAAAATAACTTCTAAATAAGGGCTAACACAGTTTTTACCATTTCTAAATGAGCAACAGTCACATCAACCAAAAAAAAAAAAAATCCTGAGTTGATAAGAGTAGAAACTAAGGAATAAGGAAAATTGATTTGGAAAAATGCTGTCTCAGACAAACAGAACACAACCATGATATTTAACAGATGTATTATCATATTAGCTGAAATTTGAACAGTAAGCTTTATTATCCTTTCTACATACACAAGTATTTTTATCATTTTTATTATGAATATTCATGAATATTTATGAATTTAAGACACCTTATTAGAAAAATTTTGTTCATTAAAGTAAATTGACTTTTGGGGCTTGTTTCAGAACTATTGCATCACCACTAGATATTTATTTATATCTACAGTTGTGTTCACTAAATCAGTTGTGGAGGTGGAACTACACCACTAAATCTGGCTTTGCAGTTTATCTCAGCAACCTCCCCATGGCCTCAGAAGTCACTTAAAGCCTTAATCTGCTATTTTCCCAGGTTTAGGTGTAAAAAAATCCCCAGTTGTCTGAAGGGTTTGCTTTATATGTGCACACCAGCTCTCTTGCCCACTTCAGAAAAAAACCTTTGTAAACCCTGCCCAAATCCTGTTGACATTTTTCTCTGCCATCATTTTAGCTCTGCTTAAATGTCTATAACATTTGTCCAGGCATTGCTGGTAAAAGACAGTACAAACAAAAAGACAAGAGAAATGGCTATAAATCAAGTCTGGAGCTTTTTGAATAAAAAATTTAATAAATTAAAGCATTCAGGAAATTAGAAAGGGAGAGAAAGGCTAAACAGGCTGGTTGCTAAGAACAAAGTAGACATCCTGGTTCAGTAAGGCCAGGCTGCTAGCAAAGAGAACAGAACGGCTGAGGGAGCACGTGGGGAAAGTCAGGAAAGAGGTTCAGCTACCAAGATTTGATGTATAGACCTACAAGTTCTTGGAAAATATGAAGTTTAAAAGCCATAAGGCATGAAATATTTCAACTTGTGAGTCAGTTTTCTTGCACTTACCATGGAGATTTGTTAACTTGATCCCAAAAGATATTGCCAGTGTAAATAACTTCCCTGGGGCATCTGTGAATGTCCTCATCAAAAAGTCCTGAAACTTCACTAGATTCCACTGGCTGCATTCCTCATCATATTTAGCTATTTAATAAGTTTTGAATTCCAAGGAAATGCAAAAAAATGCTTTTGGAGAATATGGAAAATTGTTAACAAGCTTCCTCATGAGCTGGAAAATCTGTACTATTTTCCCTTTGCAAGCAGGATTTCAAGCTACATGTGGCTGATAGTACCTAAAGGTAAACGTACATCTGGCACTCACCACAGGCTACTAGAAATTTCTAATTGCTATCTGTCCTCAGTGTTTCCCAGAACAATGCCTCGTGGGCATCATGCTACATAGAAGTTGTTGGAAGCAGAGTGCAGCTGTACACTCAGAGCACTTCTGCAAGACTGTGTTTCGAGAATTTCAATATAAACACAATATTTTGTTCAGGAGCAACAGAAAAAGGTGTTCATGGGTGAACACGGGGGAGACCTGCAGTCAGAAAGCATTAATGAGCATCTTGCATGCCTAAGGCTGCCCAGCTGTCCATGGCAAGCCAAAGAGATATTGTGCATGACTGTCTGCCCTGGGAATCTTGTTCCCTACATCAGAGGAACGGGATGAAAACAGTGTTGATTAAATGAACTTTAACTGTCAAATTCATAAAACTCACAATGAAGACAGTTTTGTATCCCCATATATTCCACTTTTAGCTTTTCTCAGGTAATCTAATACATAACACAAATGCTTGGTGTGTTAGTCTCTCTGCTTTCTTTTATTCCTATTTTGAAATATATAGATTCTTCTAATTCCCTAACCCTCCAAGTAAGCAATATCTTTTATTTTTCTTATGTCTTCTAAAGTTTATTTGTATTATAGCCTGCAGAAGAATTAAATACAACCCATGCACCAAAAGCACCAAAGCAAGGCACTATATTGGTTTCTACTGTCAATAGAAGAGCTTGAGAACTTCCTCTCCCTTCCTTCTTTAGCTTCTCAGTAAATTCATAGTCCCTTCTGCCCTACTCTAGGTAGGAGAAACAGAGCTTGATAGTAAGAACCTGCATCCCATCCAGAGTTATGTGACAATCCGAAATAAGCCACCATGCAGAAAGCAGCTGACAAGCCACCCAATCTTGTCATAAGTGACACGGGCCATGGCAGTCAAACAACCCTGACTGCCCTTAAAGAAGGGCTCTGTGACAACTCAAGCTCTTTCTCTGCTGCTCTACAGCATGTGTGCCTTTGTTTGTCCCACTTCTCGCCTTCTGTGTATTCAAGGCATCACACTACAAGCATTAGAAAGTCCCCAGAGTTGCACAATATTCAAATGTCAGGAGTATGGAAAGATTTCAGTCACTGCCCTTAAGCCTACTTACCTAAAGGTTGGGGATTTGTCACTGCCTCTAAAGGGCCAACACATGGTTCACATCCAGCAATCAGTTGTATTCCTTTTCCTTGGAATTCTTTTCAGCTGGCATGAAATACTATTTTAAATGATTCTGCTGTTGTGCTTATATTTCAAGACTTCTTTTAAAATATTCAGAAGAAAAACTCTGTACCAGCCTAGAGGCTGAAAAAACATAGAGCTAAATCTGACAAATCAGATTTAATCATCATCCACATTTTTCTTCAAAATTATAAATAGATTATTTCTGTCAGGCAACTAGTGAATATTTCTATTGATAAAGGTACGTTAAACAAAATGCTCATCCTGAAATTTGGAAACAAAATATCTTGTCCTTTCATTTCAAGATGAATCTACCTAAAATTAAACTGGCTATATAATAATCCCTTTTTAGTCTATCTTTATAACTTTTTGTAGCCATAGGCAGATTTCACACACCTTTAACATTAGGTTGATATCTCAAGGATAATAAAATTCCTAAAGACAAGGAAATTAACAGCTTGATAAGGGTGTGAAAGGTAACGTGATCAATTGTGTTGAGACTGAAGAAGTGGGCTGAGTTCAGACACCTTCAGCTGAGCAATCAGTACTGATTAACCTGCCAATTAACTCTGCATACACTGAGCTATTCACTGGTCAGATGCAGCACCACAGCTGATTCCTGCTCAGTGAAAGTGTTATGGAGACTTGAGAAGGTGTACTGCAAAGCAAGAGAGTCTTTGAGCCCAACCCCACTGCAAACTCAGTTTTCTTAGTGTAATGCTCATAAGTATATTGCTCATGAGACTGGTCTCAAAGAGCAAAGCTGAAAGAACAAAAATTAAAACAATAGCTGAAAAAAAGAATTAAAAAAAAATTACTGGATGCTAATTTGATATAAACTAAAATATTTGCACTGTTTTAATTCAGAAGACTTAAGGAGGCTCATTTGTTTGGTTTTACCCAAGTCAATATTTCTTCTGATTTTTCCCTTTGCCTACTGTATCAGTCATTCAAACTGAGATAAGTGCATTACGTAGCTGTCAGCTATGCATAAATAGCCATGCCAGACTCTGCCATAAAGTCCCAGGCTGCAGTTACAAACAGAATATTTGCGAAGGGCACTGTACACAACAATGGGATTGCAGCTGAGCCACCAGAACCTGCTTCTGTGCCGCTGTACCAGACACTGCTGACATACAATTTTATATCAAAGAGGTGTGGTATTAATAGTAATAGTGCATACAAAGCAAGTATTATGTTTATAAAATTTTATAAAAAGTTTTCATTTTCTTCCTGGGTTTTTCTCTTCCCATTTGCATGTTTGGGAAACAGCTCACAGAAGGACAAGCTTACAGAAAATTCAGTGACCATAAGGATGTCAAGATGATATAAATACAAATAAGAATAATGATTTCTTTTCCACTCAAATTAGCTTATATTGACATTTTTATTTACTGTATATATAAAATCAGCTCCACGTTCATGCTGTTTAGGGTACAATGCTGGATGTAGCCTACAAATGGCATTAGGTTATTCTGTCTTCAAAGATATTTTGAAATGTATAGATAATTTTATAATCATACTAAAACATTATGGCACTTGGACATAAAAAATGTACAGGCCACCTGGAATTGGAGATGGAAATGACAATTAGGTTGTTGTAGATATTTTTTTCCAATGTGGAGGCATGATAGTCAAATTTTTAACTTTAGGTTGAGTATTATGAGGCTAAGAATGGAAAGGCTATTTGGGTTTTGGACTTTTGATATGACACATATGTCAAGTGACCCTTAAAATGCAAATTTTTACATTTTCCTACCAGATAAGTATGATATAGCTTTCCAAAAAGGAATGCATTCATTCAGTTGTACTTTAAACACCTTGCAGCAGGGAAAATTTCATCTTACATATAATAAAATAAAATTCTGTGTTACATATTTCTTATATGTATTGTACAACTTTATATTGAAACACTGTCAGCTTCCTTTGCAGCAGTGTTAATAGCTATCAGTACAATTCTATTTCAACTTTTTTTTTGTAGTCACTGAAGCCTTTGTCCCAGATTGCATCTTATATCAAGGTGTTAATTTCAGAGCTATTATCATTGATTTTAGTTTAAAAGTCAATAACTTAGGCTATCAAGTTTTGTTCCACTTTATGATCTTCTCCTTGGCTATGTACAATAAATGACTCTAAAGACTGAATTGTTAAAACAATGCCAGACTTAGCTAAGTTGATTTCTTCAGAAATCTGTGTGTTCCTCTGCCTAGCTAGTGGGCTTTGTCATTTTATGCATATGTTTAGTGAAGTCAAAAGGGTTTTTTAAAAGTCTTTAAGGATTGAAGCACTATTTTTGAACATCTGTAATCTCCAAGCAATTTTCTCTAGAAGTGTTTTGCACAAGAAATGGCTGCTGTAAAGTCCTCTGATATAGCAGAAGCAGATTAACTAGCTGTTTAAATTCTGGACTCTACTTAATGAAAAACATGGATGTCACAATACTCAGCTAAGCCAAAAGCCTAAAACCAGAAATATACATTTTCTTTTTGAAGTATAAATTTTGAGTATGCAGTCAATGTGATCTTGGCTAACAATACAGTTTTAGATTCACCCAGATACAGTAAAATCAACTTTACCCTGCAGATTATTAAAGTAATTCTGAATAAGAGCTCTAGGTGACATCTATTGGGATAAAATTATCAAAAGCTACATGCAAGCAAAAGTATCATGCTCCTGCCTAAATCTATGTAAAATAATATTTTTAGGAAAAAACAACACTATTATTTTCTTCAATATAATTTTAATACTAAAATTTAATGGAAATAGTCTTCCCTCACCAGTCAGCAATTGATGCTACATTGAAATTATTAACCTTAATTCATGATTTTATAGAGTTGCCACACACCTGACAATTACATATTATGTTTTTATGGTTAAAAAGCCCCACAGAGTACCAAGATAATCCTCTCTAATTAAAATGAAAATAATGAAAGCGGAACAAAATACATGTTGGGATGTTTAATTGCTGTTATTTGTATATTTATCCTTAGTCCAAGTTGCCCAAGTATTTTCTCTAGATCAATGGCCTTTATTAATCTAGAGAGAATTACTAAGAATTTAGCTAAACCGCCTTTATTTTTACATTGCTCTTGCTCGCACTTATTCCAATAAAAAGGACATGAAAAAGGACAATATTTGATATGATATTTTTGTACTATCACACTTCTCAGAACTGAATTGGGAAAGAGTTGTGCTGTTTGGCACCAGTTCAAACACAGCAATATCCTTCTTTCTTTGTAAATAGGGATAACCTTGGAAGGCATTATTGATGACAACATATCACCTTTCTCTGTTTTTCCTGCAGGAAAAAATTATGCATCATGCCAATACCAAAGGAACTGTAAAAGTTCCCATATGGTTTTAACTATACAGAGTGCTTAAAATACAATGATATATTTTCTTGACTATAAGCAATTTAAATAGATTCTATTTAGAATGTCTTATTAATTTTTCATTCTGGTTATAGTCTCATTGGTCTTGTTATAAGAACTTTTCTCCAAAATAATAAAAACCCCAGCCTGCTCTTAATCTGCTGCTTGGAGTTTTTTCTTTTTTACCTCACACAGGACAAAGCCTCAAGCTTCCATTAAATGTTGATTTGACAGGGAAATGACTAATGTTTTTTATCTCCATCTTTAGAAATACAGTGATAAATTTATGGTAAATGTCAGTCTGTTCTGAAATGCAGACATGGTGCACCAAGATAAAAAATCTGCTTGCTTGGAAAAAGTTATTAACAGACAATGAGAGAACAGCATATTAAAAGAAAAAAAAAAAAAAAAGAAGAAGATTAAAAATAGAATCAGGATCTTATTTCACATCTTCTCATCACAATTCAATTTTAAACATATATAAGTTCTGGTACATAACTGAAAACACCCAAACTTTCTAATTCTTAACTCTTAATAGACAGTAATTAGGGCAAAGACTTCATGTCTTGTGTGCCTTATATAATCTATGCATATAGCAGAGATAAAACTGTATCTTGTATGTGTAGGCATGCATAAATTTTTCTTTACGTGTATATGTATATAACCAAATAATTTAATTTTGTATTTCACATTAAAATCATGCTCTTCACAGTTATATCACAAATTTGCTTATGTCTCATAACAGTTCAACAGGAAGAGTTCAACAGTTAAAGCAAATAGCTGGGAGTTCATAAGTCTGTTTTGAAATAAAATCCTCTACAAATTTATGTAGTTTTTTAACAATATCAAGTTCTGATTGATCAGAAAATACTTATTAAAATACAACACATTAAAAACAGTTTTTCTAAAATAATTTCATTGAAATTTGAAAGGCACAATGAAGTGTAACACGGTATAGAATCATAGACTACCCGGTTAAAAGA
This sequence comes from Sialia sialis, assembly GCA_009812075.1. NCBI lineage: Eukaryota > Metazoa > Chordata > Aves > Passeriformes > Turdidae > Sialia > Sialia sialis. The sequence goes on from VRYO01002772.1 coordinate 71,584,374, forward strand.
CACTTCAAGGATCATCTAGTCCAATGTCTTCTGTCAAAAACACGCTCTAGACAGGATGGTTTAGCATTCTGAACAGCCATATCTTAGAAGACTGTGATGTTGGATAATCCACCTATTCTGCAGGGGAGGTTATTCCAATTGCTGATTGTGAAAAATTCTCCTCTTGTGTTCAATCAGAAGCACCCCAGGAGTAATTGATAATTAATCAAAGAGATGTTTAAGGGGTTTTGTTACAGCCCTGTTCTTAAGAGCATTACCTTTAGCTTTAGACATTCTGTCAACTCTAGTCTTGTTAAAGGAGAGGTTGATATTTGTAGCTGAAAACAGTGCTATAGTTTCTATGAAAGGTCTGTCTCTGTCAAAAATGTCTCCAGAGAAAATGGTGAGATTTTCTGACTCTCATGTAGAAATTAGGGAACTCTGCAGGCCCAAATTGAGCTGGGGCTGCCATGAGCATGGGTTGAAAAGAAATAAAATGTTTCCCGATTTCTGTATCTATACCAGCAGCCTCTGCAACATCTGCCAGAGAAAGCAAAAAGCTCTTTTAACACTAGCTAAGGAATAATATGAAGAAAGTTGTATCCTCATGGATGGTATGAAGTTCTCAGCTTGGAGCCCTGTCCTAAGGACATGTCCATGACTTTTAGGATGTATTCTTACTCCTCTATAACAGGCTGTGATTCACAGAAGATAATTTTATGCTTTAAGAGCATTTGTTCACATTGCATAACAAGTGCAAGAAATTAAAGTAATTTCACAATTATAAGCCGCACCTGAATATAAGCTGCACTTTTTTTTTTAAGCGAGGATCCATGTGTAACAAAGTAACAAATTAGTAACAGAATTGCGCCAGCGCGAGGTTTAGTGTCAGGTGCTCAAGTTGAAAACAGTTTTCATAGACCAGCAAAGCCTTTAAACGCAGCCCCAGGCGCTCTCCCCGGCCGGCTCTCACTTCTGGGTTGGCATTTCACTGGGATTTGTCCATAAATAAGCCGCACCTGAATATAAGCTGCACTATTGGGATAGGTTGGATTCTTCAATGAAAAAGGTGCAGCTTATAATCGTGAAATTACTGTACTTGTTCTGTTATTTCCAAAGTCAAAGATTACTGGATGCCTTTCATCCTGATTGCAGCCAGTGGAGAGGAGCAGACACATCTCTGTTGGGCCTAATTTTATCTATTTCAGAAGCTTATTCCAGAATAAGCAGGAAAACAGTCTCACAGGTGGTGTATTAAAGACTTCTGTGATAGTCCAGCGAAAAACTCCAGGCAGACATGAAAAAAGTCAGAGTCCTCTTGGTCTATTGTTGAATAGGGTGAATCCCATTTTTTAACGGAGCAAATAATATGGGACTCAACCTGCCCTAGTTAGGACGAAAATGCAAGTCAACAGTTTGTTTATGTTGCTTATGCCTGAGCTACCGAAATACTGTCTCTAGTTTTTCTTTTCTGCTATTAAGTTGCACATATAATGCTTCTGTACACAGCTGTCAATATCTATAGGAAAGGAAGGTTTATTAATTTCTTTGCGTGTGTGTGTATGTGTGAGTGGAGATCTGTCTTCTAACATTTATAATGTTATAATTCTTATGAGAGCTTTCTTCATCAGTTATCAATCAGTTATCAATCAATCTGACAAATCATGAAACTCATGTTGTTCTTCCTTGCTCTCCCAGAATTACAGAATTATTGTATTCACTGGAGGAAGGGAAAAATTGTGAAATTCTTTTTTTTTTTCACTACTACTTTATAAGTGAAATAAATAAAGGAAATAAATGCATTCAAAATAACATATTTATTTGCTGCTGTGTTTTCCCTGTAATTACCTCATTATTATCTATTTCTGGGTAGATTAGCAACAGAATATTTCCCTAAATTAAATAAAACTACTCTGAGTTTATATGTTCTCCTTCCTGTTTCTTTAAACATACCTGCCCACCAGATTACCTTTCCTAATTTAACAATTCTCTCCTAGTCAAACTGATTGGGCAATGTGACTGCTAATCTTTGGAGGCACCACATGCCAATAATTCTTTCAATGTTGTGGTGGTAAGTACTGCAGTTGGAAGTTTGCTATTGATAATGCACACAACTTTCTCAGAATTATAAATTTATATTAAACTCATAAAATCCCATCTTCTCCCATTCTGTAGTTCAGCTGAGGAGTTAAAATACTGCAGCCAAATATTTCATGCTTGTCTCTGAAGCCTTAAATCCACAAGTTAAAAAAAATCTGCTGAATACACAAAATTCACAATGACTTCAATAATATTCTGGATTCCTGGTACTTCTTAAGATTTATTTGCAATTCAAAACTTAATTTCAGGCAACTATATATTTTAAAAAGTCTGTTTTCATAGAGCAGAGTCTGCCAGACTGGCTTGTGACTGAGGTATTTCCCAAAAGGCTGCTTAGCATTTGTGCACTTAAAAAAAGCTACAAAGCACTTACAAAAACATGAACCACTGTATTTTCACTCTCTATTTTATTAAATCCCATTTCAAAGTTACTGTAAATTAAACATTTTCCCCCTCATCCCTGACATCTTCCCCTTTCCACACAATAAAATATTTCCTCCTAACATGCACATTTTTTCCTTCTGTCCATGTACACTTCTGATTTTTGAGATTCTACTTTTCATTCAATTTTCAGGTCTCCATGTTGAGCTTTCTATGGCAGAGAAAAATAGTATCTAATATTTGTTGAATTATTCAGGTGGTGAACAGGCTTTTGTTCAGTTGCTCACAGTTGTCACAATCTCCATTACTTTATTAGTATTTTATACAAGATTCTCCAAACTACTTCAGCTTTGTTTCAAAATAGTTCCCACTTACAGTGTTGCTGGCTCCATAAATCATCAGTCCTATTTTTATTAGATTCCATAGGTCACTAGATTATGAGTTATTGCTTGTGTTTATAATATGGATGGTTGAAAATTGGACCCTGACTCATTGGAACACCCTAGGACATCTATTCATTTATATCACCAAAAAATTAATGCAGACTTGATATATTCTTATGTCATAAGAATAAAAGAAATGTTGATATCATTTTTTTTCATTTTATACAGCTAAAAGTGGCTATAAAGAAAAAAATCAGCACAGATTAGAGAAATGTCGAGTAAATAATTTTTCTACTAGTACTACTTCAACTATTACAACTACTACTACTACTTATCTAATAGATAAACATCTCCAGAATCTCCACCCAAATTCAACTGATCAAGTTGGGCTCTTATTTAATGTTCTCTCATTATCATACTGCTTAGCTGTTTTCCCAAAGTTTGGTTTACATTATTATAAATTAAATTAAAGTAAAATTGATATTTCATACAAACCTTTAAATAGAAATTTGAAACTAAAAAGAGGAATGGCATGTTCAGTAATGATGACGTTTGCTTTTACCACATAATACACTGCAATGGATAATAAATGATATTACTAGTGGAAAAAAAGTCAAGTCACACTCTATTTTATACAATTCTTCTGCCATTGTAGATATGTGTATGGTTGCTGTGGGGAAATAAGATGTCTAAAAATAACCATACTGGGAACCAATTTAAGCTGTGCCATCTGGGATGGTTGATCTTAAGAAAAGAAACCCTGTTTCATTGTGGAGCACTCTAGGTAGCATTAGAAATGTGAAATAGCTAAAACTTAAATTTCTACGTTTTAAATGAAAACTTCTGATCGATCATGAATCTAATGGAAACCGCATCTACAGGCAGTCTTTCAATGTCTGCAATATCTTAATTTTTCTAAAATAATTTACTTCCTTTTTTTTTTTAGCTATCCAAGTTTTAGCCTCTCTCAAGTAGTTTCTGTCATTTTAGATTAATTACCTCACTAATCTGACTGATGTGTCTCAGGATATTCAAAGCTTCTTAGAATCAAGTTGTGGTTTATCCTGAGATTCCATTTTAAATCTCCAGTGTACTTTTTCTGTAAGACCTCTGACTCCAGAGATAAAAGCACAGAAGGATTATAAGAGACAGTTAATCTGATAAGTATTTTGGGTTTAATATGATTGCATATTTAATACCCATGCACTGAATTCTGAGTTATATTAATATGTAACTTTACTTTCCTTAGTGATGTTATATAGTGAAAAAATAGTTACTAAATGACATTATATAGGTAATACTTTTTTCTTCTTCATATCCCCTGGGCTTATGTAAAAAGATAGTAGTAGAAGATTAATTTTATTTCATACCTTCTGATTTAAAATTGATATTTCACTAAATGGTGAATTTATAGGTATCCCAATTGTATAATTTTCAGCCTCAGACTGCCTATTTTGATTATCTCCCAGTCTCCCAAATGAAGTCATGCTAAAGCTGTTCTAAAGTCTATTGAAACCAATGTGAAATATTTCATTTATTTTGATAAATTAATTTATCCTAACACTCAGAAATAAAAATACACTCAGCAAAATTTTTCATTTAAATAAAAAACTCCTCTATGATTCTGTGTTTAGGGTTGTGTTTTGTGTTTTTTCTTAAAGAAAGAATTAAAATTTTCCAGTTTTTCTAATTATCTGAGAATTGCTAGACTGAATTACTTTGTTATTTAAATGCTAAGACTGTAAAGCAAAATCTTTGAAGTACAGTGCAAATGTTAAAAATATTAAAAAAATATTCTAAACTCTACTTACCAAACGTATATTATTTTTCTACACTGCATATGAGCATTAAAATTTGTATGAGGGAATCATGTCAACATATCAGTCAAATTCAACTGTATACCACAATACCAAATAAAAGCCCACTTTGTCAACAAACAACACATTATCTGTAGAGCATTGATGTGATATGTATTTCTGTCCTCAAGATCAAATAAAACAGTTTAATATATTTTGCTTTTTATTTCTTCCTGCAGTTTGAATTTGACAGATGGTTTACACTGGAATAACATCTACTTTAAAATCCCAAATCTGACTTTCACTTCTGAGTCCGTCTTTTCAAATATGAAATACCATGGGCAATTTAATAATTTTCTTTTTTATGTCTGCTAGACTGAAGTTGCTTCATTGTCCTTCAGATCTTCTTTATATTAATAGATTAAATTTAGATCTTGTCACTATGTGGGTAATGATAGAAAAATGTCGTGCACTAGAAAAAACTAATTTTAGAAATTCTATTGCATGAATGGAAACTGGTAAGTTTTAGTAAGTCAAAAAAGGATCGGAGATTTTTCAGATGAGGTGTATAAGCATAATTTATACATGTCTGCATCAAATACAGGATGAACTCTAATTTTTATAGATATATCTAATGAATTTGATTCCATCAAACCTTTTACAGATTAAGTAATAATGAATAACTTCTGTGTCTCAGCCATGCCTCTTCTCACCTACTGAAAAATTAACCCTACTCTGGCTGGAAGCAGAACACCTCGATGTCCTCTTTTTAGAAGTTTTCTTTACATAAGTAAGAGAAATGTTTGGAGATAACAGGGCTAAGAACCAATCTACCAGAATATTCTATCACAAATGAGGAAGAACTATTTACCTTTGTCATGAAGAATATTTAGGTTTTCAGTAATGTAACAATAGTACAGTTATAGATTACTTAAGTATAGATTGAAATATGTTAACTTAGAAACTTGAAGATACTTAATGGAAGATATATGTCTTAAATATGGATAAACTACTAAATCAATGGAATATGGGGTCTCAGTTTTACTCTGGGGTCATGCATAACATATATATTTAATGCATTAAATAGTAGATTTTCTAATTTAAAGATGAAATTTTATTGAAGAGTACCTTTTCAGACCTGTCTTCCAAGATGACAGTGAAATATTCATTTCACCTTGTAGGACACTATTTTTTTCTGTTGAATTAAGTGATTAATCAGCTTCTGCTTTGTCATTTCAGTTCTGTTCAAGCATAGCTCACTGCTCAAACTTCATGTGTGTTTTTAAGGGGAAAGTTCCATTTCTGAGATGCTTGCAATTTTACAGGACAATTAGAAGCTTAGCAAGTCAAAACTCAAGGCTAAGTTGTCATGGGTTGGATGTTGAATATGTGATCCAGCTATGTCAGTAACAGGATAAACAAACCACATTTTCAGGAAATTAGTATGTTCCTACACTTTGAAAAAGATCTTTCAGGATGATCCCAGTTATCACTGATAACAGCTTTGCTGCATAGTGTAGATATTTTCAGACAACCTGAGATTTAAACTCCCTTCTAATATGTTTTGTAGGAAATCTGACTGAACATTGCTTAATGTTACATTCTAATTAATATTGACTATTTACTTTTTCATTGTCTTCTAAGGCTGGAGCTACTTTGGCTGCAGCTGGGACTGCAGTCTTACTACTGCTGCTGGAAATGGCTTTGGGTTCTCTTCTAGCATTCAAAGGAACAGACATTTAGAATTAATTCTCCTCATTGCAATTACACATCACTTCAGTAAACAGTGCATTTTAAAATTCTATATTCCATATTAAATAATAAGAAATGCACATGCATTATTCTCTTGAACAAGGATACATTTCATACTCTAATAAGGTTTTTTTATTTTCATTTAGAGTTTTTATCATTCTTTATACTGACACTTTTTTTTCACTCAATGTCAACTATAGTCCTTTTCTAAACCGATTTTGATGGCTATATGGTATTTTTATTCTTACTGTATTATATTACTAAAAGTATGTCTCAATGTATCAATAAATATCAAATGTAGCAGCAATAACACTGAATATGAATCAATGCCTGAATCTAAATGGTGTGGCTGTATAACCTAACACATTAATTTTGCTAGAGCACCAAATTAAAAAAAAAAAATTTAGGAGTTGACATTAGTAGTAGCTTTAGCAATGAGGGAATAAAGAGGGGAAATCTGACAATCTGAGACAGGTTTATAAAGATTAGTACAGGATAAATAGTAAAAATATCCTAAAAGTCAAATTGTTACTGTGCAAAACAAAATGACATCAAATAAGAACTTTTCCTACCAAGGCCCTTGTTGTTTCTGAAAAACAATGCTAATAACATTAGTAATCAACTAAAATGTGTCAGCATAGATCTATTTTCTCTTAGTTTTTTTTCCAGTTTACACAATATAATCAAAAATACATTTTCAAACTTCTTCTACAGCAAGGTTAATAATATCATGGATTGTAGATGGAGTTGATAATTTTAATAATCCTTATTTAACCTCCTGTAGCACAGGTAAAATTTTAGCATCCTGATAGTTGAACCAAGTTTCCATAGACTTACCTTAATCAGAGAAAGGAATTAGATATGAGATATAATTTCTGTGTATGCATCCTGATCTGCCAGGACGTCTTCATTTTTAGTGTGAAAGTCCTTGACTTTTTTGTCTTATTCTTGTTTATTAGTTAATCCAAAGATTAATGGACAGGTTTGAGCACAGGTGAACAGCTCCATGACCATGCACATGTTTCTACCTCATTAACACATAGTATAATATTATAATATATTATGCTATTAAATATATACCTCTCTGGGTAAGCATACTGTCACTGGAGTTTATAAATTAAATTGTTGGTATTGCTTTTTGTGTTGCAAAGATCTGTGGAATGCTGTTTGAACCTATCTTGTGAATATCTTCCACTTGCAGATGTAAGGTGATCCTCTAGCAAGCATTAGCAACATTGCTGATCTTGCCTTAATATGTTGGATACAGTAATTTCATGATTATAAGCCGCACCTTTTTCATTGAAGAATCCAGCCTACCCCAGTAGTGTGGCTAATCATCAGGTGTGGCTTATCTATGGACAAATCCCAGTGAAATGCCAACCCGGAAGTGAGACCTGGCCGGGGAGGGCGCCTGGGGCTGCCTTTAAAGGCTTCGCTGGTCTATGAAAACTGTTGCAACTAGAGCACCTGACACTAAACTCCGCACTGGCACGATTCTGTTGCTAACTCATTACTTTGTTGCACGTGGATCCTTCCTTAAAAAAAAAAAACATCGGCTTATATTCAGGTGCAGTTTATACATGGAAAAATCCCGTGGTCTACCCGGCTACCCGGATGTGTGGCTTATAATCAGTTACGGCTTATAATTGTGAAATTACTGTATTTTCTTATCATGGTATAACCAGTGTACAGCTATGGATATTCTGCAGTATTTTTCTGACACCATTTCTCACAGCGCTCCATCCGTGAAATCTCATCCCACATCTTTGACAAATGGGTCATTTATCTTGTATGATAAGAGACTGCTGTTCCTAACTCTTGGAGAGCTTTAGATCACTGATTAGTGTAACTCCAATATAAATACCAGTGACATAAACAGTTTATCTGCAAAATTAAAGAATATCACACATCAGAGCATGATTAGATTTCCATTTTTCATGTTACCATCTGCAAGTACTGGACAGTTTTTAAGTGGGGGAAAAAAGAAAATTTACTTGCTTCCTGGAAGTGACAGATTTTTCAAATGCTACAAAACCTGCATGTTATAGGATCATACAGTTTGGGTTTCTGCTCTTTTCTTTTAAGTATTTCATCTTTAAAGGCCTTTCTTACCTCTTTGGCCCTCAAGTCAGAGAACCCTTGAGACTTACAACAAACCATTAATTTGTCTATGATAAAAACTCATTTATATTTCTGTTTTACTTTAGAAATGAACACCTTAATACATTGAAAAATGTGAGCCTTGTAAAAGGAGGTATTAGTGCTGCATGAATTAAGCTGAAATATGTGTGTTTCTCATGTATAATTAAAAGACTGCATCTTGCCCAGACATATCCAAATACTGGAGCCTTTTCACACAAGATGAGACATGGTTATTTAATCACAGTTTATTTTTCTATGAATGTATCTCATCCCTTGGGCAATTCATGCTATAGTCAGTTTATTTTCACCTTTGAAGATTAAACCTCGTGTTTCTAGTATGTGATAAAAAGGTTAAGGAAACTGATGATATTCTGTTTTGCTGGAAAGAGGGTGTTGAACTTTAAAATGTCTCTCAATAATAAATACACAACAACTCTTCATGAGGCTATCTACACAGAATGTTGGACACTGTATTTATTTCATGTTGGAATGAGAAAGAGGAATTAGAAGCCAAGAATATTTGAATTTTATGTATTGATCAGATAAAATTTACTCCACCTTCACCCCTGACAAAGTCACTTAACTGTTGAACATTTTTTTTCATATACTTCCCCTAAAGTGTGGGCAATGGTAATTATTCTCTTCACAAAGTACTATGATAGTGAAAGAGTGTGCTCATTACTTAGTTTGCTAACCTATCTATAAATCTGCAGGGGTTTTTTGAGTGTGGTATCAGTGAGCTAAAATTACTTAAGTTACACCTCACTGATAGAATTGATAGCATGAATGAGATTTTCTAGCAGAAGGGATATTGTGGGAAAATGTCCATTAGGAATCAACACAACAAACCTGCTTAATTCATATTTGAATAAAGATGAGACAAGCTGTGAATTTTTGGTTTAGTACCTCAACAATTTGGAAATTGTACTCTTTTTTTGTTGTTTCTGTATAATCCTTCCATTTTCTACGTCTTGGTTATTTAAGAAGAGACTGTTACCCACTTACAACTAGATTAAAGTATTTTAAGTCAATATTCCCTCATTGACACGGGAGGACAGTTTAAATACCAGAATTAATTATCAATCTTGTGTGCAGCATGGGTCATGGTAATCATTGTACCACTAAGAAGATTTTTTTCACATCCCTTCTTCCTCATTTAATATGTCTATGTCTTCAGTTCACACACTTGGATGCTTTCATAAGAATAGTGGGCCAGGATGTCTCTTTTTTCTTTTTTTTAATATGCTTTCCTCATTCATACTCACAGCTCTACCTACAGAAGTAATGAACCAAAACATTTAATATAAAATTCATTTTGAAGCTGCAGAGTCTAAAAATACCTAGATTTTTTTTTTCCCCCTGTAAGGCTTCAGATTCCAGGATTTGTTTTTCAGGTATCCCTGTCCCACAAATGTATGATTACACCTTTAAAGCAGATGACTTTATAAAGTCCACCTGGCTCCTGTGGAGCACAATTTTGAGAAAAGCTGATTGCATTGCAAAACTCAAGAAATCTTATTCATGAGCACAGCCATTCTGGGGAAGGTCCAAAGGCGAATGGAGGAATCTGAGAATAGGTACATCACTACATGGCAAACAAGGGAATGCAATGATAGGTGGAATGACTTTCAACTGAAAGAAATCAGATTTAGGTTAGAAACTGTGAAGAAAATAATTACTGTGAGGTTGGTGAGGCACTGGAACACATTGCCATGAGAAGTCATGTTTGTACCATCCCTGGAAGTGTTCACGGCCAGGTTGGATGGGGCTTTGAGCAACCTGGTCTAAAGACAGATGTCCCTGCCCATGACAGGGGGGTTGAACAAGGTGATCCTTAAGTTCCCTTCCAATCCAAATCATTCTATGATTGTATAATTCTATGAAAACAACAATACTGCAGGTTTCTGTACTTAGTGAAATATTTGCAAGGATTGTGAGCTCAGACACAAGCTATAAGGAATTACAAAAGTCCAGACAGGAATTTGAATGACTGGATCACCACAGCCAAAAAACCATCTGGTTTATGTGGCTTGGCTCTTTAATTAATCTCATTATCTAGAGGAGAAATTCTGGAGGAGTAAAAAGTTCAAAGAACCACTCAGACTGTGAACAGACCTCACCATAAAGATACATATTTGGATTTTTAAGGTGATGTAATGTTATTTGCTAAGCTCTTTTTGTAATCTTTACCTGTTCTCTAAGACTACACTGAAAGGGCTAGGTTTTTTTTAAAATCGGTTTCTGCCTAATATCTACATTTTATAGGAAAAGCTGGGAAATAAAACATTAGTGGTATGAAATACTGTCTTTACTTTCAGGAGAAAGTTATTTTTCATCATGTCTATTGCTCTCATAATTTGGACTATGAGCAATCTAGACGTTTGACAGAGAGAGACTGTTACTATTAGCAGGTAATTTGAAAATAGTTTCTTGTAAACTATCCAGATTCTGATTTGTTTTAAGTCATATTAAGGATTTTCTGCAACAGTTGAGCAGGAATTATTCCTGCTGTAAACTATAAGCACATTAATTCAACACATTTTATTGAGTAATCTATAAAGATCATAAATATACATACTTCAATGAAGGATTTATATGACCAGTCTTTTGACAGACAGATTACTGCAGGATCTTTTCTGTTCCTGTCAGGAAATATGTTTCTGGTTCAGGAATTGATGCAGACCAAGAAACAGTTTTATAGACCCCAATCATAATTTGCAGGGTTAAATTATATAGCTCTGCAGAAATATCTAAACCCCACTGGTTTGTTTTACAAACTAGCAGACAAAAGCCCCACAGCTACAGATAATCAGTTCACTATTTGGTCTGAGATTCTTCAAAGATGAATTGTAATGCAAGTCTTCTGTCCCACCACAAAACCTAAATGTCTGTTACATGAATAAGAACCAGCGATTAAACAAAATAAATAAAGCAAAAAGTGCCAAAAGCCCCAAACCAAACTCAAACTGGAGCATAAGTTCATTCCTCTGAACTCAAAATAAGAGCTCAGTAACATCTGAGCCCTATGAAATTCAGGTTCACAGTCCATCAAAATGTGAACGAGGCCGCCCTAAATTAACACAAGGGCTTGCAGAGATAACAAAGCCTATAGAGCTATTTAATATAAAGCTACCCAGAAGATACAAAACTATCACAAAGTTTAGAGGCATCTATTGAAGGATGAAATGGGCAGAGAATGTTGAGTCCTAAATAGCAGACTATTTAAGCATACATTGAAAATTCAATTCTTATAGAGATTGCATGTGCTCACAGCTGTTTAGTGGGCCAGGGAAAGTGCATTCAGCAGCACCTCCACCCAGGCTGTCTGCTGCAGGAACCTCTCTTTCCAAAGTGCTTCCTTGCCCTTCCAAAGCACGTGTGTGCAAGAGGGAAGGCATTACCTGACACTCACTGAAGGCTTCCAGCTGAACTCATGAGCATCTGAGCTTGATTCTGTTTTTTGCACCACAAGCAAAAGGGAATCGGTGTCCTGGGAGGTGGAGCTGAAGTCCCTTGCAGGTGGGACTACAGGTAGGAATAGGCAGAGCAGTTCAATTAGTTGACATTTTTGTCTGTTTTTATCTTCTTAAAATAAATAATGCTGTAAAATCAACCAACCATTCATTTGAATAAATAAAATTTTCTAATGCATCTAAAATTACATATATATTATGACACTGCAGTTAATTGAAATTTTATTAATAACTGTAGTGATTTTAAGTGCAGTAATTTTACAATTATAAGCTGCACCTTTTCCCTTGAAGAATCCAGCCTGCCCCAGTAGTGCAGCTTATATTCAGGTGCAGCTTACTTATGGACAAATCCCAGTGAACTACCAACCCAAAAGTGAGAACCAGCTGGGGAGGGCGCCTGGGGCTGCCTTTAAAGGCTTCTCTGGTCTATGAAAACTGTTGCAACTTGAGCACCTGACACCAAACCCAGCTGGCAGTGATTCTGTTGCTAATTTGTTACTTTGTTACACATGGATCCTTGCTTTTAAAAAAAAAAAAAAAAAAAAAAAAAGTGCTGCTTATAATCAGGTGCGGCTTATAATCATGAAATTACTGTAGTTTGTTACTGAATCATCTCTAACATAACTAATAAAAAACGACAGAACACTTTCTTCTTTTTTTTTTTTTTTTTTTTTTTGGTATTTTAATATGTTCTGTGAAAGACTGTATTAACAATATGACTTCCAAGATTGTATATAGTACCACAATATTTAGCTATATTGCATTAATTAACAGTGAACAAAAAATTTACAAATTCTGGACATACAATACTACTGTGAACAACAATTAGAGGTCTGCCAAAAATTACAAGCAGAGGCAACATAAAATGCTGAGGATTTTTTTGTTTCTCTCTTAAATCCTCTGTGTGGGAGGAGAAAAGCATAGAGGGACTTTCCAAACTGTGGAATTTGTATGGGGGAGTTTGTTTTGATTATACACTCTATCTAGTCTCAAATTTTTACAGAAGACACTTCTGAAACATATTCGGGAACAAATATTTTTAATGAGCTATAATCTGTGTTAATGAGCATGGTATTAGACAAAAATAAAAAAATTGAAAATAAAAATCCCTCAAACTGTGCAAAGAGCATCCAGTACTTCACCGCTCAGGAGAAGGCAAATGACATTCTTATTGCAACATAAAATATAACCATAAGTACCTGAAATGTTCCAAAGGTTGAAAAGTACTGTGGCATATTTCTTTACCCACATCTATATAATCAGCAGGATTATTTAATAAATTATAATTCAATAATTTGTTTACAATATGCATGCTGAAAAACTAGTAAACTAAAGTATGAACAGTTTTACTTTAAAATATGCTGATAAGGAAATTTTTTAAATTCATCTTTGAAGGCAGTTTACTGAAAAGATCAAGAACTTACATCTGTGAAGTGAATCATATCACAAAGTATTAATGGCTGTGGGATCAGAATAATAGTAAACTTACTGGTAGCAGCAGTTTAACAGTAAAATATAGGACTTCCTTATCCAACCTTGTTTTAGGCATCAGCAGTATTGTTGCCTGGGACCAAGGTTTAAATCTGGGCGACTTGAAAGCCAGCTGAGAGATACCCTTATTTGTAAGGCATGATTCATCTGACTTTTTTTAGCTCAGTGTGTTCAGTTTATTTAAATTTCATATTCCAAGAGGTTTTCCTCCATTTATTTTTATCCCATTAGATTACTCTGTGATTTTTCAAACAAATTTGTAACAAAGCCACAAAATCATATCTCCCATTTGATATCAAATTAAAATATTACAATATTATTTTTCTTTGCTACTTCCAACTGCATGCACATGAACTAACAAATTAGGTCTTCATTGCTAAGAAAACTAGCCCTTGTTTAATCATATGCTCAAGAACCTGGTTTTATTTTCTGTCTGGCTCTCCAGGAGTACTCTGTTTTGGTGTGTTGAAAGAGAAGTGTGGATAGAAAATCTTAAAGACTTCTTTTGATGGAACAACAACATTTAACCTACATGACATGAAATTAAGTTCTGTTTTATTCAGAGCTGGAATATTTTTGAGTATTTGATCAGCTTCATCTGACTTGGTCTAGTTTTCTGCTCACTAGAAACACATATATTTAAATTTTTTTCTCTTTCTGAAGAAAATGAGAAACCACAATGCAACACAAAATAAATTTAAGGTCCTTAGTCAATAAATAAGATATTATGAACTAGAGCTACATTACATACAACATGAAAGAATCCCCAAAACTAACTGATTGCTTTAAGCTCTGAAGTATAGCTTTCTCAGACTTTAGGGCATGTATGTAAATTCCCCAATTCTTTCCAAACTGTTCAATAAATTCATATGAAACAAACAACCTTAAACAACTGCAGATGTCAGCTTGCTTTGTTTTTCAGGTTGTGACAGCAGTGTCTATTTACTTAGTGATTTGGATCTTCGTGTGTTAAATTTAACAATTGTTGGAGTAGAGATATTTAACTGTAAATTATCATCTTTCCATTTAAGCCAGTAGAGCCAGGACAACTTAACTTATCTAAGGATTTCCAAAAGTTCATAAGGAGCTATTACAGCAAATCTGAGGACTAAGTCCCTGAAGCGTGTAATGAATAATCAACTCAAAATATAAATCTCCAGGCAAATTAGTTATAAACAGTTTCATATTGATAAAAAAAAGAAATTAATAGTCAAACACAGCAGAAACAAAAATATCACAATGAACTAGTAGAATAAAATGCAGAATTACTGGCTTCCCATCAAACATCCAGTGAGTAACAGCAGCAGAGGGGACAAAACTTTTTCCTTTGGTTTTCAATACCAAATATCAACTACTTTGCTCTAAACGTTCCCATTTTGCTTTGCAAAAATGTGTAAAACTTCTGCTGTCAAAATTAACATAAAAGACACAGCAATGAAACTCTTAAAATACTGCTGGGAATATATCAATCAGATGGAGCATTTAGAAAAAAATTAAAATTTTATTTTTTACATTCTCTCCAGGATATATTTTACAAGAAATTCTGTTTGTTGATAAAACCACTCCATCCAAGGGACAAATTGAAGCCATATTTCTCTCAAAGTGTACTTTTCATCGCTGGAAATGGAGTTTTATAAATTAAGAATAATTGAGAACTTGACATTCTACAAGAGTAGAAAGTGAAGAGTTGAATTTTCCCTGACAGTGAAACCAAATATTAAAGTTGTCTGAGCCTAGCACAGCACCTTTGAGTATTAGTACCTTACTCATAAAACCCTCAAAACAACTATTTCCTATTTTCTAATAATGCCACCTGGAAAAGTTGTTGTTTTGGCACTAAGACCAGAGTATTACTGGCCTCTTCTAAATCATGTTCCAGAAGCCCAGAGATTTTATTTATCCATCTATGAAAACTGATTATGCTCTGGATTAAAAGATGTGAAATGTGCCTGTGGTTATCCTGCAACACAAACCACCTACCACATCTTCTCATGATAAATGGCAATTACTTGTCATCTTATTGAAAAATCTTCCCCTACTATAGAGAAAGAATGTAAAATGAATGAATAAAAGTGAATGGAAGCTAAGTAGGGGGTTGATGATGACAGAAACAAAACTCCAGAAGTCATGGCTGCAGACCTTTATTTTCAGACACAAAGTTCCCTGGTCAAGTGACTTGAGGATTCAGGTAGCTTTTTTGTACTTTTCTTTTGAAATACAATACAGATTCTCTGAAATTCAATCAACAGATAGGACAGAATGTTTGTACAACTTTCAGGACTAATATTCTCATATGAAGTTGGGTATTCCATCCCAAACCCGATGTATTGCCAATCAAAATATGTGCCTCAATTTAAGCAGATGTGTTGGTGTTAAGCCTTCAGAATTCATTTGTGATTGCATGCTTAACACTAGCAGTTAAAATCAGCAGCATGATCCAGAATTTATAATATTGGGTGTGAGTTCTGTTTTTTCACTAAGGAATTTTTTTCAGATGCCCATCAATACTTGTACCACTGAAAACTAGACAATCCAAGTGAGAAAAAATAAAATCTTTGTTTTTACAAGGCTCTCTTTTCTGTTTAAATATGTTTTCTTGAGAAGAAAAGTTAAGCAACATTAAAAAATACAAATCTAGGAGGCAAATATTTTCCATTTATTCTTTCAAAGTGCCAGGAAAATTAAATTCTTTCTCTTAATGTATTGGGTTTGTGTGGCAAGGTTTTTGCAGTGAGGGGCTGGAAGAGTGACTTCCTAATGTCCAACAGAGTGGGTGCCAGCCAGATCCCAGACAGAGGGGCCCATCAGTGGTGGGATAATGCATTTAGGAAAGGGAAAGACTGTACTGCAGAGAAACAACTGGAGAGAGAGAGAGAAGACAGAAGTGAGAACATATGAGTGAAAGAACCCTGCAGACCAAGGTGAAGAAGGCAGAGGAGATGCTCCAGATGTTGGAACAGGGATTCCTCTGCAGCCCATGGTGAGGCAGCTGTGGCACTGCAGCTCATGGATGCCCACACTGGAGCAGAGATCTGCTGCAGCTGTGGAGAGCCCTGTGCCCTAACCATGTTAGCTTAATGGTAGGGCTCACAGATCTTGTCTCTTCCAACCTAAACTATTCTATGATTCTGTGGTACAGACCCAGTTGTGTGGTAGGTGTGAGTGATGTAGAAATCATAGCAATCAGGAGCACTCCAGTAATGGTAATACATTTATCTGATTAAGCAATGTATAAAACTGCGCATTCCAAATGACGCTGTGATATGTGACTTGAGATATCTGAAGATGTTGTAGGGAGGATTTCCTTTCATTTCAACAAGAACCACTTTCAAGTTCCAGTCAGCAAGAAAAACAGGGAATTTACCTTTCCCACCTTAAATTGCAGTACACCACTTGTTAAAATAAATGGACTAAAGGCAAAATATTTAGCTAGAATAACTAAGTCCCACTTAATGAGAAAATAGAGAATTTATGTTTTTTTTCAAAATAGACCATGTGCACACATTGACATTTCTGGTACCCAAACGATGTCACCCTCTTCTATCCTTGAATGCTAAAAGATGCATGGAGAAGAGGAACTGGTGTGGTGACATTTAGCCATAAAACCTGAGTCTGGCCACATTGCAAACTAAGACATTTATCAACAGCTGTCAGTCACAAATCCAGAGTCATTTTCCAGGCAGTATAAAGGGGATTTATATGTCAATAGCCCAGAGGTCTCTATTGCACTATATTGTAACAGTTCATTAAGGAATCATTTTGTATTCCTTCCTATCTGTCATTTCTTTTAGGTTATTGTTATAAGAAGCTGTTCACACAAATGAAATAAAGCTCATGTAAGAAGATTTTTCTTATTTGTAAAGTTCAGGAACCCAATGTGTTTCTCCTTCAGAAAGGCACTTATCTGGGACATTCAGGGAAGGAACACAAAAACATTTGTACGGATTCATCTTGCAAAAGAGACCAAATGTATCCCCAGCTTTGCAGCCAAAAGGTCACTTGTGGGTTTGGTAAGGATTTGTGTCAAACTTAGCATGATCATAATTCTGTAGGAATCTGGCACCTGTTGCATTATTCTGGAAAGGGTCACTACTCAAACTGCCTTAAAATAGCCAAATACTATCTTCTATTTAACACTACATGCCCAGCAATTGATTCCTCACTGTTCTAACACCAAAGCAAACAAGGAAGTTTGTATTGCCTTTATGACATGTAAGGTCAGGAAAACTTAATAATAAGATTCTGAGGAGGAATTCTTTCTCAACATCACGTTTTAGTGTTATTGAAAAGTCTCTATACAAAAAATGTTCTTTTTTTCTTATTACAGGAAATCAAAAGCTGTAACTACTAATCTGTGGTCCAATAATAACAACTACTATTTTCAGAAATGTAGTGTTACAGTACAAGCAATAAATATAAAGAATTGAGAAACTTTAGGTGTTCTGAGCTTTGGAAGGATTCAGTGAATTATTCTCTGGCAATGGTACAGGATACTTGTTTTTTCTTGCAGCCTTTGAAGTATTCAGACTCTAAACAGGTTAATGTTAAGTCAGAATACAACCTGAATCCTGTCTAAAACACTTTTATGTTTTGCCCACATTCTACCAGCCAGAATAACATCAGTTTAAAGCAATCTTTCGTCACAGTTAGTAAAGAAAAGCAAGTTTATTTCAATTACCAAAGCCAGCATGATTTTTCTTAGATTTATTTTTCTCTTTTACAAACGCTTTAATAAATCAAGTTATTTTTTTTTATTATTACTTAAAAAATATGCAGAAAAATCACTTGAATAACTCCTTCTTTGCTAGAAGAGAATCAAGTTTTTAGGGAGAGATTTTTAAATTTGCTTTGGGATTTTGAGGGTGTCATCAGTAACCTTCAAAATATGTGATCTTCAGAGCATATTAAAGTTGTTTTGTCAGCATTCCACTCCCACAGACATTTTTCAGGTGAGAAGAAAAGAGGAAAATAATGAGAACAGTAATTTCACAACTATAAGGAGCTCCAGATTATAAGGCACACTTCCGGGTTGTTGGCAATTTTATGAACTTTGTCCATATATAAGGTACACTGGACTATAAGGCGCACTTTTTTTTCCCCCAGTAAGGATCCACGTGCAACAAAGTAACAAATTAGTAACAGAATCGCGTGATCGTGGGGTTACTGGCAGATGCTCAATTTACAAACATTTTTCATGGATCAGCAAAGCTTTTAAACACAGCCCCAGGCACCCTCCTCATGCCGCAGGCCCCAGCACTCCTGCCTGCCCCCAGCACCGGCTTCCCAGCTTGCACTTCCGGTTGGCAAATTTCCACACTTTGTCCATATATAAAGCACGCTGGAGTATAAGGCACACTTCCAGGTTTCAATCAAAATTTTAGTCAAATGGCTGAGCCTTATAGTCGTGAAATTACTGTAAGTGACAGACACAGTAAAACAGATTTAATTTGCAATATGATTTGGGGCAAGAAGCTGAGAAGCAGGAAAACATGATACATTCCACTGGTGGAATCAATTTATGTGATCTAAAGTTTCAGCAGAGTGAAAAATGACAGAGCAAGGAAGAGGGTCAGATAAATAGTTACGTTTTCACAGGGGTATAGTACAGTAATTTCACAGTTATAAGCCACACCTGATTATAAGCCGGATTTTTTTTTATATTATTTCAAAAGCGAGGATCCATGTGTAACAAAGTAACAAATTAGTAACAGAATCACTGCCAGCTGGGTTTGGTGTCAGGTGCTCAAGTTGCAACAATTTTCACAGACCAGTGAAGACTTTAAAGGCAGCCCCAGGCACCCTCCTCAGCTGGCTCTCACTTCTGGGTTGGCATTTCGCTGGGATTTGTCCATAGATAAGCCGCACCTGAACATAAGCCGCACTACTGGGGCAGGCTGGATTCTTCAAGGAAAAAGGTGCGGCTTATAATCGTGAAATTACTGTAACAACTGACCAGTTCAAGGATATCTTCCAGCCTTTCTCCTGACCTTCCTCCTGTGATGGCTCATTGTGTGGGCTGCAGTAGGAAAATAAAATGTTCCATGAGGATGGGTGCTATCACATATTCTGCCTGGCAACAGGAATAAGCACACTGTTTGACTCAAATTATCACTGTCATCTTAAACTGACTTCTGGCTAAATGATGCAGTGCACTGAACTTTGCTGAGAAGTTTTGCAGAAGGCAAGAAATGACTAGAATAAAGAAGTGGGAAGAGAAAATGAAGAAAAATAATGAAAACAGGTGTAGAAAGGAGGAAAATATAGTTCTGCTGCCTAGAAAAATGAACTAGAAAATGACACTGAGAGAAAAGACTTTCCTAAAATGTGCAATGAATGTCTCCATATTACAGAGAAAGTTTTTTTCTTACTTATTTAGAACACCATAACTTTCTAGTGAAAGGTGTTCCAAAAATCATAAATTTCTATGTAGTTTGCTGCCTCACAAAAGCTTCCATTGAGCAATAATCATAAAGCTGGTGTAAAACAAGAAACTATACCTTTGTCCACAGAAGAAACAGACAAAAGAGAAAGAGAAGCCTAAAAGATGTTTCACTGGAGGTTGTATCTGGAGAGGAAAATAATCTACAAGAAAGGAATAGCTGAAATGAAATAAAAGTTGTTGTCATAGTGAGAAAGAAAGAGGTAAACACAACTCCATGTTTTCCCATGAATCATGGCAACAAAAATTTGGCTGAGCCCATGACACTTTGGCATGTCCTTCTCATATATCTCAAATATCTTTATTCTTTTCCTTTAATTTTTCAGCAGCACTTTTAGTACATTTCTTTGGAGGCAAATGTGTAAAATTATTAATAATAGGCAGGATTTCTTCCTAAGGAAATTCCTTATATATAACCTATATTTTTTGATTCCTTATTTTCCTCCATCATATTTACCTAGTCCCTCTTTGTACCACTCAGTGTCCTTGTGCTCCCTCATTACTATTAAAACCACTATTTAAGTATCCTCATATTTAAATTCTTTCTGCCCTTCATGTTTCAGGTGCACTCATCAAATGTCTCTTAGAAAATTCATATTTTCTCACAGTGTGTTATATAAGTTCGATGTAAAGTCATCATCTGGGAAAAAGGGAGGTTTCCACCTGTTCTGAAAAGCACATATTCTGAGTATGCCAAGATGAATTTAACACATTATCATTTGATAAACAGAGAAGGGAAATCTTAACTTTTTGTTGCCATGTTATTAAGGTGGTCCAGCATAATCCAAAGAAGTGCAAATTCACACTCTAAGGTCAACAACTGCATCTTCTACCATTGCTATCCTTAGGATAGCTCCTCTTACATGACAAAGAACACCATTGTGAGATGTATAACTATTTCTCCTTACTCTACAAGGAAGGGATAGGACAAGTTGCACTGTAGCAACTTTTTGAATGTACTAATTGTGTGAGAAGAGAGGAAACATTAATGTTAAGCAGTGGTTTGGGGCAAGAGTTTTTATTTTTTTAAGAGGTTAACATATCAAGCCAGCTGTCTTTTTTTTTTTTTGCTTTTTTTTTTTTTTTTTCTTCTTTTAACTGCCATATTTATCTTATTTTCAAGCTATAACCTTGATTCCCAAGTTTCTAGTCACAGCTGTAAAGGAAATCAGTGCAAGAAGATATATCACTCTATGTCTGGTATGAACTCATCTCTTATCTCAGACTTTCTGAGCAGACCTGGGCACCTAGTGTTGCACCTAGAAGAAGGAAGCTCAGATTTCATTATGCTGTCAGTTGCAGAAACAGAGATCAATTGTCCCAGTCTGGACAAGTAGAGCTGTCATGGGAAAACTATTTGGGACACTACATCTTTTTTAGGATTTTTTTGCCGAGCAGTGAGTTTTCTGTGGGTCCATCTTACAATCTGTGTCCCTAGCAGTTAATTTTGCCAGCCTTGGGTAAGAAGAAAGACACCCATTTTTGTGGTATGCATTTTCAGGCTTGTATTCTATTTGCACAGGGCCCAAATTAAATTTAAAAAATCAAAAAGCATCATCTTATTCAAAATTTCTCTCTGTTGCTCTTCTATTTTCAACCTCTGGCAGCTGACAAGCTGTCATTACCTAGCACAATTCACTCTAAAATAAGAGTGATGGATGCTGCAAGTAGCACAGCTATGACAGGGCATAGCTCACTGTGCAGCCAAACCTGACTGATAAACTAGGTAAGAGCTCTGGCAGCAAGTCTGAACTGAGTTCAAGCCATCCTAGCAAGTTCTGGGGTCTGTGACATGGCTCTGCTTTATCTGTCACAGCCTCAGGGCTGTACAATAGCTCCCAACTCTGCTCAGAATCTCAACTGCGCTGTCAGCTGCTGCTGCCTCACTGAATTCCTGCCTCACCTGAGTGCTCCTCTTGCTCCAGCCAGGCACATGACATTTTGAGATTGTGAGATTTCATGTCTCAGAGTGGAAAATTTAAGTGGCTCTCAAGCACACTCAAATATCAAAAGCAGACATTACAGTCCATGAGTTGAGCAATGAGTAAAATTGCACTGGGCCATGGAAACTTACAATCACATTTAATGCCTGGAGTTTTTTATGTTGTGACAGTATATAAACCATGTTAGCATCCCTTGTTTCTTTTCCTATGTTAGATGTTAGAAAGAGACAAAGTGCAAAGAAACAGAAACTAGTGCAGAGGAAAAAATAAAAGGTTCTGTAAATCTAAAATACAGCTGGGTTTGAGTCCAACCTCTGTTTTCATGTGCTTTGTATTCATCAGCTTTCCTTGCCTTTACAGTGTCCTTCTGAAAGCATAATTTCCTGAAGAATTTGTTCCTCTTTAAAGGTCAGACAGCTGGGTTGCTATCACACAAAGAACATTTGCAGAATAAGCTCTCACATGAATACATTCAAATTCCTTGTACATGTTCTTTCTCACAAAAGAGGTCAAAGTAAAGCAAGTTTTCATAAAAAGATAGAATCATTTTATGGAAATATCATTTATATTAGTTTCTATGCAATTATAACTTATATAATACTCCCATCTGCATACTGGTTCCCACCTGGATCAGTGCACCAGCTGTGGGGTCCCCCAGCACAGGAAGGACATGAACCTGTTGGGGTGATCCTTCAGAGGAAGGCCACCAAGATGATGAGAGAGGTGGAGCACCTTTCCCATGAGAAAACACTTTGGGAATTGGGATGGTTCAGCCCAGAGAAAAAAAGGCTCTGTGGAGACCTTACAGAAGCCTTCCCATACCTAAAGGCAGCCTAAAAAGAGGCTGGAGAGGGACTTTTTGCAAAAGCATGGGAGGACAAGAGATGTGGGCTTTAGAGTGGAAGAGATTGGGTTTGATTAGATATTAGGAAGAAATTCTTTACTGTGAGGGTGGTGAGGCAGTGTAACAGGTTGCCCAGAGATGCTGTGGCAGTGTTCATGGCCAGCTTGGATGGAGTTTCAAGCAACCTGATTTAGTGGAAGATGTCCCAGCGCTGGCAGGGGGCTGGGAACGAGATGATTTTAAAGGTCCAGTCAACCCATGCTGTTCTATGATTCTATGATAATTATATAGACACACTGCCATTAAAAGTACAAACCAGAAACAAGATAGAGGTTTTTAATGATCACTAGCAAAGCTAACAGCAAATTTATAAAATGTTAGGAAGAGGGACAAGGGATTACATATCCCAGTACTGAATTCACACAAGAGTAGCATTGATGAGCATTAGTGGAGAGAGTGCTAACATGGAAATGATCTACAGGAGGAGAACTAATTACAGTAATTTCACGATTATAAGCCACACCTTTTTCATTGAAGAATCCA
>VRYO01002772.1:71608639-71623350 GCA_009812075.1 Sialia sialis
GGAGGTGTGGCTTATAATCAGGTGTGGCTTATAATTGTGAAATTACTGTATTAAGAAGTAGAGAAACCAAGTTACAAAGCAGAAAGGACCTGGCCTGCTAGGACTGTCCTGCTGGAAGCCTCAAGAGAAAGCCGACTAAAGACTGAGAAAAATGATACATGTCAGTGGGGAATGAAAGTTCACACCTGAACATGTGAGCTGTTCATGCATACTTTCTATTTAGCAGCTTTCTGTCTTCATCAAAACAGTCCCCAAAACTGTAGCAATTATTTTAGAAATATATCTGTCTGCTTAAAAACAGAAGTAACAGCAAGAATAACAAAACTTCCACTGTCTCTTGGAAACACATACCTAGGAATTTCTCTTGCACCCATCCAATAAACTAGTCTAGAAAAACAAAAAAGTTTATCACAGGGTGGTTTTTATTAGCTTTGAAACCATTAGAAATAAAGCTGATAGCAAACTATTATGCATTCTAAGTAGGATATAATGAAATGGATTATAATAAAAAGGGTAAAGACATGAAAAAAAGCATGAAAAATTGTGGATTTTTTCCCTGCTTCAGGGAAAAGTTTTCCTTCCAAACAATAAAAACCTCATTCACAGAGAAAATACTGCTTCCAATATGCTTTATTTGAGCATATCTCATTTCACGGTAAATGAATTATGCAAAATATGAATAGGAGTATTCCTATTGGTCATTGAAGCTGATTAACCTTTTTACCTTTTGCAGGCGTCAAGGCCATTAGTCGGCAACAACTGCATCTACTCAAAACTTGGGGATTGGGGGTAGAGTCACCATACCTGTAGTGCTGAGTTCTGAGTAAATTAAACCCTTTCTGGCATTATCAAAATAACATTTCATGCTTTGTACACTTCCAGTCCTGCTGAAAAACTGTTGTTCCTGACTTAAAGCCAAATCTGAATTTATTTTTTGTTTTTAACAGCTGGATACCCTTGTGACTAACCACTCAGGAGTGCTATTATTGTGTTCAGTGCCAAACTCCTACAACATGCAGATATAAGTGGTTTATATTTCTTTCAGTTTCTGCTAAACTGCCATGTATTCCACTCTCCTGACTGAGGCCTTTTCAATGGCAATTTCTTTAACAGCATAGAAAAATCAATTCAAATTAAGATAGGAGTGGGAGATCAAACTTTCTCATCATGTACTGTAACCAATAAATCATTAAAAAGTTAATAACCTTAAATGGCATGGTATTTGGTGATCACCACAGTGGCATTATATTTAAAAATGTGATAGCATAATCTGTACTCATAGTGCAGGCTTTCATGTTCTGTCTTAGCCTAACCTTGAAATGCCTGAGATGTCTTCAGCACCTGCCTGACTGCCTACCTGCATTCCTGGGCTTTAGGCAGACCTCTCTGTTGGAGCAGGCTTTATCCACTGCTCCAGAAAATCCTCAAATCTCCTTTACACACAGATCGCAAAGATAGAGGGTGTGAAGTCTCTCATAGAAGTCAAATGTCTTTTTTTACTGCTACTTCAAGACCACTTCAACTGTGCTACAATACATACACTGAGGAAATAAATGGATAACAATCAGCAACATGAAATTATTCACAGTGCTGAATGTAAATATTGAATAAATCACCACAGAAACTAAATTTAAAGGACATGAATTCCACAGATTTTGTGATAGCCAAACAAGTATGGGATTTACTGGAACATAGGTCAGGAAAGGTCTCCAAGTGCAGCTATCAAGCATAAACACAAAGTTCTTCCTAACTAGCACATACAAAGGTCATACTCAAAGGTGAGCGAGGATGGCCCTCTTATCTTTCTGAGAAAAAGTTCCTGTGTCTTTTTGAAGTGGGGAAATTTGCATCAGCCGAAGTGAAAAAGACAAGCTGTGCAGAATATAGACAGTTTCAATACAGTTGTGACTCTGTTACACCTCTGTTACAAGGTCCTATGTGACCTGGAGATTTCCCTGAAATAAACCAAGCAATATGTTTATGTTTATTTCCATGGGGTCAAAAATGTGTCTTAAGATTTGGAAGTGAAAGAAAGATTTCTGGAGATAAAAGTAGCACACAGCTGTGTTCAGTAAAGAAAGATTTCTTTGCTTGTTGCTTCTATGTTTTTATTATATGAATATAATGAAAAGAGCAAGCTTAGCTGTTGCTGTGGGTTGACCCTGACTGCAGTCCAGGTGCCCACCAAAGCTGCTCTGTCATTCCCCATCTCAGCAGGAAAGGGAAGAGAAAATATAGCAAAAAGGCTCATGGCTAGGGTAAAGTCAGGGAATTACCATCACTCACAATTAACCTCATGGGTAAAACAGACTCAGCTTGGGAAAGTTAGCTTAATTTATTACAACCAAAACAGAGTAAGGTGATAATAAATAAAACCAGACCTTAGAACATCTTCCACCCACCCTCTCTTCCACTGGAAAGTCCCCCATGAATTTCTCCAATGTAAGCTATTTCATGGGCTGCAGTTCTTCACCCACTACTCTAGCACTTGTTCCTTCCACAGGGTGCAGTCCTTCAGGAATCAGCTGCTCCTGCTTGGATCCTCACAGGGTCACCAATTGTGCCAGCAAACTCGATCCAGCATGGACTTCTCCCTCCAGAGATCCAGACACAAGCCTGCTCCAGCACATGATTTCCATGGGGTTGCAGACCCCTCTGGGCATCCATCTGCTCTGGCATGGGGCTGTCCATGGGCTGCAGGTGGATATCTGCTCCAGCATCACCTTCCATGGGCTGCAGGGACAAAAACTGCTTCACAATGGGCTGCATCATGGGCTGCAGGGGAATCTCCAACATCTGGAGCAAATCCTCTCCTCTCATAGTGGACATCCACCTGATATGCATCAAAGCAGATTTCTGATAAGCCTCTTGTATGGTATAACTCCATAGTATAGACCTCACGAACTTTTCACAGGAGTTTATAATGTTCAAATATTTTCAATATTTTATATCGACTATTATATTTTCAACATTATCAATATTTTTAAAATAATATTTGTATTTTTATTTAGTTTAAAAACACTACAGATGAATGGAATTAGGCATGTACCTTTTTAGTAAAACCTTTAAAGTTTTGTTTTGAGAAATTCAGGCTTTTTATTAATCTGTATTGCTAGCAAGAATGATTGGTACATGATCAAAATAACTAATATGCTTCTTCATATTTTTGAAGGAAAAAAATTAGGATTTTACTTAAATTTTATTGGGGATGTTAATTCTTTAGTATCTCATAAAAAGCTGTACTCAAGTATGTGAATTTGATGGGACTTATGGTGAGTTCATTGGCAGGTCCAAAGGAAAATTATTCATTAAAGTAGAGTTTTCCAGGTAATTTGGAAGCTTTCAAGGCCATATTTGTCACTGTGCACGAATTTAAAATTTCCAAAGACCAGATTTATTCTGCTGAGAGATCAATAGACTTCTAATGCGAAGAAAGATTATGTATTTCATAGCCTTTTTAAAGTTCCTGTAGCTATTTGGAGTCACTTAGAATTTTGTACAGTAGAACAATCTCCTTGAAGAAAGATTAGTAAATAGCATGCCAGAGATATACTCAAGGGCTCCACTCCAGATCAAGTGATTTTAATGATTATCACCCAGATGTAAAAAAAAGGACATGGATATTGCCATCATGGAATTATGCATTAATTTCAAGATATGCAAGAAACTAGAAAGTTTAGATTCTTTTGCTATAGAAACATTTCACCAAAGAGTTATATGGTTCAAAGATTGCATCTTTGACTTTCTTTAATCTTTGAGTTTGCACTACCTAAAGATCAGATTCATCAGATTTTATTTCCTGTGCAGTCTTGGTTTTAATTTAATTGCTCAGCCATAACATTACAATAAAATAGCTGATTCACAGCAAGCCTATTCCTTTTAGATGTGTAGTTTAAATTTTGTTTTCTCTAAATAGAGGCAGCCTTCTCATATAATGAATTCTCATTTACCTCCAATAACAACAAAAATCCATTAACTTCATTGAAACCAGTCATGTGTAGAACATTAAGCACGTGTATATGATTTTTGCAGAATGTGTCTAATTTTATTCTCATTAAAATATAAGCGTGCGTTTTTGAGAAAAAGGGAAATTGGGATAAGTTTTTAAAACTGCTCATTTTCAGCTGGGGTAGAGTTAATTTTCTTCACAGCACCTGGTATGGGGCTATGTTTTGGATTCATGCTGAACTCAGAGCTGATGATATAGAAATGTTTTTGTTATTGTTGAGCAGGGCTAGCAGAGCCAAGGCTTTTTCTACTGCCACACCAGGAAGGAGACTGGGAGGAGACACAGCCAGGACAGATGCCCCCAACTGACCAAAGGGATATTCCAGACCATCTGACATCATGCTCAGGAAGTATATAAACTGGGGAGAAGAAGAGGAAGGGGGGACATTTGGAGTGAAGATTTTTGTCTTCCCAAGTCACTGTTACACATGATGGGCCCCTGCTCTCCTGGAGATGGATGAACACCTGCCTGCTCATGGGAGGCAGTATTTTTTTTTAATTTTTTTTTTTTTTTTTGCTTTACTTGTGTGTGTGGCTTCTGCTTTTCCTATTACATGTATCTCAATCCATGAGTTTTCCCGCTTTTACCTTTCCAGTTATCTCCCCAGTCTCTCTGGTGGGGAAGTGAGTGAGTGGCTGCATGGGGCTCAGCTGCTGGCTTGAGGTTAAACCACAGCAGTCCAACATGATGCTCAAAGGGTTGAAGGTTGTTACAGATTCGACTGGGATAGATTAGTTTGAATTTATAGCTGTTAGTTTGTTTAGCTAGCAATGAGCAGGCTCCTCTCCTTACCATGGGGCTCACTTTCCTTATTGTATATTAAAGTCAAGAGCTTGTTGGCGGCCACTTCTTGCTTTTGCTGCTTGCTGTAGAGCTGTACTGCTGTTCATACTGAACTGTGCCTGGGAATGTTTTGATAGCAGCCATGGCAATGTTCCTGGGCTGGCAGGTGGCCAGGGTGCTGCTGTTGTTTTCTGTGCTGCTTTGCCAGACAGGCTGGAACTCCACTGTGAACTTGAGTTGAAGGGATTGTGACATGTGAAAGAGTCCACGTTGGACCAGAGATCCACCTGAAGGCTGTGCAGGGCCCCACAGCAGAGCAGATGGATGTCTGGAGGAGGATGGGACTTGTGATCCTGTGAGAAGCCTGGGCTGGAGCAGGATTGCTGGCAGGCCCTGGGGCACCACAGGGAGCAGTTTGTGAAGAATGCCATCCCATGGGAAGGACCCACATTGGAGGAGCCCAACGAGGGCTGTCTCCTGCGGCTGGGACCCCACATGGGAGCAGGGGAAGCAAAGATTCCCTTGAAGGCTGTGGTGCAGACCAGGGTGAAGCAGCTGTTCCTCCTCAGCCTCGGGAGGACTGGGATGAGGATTACATCAGTGGTGGGGTCTAGCAGGACCCCCTCATTGTTAGTCAGGATGGAAACAATTGAGGAGTTCATTCTGAAACACTAATCTTAAAGAAATTAGGATTTTAGTTAAAGGTAGAAGAAACTGGGCTTGAGATAGTTACCTGAAACTTAAATAATTGATTGCCTGTCAATTTATGTTTGCTCCGCTGTGCTTGCAATGGGAAAGGATGAAACTAGCAGGTAGGCCCAACGAACACGAACAATTGCAACCAGAAACTCATTCTTTGCAAAACTGGAGGTGCCCCAAAAGCCATTTGTATTGTCATTAATAGAAAAGGTCAGGGCGAGGAAGACTCGCCTTACTTCCTCCTTTTAAGACCCCTCCCCACAAAAACGACCACAGACTTAATTTAAGAAGCCAACCACGCATGCTTAATAGCTATTCAAGATAATTACCACAGGAAGCAGGGGATGGGAGGAGCTGGTATTATGAATATGTATTTGTTGGAACCTTTTGTCAATAAATAGACTCTGTGATCACCTGGAATTTTGCAGTGCGTATTAGGGGGCTGCCCAGCACTGAATAAACATACCCTTTCTAACTTTAAACTGTTAGAGAGTATTTTGTCCATCACACTTGAGTATCGGTGTTAGACCAATACTCATATTTTGGTAAATCAATTCCAATGTTAAACCAGATAATCTGGCCCAAAAGGACCTGAGGTAGAGATTGCAATGAAGAGGCCTTTAAATTAAATAAGCCATTATCTGAGTTGCGTGTTACAGAAATTACTATAGCGTGTATGCTCTAATGCACTTAGATATCCAACTCATAAAGCAGTTGTAGTTTAATCTCAAAATATTTGAACTGTCCTGGGAGTCAGGGTTAGGAGTCAGGACTATCCTACATGAATTGAATTACCACTGCACTGTGAAGTCTGCTATGCTGTTCAAGACCAAAGGACCTGCACTATTTTAACCTTTAGTGTGCTGACAAGGTGCTGTCTTGCTCTCAGTAAGCATGATAACTTGCATTCCAGAGATGCTCATGAGTGCCTTAGCCAGAAGCTCTCTTGAAGCAACAGAAAGGAAACCATCTAAATCAGATGTGAATTCTCAGATGCATTGCTGAGCTGTAGCAGGATTATTGGTGTGAGCAAAGAGGAGAAAAAATAATGATATTTTGTGACTTGATCCAGATTTGTTTCCAGTGGTTTGGGTGTTGATATTGCATAATGAAGTTTTTTAATCTCTCTGGGAAATTACAAAAGTTTAAAGCATTTTTTATGATGCTTCACTGAGTAAAACTATTTTACCATTGAATCAACAATCTGAAACTTTTCTGTAGCTCAGATTCAGACATAGAAGTTGAAAAAAACATTTACCACAGAATGACAATGGAAGAAAATGTATTCCAGAACACAGCTTTAAATTACAGAAATACAATATTTACTGCAGTAAAAATATAAAAATATATAGTAGCACAGGAAGGAGAGGAGGGAGGAAATTTTCCAGTTTTTGATTTGTGCCTTACACAAAGCTATGCATATATTTTAATTCTGTGTAATTTGGTTAAGGGGAGAGAATTAAAATCTCCTTTTATCCAAATATTATGCTGTGTATGAAAATATAGCCTGAAGGTCAGATAATGCTAAATGAAGATCAGTCTTCTCCTGCAGTGTCAGTACAGAAAGGTAGCTAGCTTTGATCTTCCAATTATTTACTCAAACTGCCAAGGCTTTCTTAGCTCCTTGAAGATGGAGCAGGTTTCAGTTACACTCATGTCAGGGGCCAAGGCTGAGCCTTAACCCCAGATGAGGATTGAACTCCCAACCTTCCAGTGCAAGGATATGTTTGGCTCCAGGTCACTTTCTCAAACCTTGTGTCATGTACATAATTCCATGAACCAGACTAAATTTATCTATCCATCCAATTTATGCTCCTCAGTCAAGCCCACACAAACTGTAAGATCCAACCCACCTGAAGCCTTTTTCCCTTTTACAAGACACTTTCTTCCTCAACAGGTATTTTGACTATTTTTAGAGAAGCCATCTGATGAAGATGAAGTAAAAATACAAATATTATTTTTAAAATATTGATTATTTTGAATATTATAAGGTTATAAGTGATGAAGAGCGCCACTTATCAGATGTTCTTCATTAGAGAAGTATAATCTGTTTGTGTTTAAGCATTTTAAAAAAGAGTCCTCCATTTAATTTCCTATTCATCATTCTGAAATTAATTCCTGACTAGTCCAACTTAAAAATTAGTTATGCAGATCACTTGTTCACTTGCGTACCTCCCTCTACAATCTCTGGTCAAATGCCATTCCTAATTCCAAGCCTTTCTGTATCCCAGCCACCTCATACTATACTGGTCTTGCCTGCACTTCCCATAACAGCATGTCTTCTGGAGGCTTCCAGTTTAGCCTCTATTCTAAAATTCAAGTTTCATAGAACCTCTCCACAAAGTCCTGCCGTGTTTTTAAACAACCCAAGTGTCAGTGTCACAAGCTCGTGCCAGTGAATGAAAGCTCACATTTGCTGGAATCCAGAAGAGGCGAAGTTTGGCCCTTGAGGGCATTGCAACAAGATCAGCAAGAGTTCACCCTCACTCGGGAAGGGATATGGGATGAGTCCATCAGCCAGGTGCAGAGCTGAAATGTGTAATGCACTGCCATGCTTAGCAGTGATGGGAACTTTGCTCAGCTCTGTTCAAGAGAGGGAATTAAGTTTGGGGGGAAAATACAGTGAAGATACTTAAATAATTTTGATCAAGTTGATGAATGATATCTGTAAGTATGGATTTCTTGGAGGTACTCAGACAAAATGCTTATCACTTAGTCATTATATTTTTCTATAAAAAACTCTTGAAAAGCAAAGCAGAATATTGCATTTTTATAAACTGTGAACTCCATTCTGCTATCTAGCTAATGATTTAAATAATGTAATATAAATTAAGATTTTCCATACTCACAGAACAAAATATAACCTTATATAGCCTTAACTTTCCAATGAACGAGTTGCATTTTTAAGGAAAAATAAATAGAATAAATCCTTTGATCAGTGAAGGGTTTTCTTATGCTCAGGAACAGCATTAAGTTACAGTTCAAACTCTTACTTTCATGTGGGAAATATGAATGTGAAGAAAAATTGTACTGATCCTTTTTATTAAAAGGAACTATTCATCTAAGCACTGTGTTGCAGTGTCTGAGCGCTGTAAAGAGTAACATTCTTCCCTGTTCAGCTGTAAGTCACAAGCAATGAGGAAAACCTCCAAAGATACACAAAAGATATTGGTCAGACTGAGTAGGATCATTATACCAACTCATACTTGGTTCCACTGGCAAAACAGAATACTGGCCAAGTCCCACATATGCCAAGAACTGAGAAAGAAGGCTTTGATGCACAGTCTACTTTTATGATTTTAATTTGTATTTATTTAGGAAATGTATTACAGTCAGCTATGTAGAACACTTTCACAATACTCTATTTCATTAGAGCTATGTTCTCAAGCTGATGCAATCTGGGCATGAACTAAAAAGACCGTGAAATAAATAATTCGATCAGTAGAGCAAAATGCAAAATGTGCTTATTCAGTGGTTTCTTAAAAGGACAAACAAACCATATTTTGCTTGGAAGTAGTGTGTAAATTTCAGTTCTTATTAAAAGATTTTTTTTGGTCTTTTTAATCTTTAAGAAACAGTAGAATGGAATTCTTTTATAGTTTCATCCATGTGGAAAATGCAAATTCATATTTAGAGCATATGATTCTCAGGATCTTGCAGGAAATGATGGCACCTATTCACACATTCAGAATAGATATTTAAATACTTTAATACCAAAACAGGTGAGCAATTTTCAAGCTATTTAAGTGTAGCTGGCAACCATCAAAGAGAGCAAGATTTTGTTGGTATATACTGTGGGAATGACATAATGGCACAATCACTGGCACACGATGTAAAACCTTTTCTGCCTTTGAGGGCCGACTGCAAATGGCAGCTATATATTTAGCTGCACCATTAGTACCATTCTGCACCACTCCACAGTACTTGGGGATTTCCTACAGTGTTTTCAGACATCAACAAATTCATCACAGAAAGGCAGAACTGAATGCTTCAGAGCTTCAGACAAATATAAATCAGATCTGATAAACATTCCTTCGAAAATATCTGTGAATGCGCCATTTCCCCCTAGAAGGATAATGCTTTTGGAACGCATCTAAACATCTGGGATAGTCCCTTCACAAGACTAGGCTTCTTCACAACTGATGAAGAAAAATGATTCAGCTAAGATGTGCTCCTCTAAAATTAAAAAAAAAAAAAAACAACATTCAAAAAAGCATTGAGTCAGATACATTCTCTCCTCAGAGCTTTCTTCAGTGGAAGGTTTCTTTGATGACTGATTCAAATTTAGAGCCAGGTTCAGGTAAGATGAATGTTACCTTATGTATGAAAACCATCAGATCCAAGCTGACTGATCAAGAATTATTGTTGTAATGTAGGCCTATTCTTCTGCAGAAATTTTCTGAGAAGGATCAGACAAAATTTCATTAAATCAGACCAGATACCAAGAATATAAATCAGCTGGGTCTTTTGTTGTTATGAAAAACTGACTTTTAAAACACAGTTTCACTGTCTGTGTTTCTGATTGTCTAAATCAGCCTTTTCTTTGAAGAAAATCGTTATTCCAGTTGTTCTCAGTCTGGGACTATTTTGGATAGTTTTAAATTTTTCCAGTCTTTTGAATCTCTCACTGGCAGTGCTAGAAGCCGTATTATGGATAGAGAGTCTGAAATTTCTATAGAAGACAACTAATATTATTTGTTGTTTCAGCCACCAGTAAGAAAAGCATATATAGAGGCATTTCTATTAAATTATGATCGTTCATTAATTTTATCTTCCTGCTGGTCATGTTAGCAGAACGACAAACATCTATGGCAGAAATGTTTCTGGATAATACCAACCAAAATGAGTAGCTTCTTTATTTCTATTTCTATGAGAGTTTCAGCTCATGGACAATACAAATAAATGTTATCTAAAAAGATAAATTAAGTAATGGCTACTTTGCCATGCTGCTATGCAAAATAATAAGGGCATTTTCTTCTTGGGAGGCTGGAAATACACAGGCATAAGTGGTTGTGGTTACCTCATTAGATTTCACAGGCAAGAACATAATAAAATGTGTAGGTAGCAGCATATCTAGTTCTCCAGAAGAATACGAAGCCACAACTTTGGTCAGAGTTCAAGTTCACTTAAAAAGCTGTCCCTGAACAACAGTATAAATCATAGGCTAGTCAGGACAGATTTCTTAAGGGAAGTGGTTTACCATAATAACTTGATAGCAGTGTCACATCAGAAATATTTAGAAAATGTAACATTAAGAATGTAATTCTGAGATGTCAAAAATGTTTTGCCTAAGGATAATTCAAACACCACGGTTGAAACAAGAACAGTGAAAGAAAAACTTAGCAGGACTGCTGTCTCATATGAGAGTATGCTGAGGTTTTCCCATTGGTTTTAGCATCAAATTAGATGAGGAATAAATCTCCAATTTATCCTAACCTTGATCCAAAGTCTGTTGAAATCTGAGGGAAGGTTGCTGTTGTTCTCATGGGTGTGACCCTGAGATTAGGGTTCAGGATTTATAGTTCACTGCTTGTATTTGGGAAATCTCCCCCTTTCCATTGCCTATGTACCAGCCCCTGAAGAACAAAGGAAAGAGAAAAAATTTAAAGAGCTGGCTGTCATGGCATGCTTCAAGGATTGACAGTGATCTGGTATTTTTCCTAGAGTCAGATAGCAGATCTCAAATCCTGAAGAATTAAACTACTCTGCTCTTTGTTTGCTTTTCCTGATAAACACTATAGCAGTGACTAGTTGGTCTCATCAAATGATAACAAGTTCATCTGTCTAGAGTAACTGGGATCCTGTGTGTATTACATTACTTACAGTATTTACATTGTTTGTTTTTCTCTGACCACAAAAATCATAAAGCATTACCATTAAACAGATAATCAGGGTAAAGTATATAACTTGAAAGAAAGAAATATTCCCATAAAGTTCTAATTCTCATTTCAGTGGCCCATAGCTTGGCCACAGAGTCTAACATAATGCATAAAACTACAGCCCTGGGGACAGACCTGGCTGGTCAGGTCTTGCACCAGTCAGGAGCTGAAATCCTCTAAGGACAGAGACAGTGCAGCCTCTCAGTGCGACCTCCTCCACTGCCTCATTCTCCATGGAACTATGAAGAAAAATTTCTCTTTGTGCCCAGCCTGAACCTCTTACAATCTGTATTTGTTTTCTCTCACTCTCTCACCCCACACCACTGTGAAGGCCCCAGCTCCATCTCGATGACCACTTGTAGATAAGCAGAGACTATCAGTAGCCCCTGAAGCCATCCCTTTTCCTTGGATGACCCAGCCCCTCCTCACAGGCAAAGTGCTCCAGTCTCACTGCCTTGGGGACCTTCCTCTGGACCTCACAATTTTTGCTGATTAAAAACATCCTCTTAAGGATGTTGCATCTTTCCATTCCCTAGAAGTTACAATATAATTTAGAAAAATCCTTTTATAAATTGTCAAAATTTCTGTGAGTGCTGTTTCATTCACTTAGCTCAAACTCAACACTGTATTTGTACAAAGAATATTTAAATACCAAACTAAATATACAAATTTTTTAAGCCATGATATTTAAATAAACTAAAATACAAAGAAAAAAAATCAAGCTGTAATTTAAATTTATAAACAAGTATAAAATGCCGAACTATATCCATCCCATTCCAGGCAGAAAATTTCATTGGAAAATGGCTGCAACTGCCAATTACACACATATTCCTACACTGTACATTCCCTCAAAATGTTTTAAGCTGCTGCATTATTTCATCGGCACTTCTCACACTGAAGATCTTCTATTAAGTTCCAAACCTACTGAGAAGTTTTGCCACTCAGCTATAAATAGCTGGTAATTTAGCTAACTGTGAAAATGCTGACATTACATCCATGTTTGTGGGATACAGTTAAAATGAGAAAGACCCTGGATAGTGCAATCAGTGCCACTTGAGTAAATGAATTCAGTCTCTGAAGAGCTATATGGTAGAGTAGCACATAACTGTGGAATGTATTTAAGGACCCAGAATAGAAATCTCACCTGAGAAAAATGGAACATTCAGGTAACTATAAAAATAGTTAAATATAATGAATTATTACTACAATTGATAGAGAAAAAAACTCTTCTTGTCACTGAAAATAATTTTTCAATTATTAGGGCTAGGAAGAAAGGATAGCAAAAACATATTTTCTGCTGTCAAAATACAAAAAGAATTCCCATGGTTGGATGTAATCTACAGGTTGGAGAGGTGGATGCACGGGAGCCTCATGCACCAAGTGAAGGTTCTGCACCTGGGCTGGGGCAGCCCCTGGTGTCAGCACAGGCTGCTGGATGCAGGGATTGAGAGCAGCCCTGCCAAAAGGGAGATGGGAGTTCTGGTGGATGAGAGGCTGGATATGAGCTGGCAGTATTCCCTTGCATCCCAGAAAACCAATTGTACCCTGGGCTGCTGCCAAAGCAGTGGGCAGCAGGGTGAGGAAGGGGATCCTGTTCCATTCTTGTGAGATCCCACCTGCAGTGCTACATCCAGCTCTGGGGTTCCAGGACATAAAGGACATGGACCTGCTGGAGCAAGTTCAGAGGGGGACACAGAGTTCATCAAAGGGCTGGAGCACCCCTCCTATGAGGAGAGGCTGAGACAATTGGGACTGTCAACCTGGACAAGAGAACGCTTCAGAGTGACCTAAGTGTGGCCTTCCAGTACCTAAAGAGAACTTACAGGAGAGACAGGCTGGGACTATTTACAATGGTATGTAGTGACCAGACACAGGAAATTTGGTTTAGGTATTAGATTAGGTATTAGAAAAACAATTTTGACTGTGTGGGGTGTGAGGCACAAGAACAGGTTGCCCAGAGAAGCTGTGGATGCTCCATCTCTGGAGGTGTTCGAGGCCAGGTTGGGAGCTCTGAGCATCCTGGTCTCGTGGGACGTATCCCTACCTGTGGCAGTGTCCTAGTTTGGAGGAGGTGTCTGCTAAGAAAGGCAGGAGCCTCTCTTTGAAATTATTATAATTTTGAAAATGAGGGGCTCTCAGGCAAAGATGTGGGAATTAGGAATAACAGTTCTTTACTAGGAAAATCAAAATAGAAATACTGTACTACAAAGAAACAAACCCCAAACCCTGACAAAGTCAGAATACAACCTGACACCCCATCAGGCAGGGTGCTGGTAGCAGTCCCATTAAATGGTGGCTGCAGTCCTTTTGCAATGTTAAATGTGGTTCAGTTAAAGCAGTGGTCCTGGAGAAGGGTGCAATTTCCCTCCAAAGATCCAGTGATGGTGTGGAAAAGTCTGGTTTTCCTCTGGAGTATGGGGGAAAAGGGCTACCTTGTGTTCCAAAACTTGTGGTTTTATCTTGGTAAGAAATGTTGGGCTCTTCCCCCTGGCTGGAGCAACTTCCACTGGGATGAAGTAATTTTATCACACAGTAGGACTCAATGGGCCATTAGCAGAAGATAACCCTTTAGAGGAAGGATGGGTTGTAAAAAGATAAAGAACAGTGCTCCACCTGATTTCAATGGATAGCCCATCAGCAGAATATCTCCCACAGAGATAAGGATCACTACTCCCACCCTCAACAGATGGTGATAGAATAGATACCTTTTATCACATCCTGTATTGTAAGCCAAGACAGACAGGAGAGCTGAAATGAGATGGTCTTTAAGGTCCGCTTCCAACCCAAGCCATGCAATGAATCTGTGATTCTATGATATATTGATTCTTCCAGCAGTTTTTTGTAAGGGGGATACCTATTGCAAGTATTAATGATTTTACAGGAGAAAAATTCAACCCTGATTTATCACCAGAGGTTAAAGAACACTGGAAATATTTATGAGAAGGAGAGTCAGAGGATTTGGTGTTGTTCAAAGAGTAGGAGTCTTTTCCACAGTGGATATAGGTTTTTACTGTTGTGTTGAGCTCAGCAGGACAGGGGGTTGCCTGTGTGTGTTTTTGATTCTCCTCCCAGACCAGTTAGTAGAAACTGAAAGGACATCAACCACCATGTTTTGTTCCTAATATGACAATTGAACAGGGAAATACTAGGAAATCTGTGAACAGCCTCATCTCTCTTGATTCTTCTCTGGTTGTCTTTAAGCTATGTGGACACTGAGCTTCAGTCTGCAGCATTTACCCTGCAAAGTCCATACTACCTGGCCTTGAGAGTGAGCCACTACCATCTTTTAGAGTTTCCTTGCCTGAGAAATTAATTACAGTAATTTAACAATTATAAGCCGC
>VRYO01002772.1:71634020-71654361 GCA_009812075.1 Sialia sialis
TTAAGTAAGTAAGAATTTATTTTAAGTGCTTTAAAGAGTAAAGGTCTTGGACACCAGAGTAGGAGTGCAAGTTCTAGTGAAGGTTGAAAAACATTGTCCTAGATACTAGTGTTGAAAACAAGTTTCCATGTGGGCTCCAAGAGCATAGTTTTAAACATAATAAAGTAGCAAGAAATACAGTAAGAATGTTGCTTAAATTTTTCAGATAGAATAACATGGGCCATATATGTAGTTTACATGTAACTTACCATGCTAAGAAATTTGAATTTTAACAGGTTAGGAAGAAATGGTTCGGGTTTGTTTTTTTAGCTTATTGGGTAATTTGTGTATAAGAATCTATGCACTGGGGAGAGGCTTGCTCTTGCTCTCTCTTTCTTCTCTCCCCTCATCACCATCAACATCACCCAAAGAAGACAGGAGCTGAGGCTGCAACTTCAGCCTTCCCAGGGCCTTGACAGGAGCAGCTTCTACTTCTGATTGGGACTTTACTTCTATTTAGACCTCTTTATCTAAACT
Organism: Sialia sialis; assembly: GCA_009812075.1. Classification (NCBI taxonomy): domain Eukaryota; kingdom Metazoa; phylum Chordata; class Aves; order Passeriformes; family Turdidae; genus Sialia; species Sialia sialis. The sequence continues at coordinate 71,634,537 of VRYO01002772.1, forward strand.
TTTAGCATGAACTTCAATGCTTGCGACCCTTTGCCTTTTGCGACTGATGTGCCTTTACAATAAACAACTTTATAGCTGCTAATAACTTCTCAGCTCATTTAAAGAACAAACAACCCAACAAATGGTGCCCTGCCTTCAAAAACCAAAACCAAACAAAAGAAAAACAACAACAAATAAACCAGAACCCAACACCACAGTAACCCTCTAACACCCCAAGCCCCACAGTCTTGGTGGCAGAAACCATACTCAAAGCAGCCTTGTACCTGAGATGAACCCTTCTACCACACCGTGGCTTCTGGATGCCCCAGCTCTGCTAACAGTGCCCTGACTGGATAGGGCATCATTTCCCATCTTGCACACTGACCCTCTAGCAGCAGCTATCTAATACCGTCTGTGCAATGAGATACATTTCCCTCTCTTTTGTGATTTGCCAAGAACCCTTTTTTTCTGTGAACTTTTAATTGCAGCACAGAATGTCACGTGTATTGACAATGTTATTTCAAACCACCAAATTGAGTTTGATCTAGAGGTTTTAATTTAGATCTAGCCAGATTTAAGTGAGTGCTAGGGAAACCAGCTTTTGTGCATAAAGAGATGCAGGCACAGGAGAACTCACTTGCCAGGGGGCTTCCCATGTAAGAGAGCTACTGAGGAAAGTTTCTCTAGATCATACTTTTTAATGAAAAAGCCTAAAATCATTTTGCATTTGACCATAAGTCATGAAGATATTATTACCAGAGTTACTTTATCAGACTCAGAGGTGCTCTCTGAATGAAAAAATGGTGCTTTTATTTCTCCTCTGGAATGCACAGATGATTGCCTTTATTCATTCTGGTGTCTTTATGCAAGCACAGCATATTTTTTCATTCCTATTTACTCCCAGATGCTTTGTTAATTAACTTTTGGGACTTATGAAAAACATTCTCCATATTTTCTGAGTCTTTTAGTAGGAGTGTTCTCTTTTCCTTTGCCAAAGTACACACAGCTTAACAGGTCTGAAATAACCAATTCATAGTGTTAGCATGTGCCTGGAGTATAGGATATGTTTGGTACACAATGCAAATAGCAATAAAAAACTACAGTTTTAAAGCTGACAGCAAGTAAATAGCTTGTTTTACTAGAAATCCTCATCCTTAATAAAAACAATGATCTGCTTAAGACACCAAGAAATCAAACTAGCTTTTTTATCTCATCTATCTGAATGTTTGTATTTCATATTTTGATGTTCTTTTTCTGTATAGCCTGCTAGAAAATGCATGTAAAGTCAGATATAACATAAATGTAGCTGAAAGTATTTTTGAATGTTTTAAACCATTTGAGGTTACACTGTGAACAGCTCTGTTTTTCTGGATTTTGAAACCAGTCTGACTTTTAGAGGCATAATATGAATGGAAGTATACACTAATTTACATGTAATTAGCATTGACATTTTATAAGGCTGATACAGTTTTATGCCTCTCTTGGTTGTCTGTTGTAAACAATCCCATAAAGAGTGCATTCTGACATAGCACAGAACATACTGTGCTCCTGGTTTCACAAAACACATAACTATTTTTTTGCTGTGAATCTACTACCATCAAAGAAGCACGAACAGAAACAGCGGCTGCTTTGCTTTAGCTCTGATGGGGCTTTGTACTTCTATCATATGTTGCCCTCTATCCTTTTTGTCATTTAGACTTGGATAAAATGAATACCAAATGCCACTAAATGCGAGTGGAAACCTTTCACATTTATTCTGAAGTGGCTACAAAGGGTACTGAACAGTAGAGAATCAGACTGAGATTAAGCTTCTGTTTAACTTGCTATATAAATTCAAATGAAGTATAACTTTTTGAATTGAGAGTGAAAAGGACATTAAAATAGACTTCAAAGAGGGAAAAAGTGAAGAAAACTTAACTCCCAACTGGAATTTCTCTAATGGCAGTCGGTCTTGCTCACTGTGAATCACACCATGAGCATATGTCTCTCAGAAGAGCCCTGCTGATTACTATGGAGCTATAAGATTTGCATCAACTTAGGATGTAACCCAGTATTTCAGTGTAGTATCTGCTAACAATTAGCCATGAATTATTTTATACAAACAAAGCCAAAGACATATTATTTTCATTTCCTCCATAAAGCTCCTTTTGCTTGCCTAATAACAGATGCCATGTATTTCCTCTGCCAAAATTTATGTTTTACTGGCAACAGAGCAGGGAATCACACATTTGAATTTTATGTAAAAACACTACTTTAATTAACATCTGGCCACTCCCAGAGACAAAATACTAGACAATATGGATCTCTAGCCAGACTTAGTATGGCAAGCCCTACATTCCTAAGTACTTCTCTGCATTTTTTGTACTTCACAAGTATACTGAGGATTGTTGGCAATTAATTTTTGTGGTCCACAAAACTAAAACTTCTCCAGTATAACGAGTGTTCAGCTAAAAGTCTTTTTGCTTTCTTCTAGCTTTTAATGGCCATCCGAATAAAACTTTAAAAACACAGTACTGTGAAGAGAACACCCAATACATGCAAGAGAGGAAAAAAATAGGATACACAATTCTATCCACTACTGAGGTCAAATAAAAAACACCTGGTTAAGACAGGGAAAAAGAGTGTCTCTTGTGATTTCTTCCTATACAGCAGAAAAATGCTGAGGCCTGTCTCAGGCACACTGACACCAGCCAATCTGGCTATTAGCATAGCTGTTATAGTGAAATCATAAGTCTCTTGTGTTTCCTTCTTTTCCAGCCATAAAAAGGTGAGGCTTGGCTCACACTTATATCAAACACTACTTTTAAATATTGTATTTTATTTTCTCTTTAGGGAAATCACCCACTAGGGTCACCAGGGTAATCACAGCCCACTTTAAATCATTGGAAATGGGGAGAAAGTAGGAGTGAGAGAGGGAAAACAGACAGATATATTGTTAGCGACATTTCTCAACTTTGTAACTTATTTTCCCCTGAGACTTCTATGAGCCTCCCAGCAACTTAGAAAGAATGATTCCCTGTCCCCTGAGCTCCCATTTCCAAAAAATTGAGCCAAAATTTTCAAAGAAGTTTAGCAAATTCTCTTTCCCTTTTATCCCTGCAGTTCATTTATTCTGCCTCTCTATTCTTTCTTTTCTTCCAAGTGGTGTCTCACTGTCTGACCCATGAAAGCCTCTCCTCCCACCTTTTGGCAGTGGGAGCATAGCAACTGAGTGACACTCTATCAATAATCATTCTGGCTGCTAGAAGAAGATCTTGCTTATTTCTTCCCAGCTGGGAAAAGTAAGAATGTACCCAAAGAGTTTTCATCTGACTTGAAATTTATATGAGATACTGTAAGAAACTAATCTAAGCTAAATAAAAGCATTGTTCAACTAAGACAACATTTCCTTATTGCATCTGCTATTTTTACTGAACCCAGGTATTAAAACAGCATTGCTCCAAATTGTTCTGAATTGCTAAATGACCTGCATGAAAATAAACTTTCTAAAAACACACACATTGGTTTCCATCACAAGAATTGCAATCACAGTTTTAACTTTTTCTTGTAGATAGTTACTGATTACTGTGTTGGTCTAGAAACAGAAATGACCCTTGAGTTCAGTCTCTTTCAGTCACCCATAAATTTATCCACCTTAAGCTGTATCACAACCCCTATCTCAGGTCCCACCCTCAATCATTCTGCTTCTGGAAGAACAAACCTCCTTTGCAGGGTACAGCATCACAGTCTGTCTTGAGGCCGTGAATCAACATCTCATCACCAAAATATACAAGAGATCAGCCCACAAACCAAAGCAGAAGATTATGCTATTATTTTGAATTATGAGCTTCCCAATAACTGCAGTTGGATTTAAACATATCATCCATTAAATACACATTCTTTAACATAGAGTACCCTTTGATGTTTAACTGGAAGGGATTTTTATGACTGAAATGTGACATACTATATAAGGGTAATCTACAAAAATGAAAAATGGCATAAACTTAACAAAGAAAAGAATTTAGGAAATCTGAGCCCACTGTGAGTCTGGGTTCACTTTTGTTGTCACTATGCTCTGTTTGCACGATCAGGCTAAGATAAAAGCAAAGTTGAATGTTCTTCAGACTTAAAAGATTTGTTCCTCATTTCAAGAAGGAATGATGCAAAGTGAGAGATTTTTCTCATGAGTAATCTCTGTAGAGTTTTTTACTCTTTGAAGCCAGGCAGCAACAAACTTCATGCTATCAGCTTTCTCTAGAAGAATGGTAATACACATTATACCCTGCCTTTGAATTTGCCTTCTGATGTATTCCTGACCTGTGCAACAGGCAACACCTGTGTATTTGGGGTTTGTTTTAGATAGGCAATGTTTCTACAGTGTTTGGGAAGAGATTTTAGGTGTGTGGCTGTAAATCACAATTCGTCACTTAGACCCATATTCAGAGAATGGTTAATGGCCTTTCTCATTTTGCAGAAAATATGTAGCTTTTCTCTCTTCAAGATCTGAGAAAAATCCAAATAATTTAAGAATTTTATTATTCTTAATCATGTGACTTTTATATTTTGGTAAATTCCTACCCCAGGTCTTTTTCCCCAAGGCAACATGGTCTAGAAAGTTTATTCCAGACATTTGCCACACCTCAATGAGCTGAAATCCCTTTACTGGTCTGTTACGCAGCCTGACTCCAGAACTGCTCTCTCTGTATTTGCTGTTTATAAGTAAGTCAGAGAAGTTCTGATTCCTGCTTCTTTGCCTCTTCAGGTGCCAGGTGCCATCTCACTGCTATAGAAAGCTCAAGGGTAATTGTTTGCACATTGTTTAACTCATCTAGACCATGTCTTGATGACATGGCAGAGATCTCCATTCTCCTCAAAAGAGGAGTAATCAACTCCTACCTCAGGAGTCACCAGAAGCTATGAGACCCTATTTTCTTAAATGCAAATTATAATCTAGCACAATAAATGGCAACATTTTAAATAAAATGGCACTGTAGAGGGAAAATAAAGACTCCCCTTAGTACATTTCCAATCTCTATATCGTAAGACCCCATTTTTACTTCCAAAAACACTATACTTCAATTTTCATAACCTTCAGCTTTGTTTTGAAAATAAGACTAAAAATATCTCAATATATTTTATCACTAATTAATAAAACTCATTTTATGTACAATTGGTACAAATAACTTCCCTGAATTATGAGTACTATTAAGAAAAGGCAATTATTTTTTTCACTCCAGCACATTTTTTTAACTGCAAGTAAGTAAGCAAGCAAAATGATGGCAATAGTAAGAAAAAACATAATTAAATTGACTTGAGTTTGAAGCTAAACCTTAGTGGAATTGATATTTAATAAGTTTCTGTAATCTGACCAAGTGTGTTTATACAATACTCCTTCAAGGTAATAAATTCATTGGTATTTAGAGGAGTTGGATTGAGACATAGACCTGAACTCCATTTCCTGTGCATATTTCTGAACCACACAAACTCGTGAGTGCATGTACACATGTGCACACTCTTGCAAAATCTCAGTATATAACACTCTTCATGCAAATTATTCATACCCAGATTTTCTTCAAGATTCAAGCCTTCAATAGTGCTTATGATCTCTTGTAAAGTTAACATTATATTCAGAGATGTAGCTTAATCTAGTTACACTAATTATACCTGCTGAAATCCCTGAATATGAGAATGAATACCTGATATATCTTTTCAGAGATATTGCTTCCTTTGCCTTGGTAGTTTCAGTGAGGTTTACATTCACTACCTTTCAATTATTTTTGTCATTTTTCACCCTTTCACCCTTACACATTCTGTGATAAATATTAACATGTATGAGATCAAGTAATTCAAATTTTTTGCCTGTATCATGGAAAAAATACAACTCACCTTTCTGAGAGAAATTCAAGCATTCACTGAAGAATACCTTCCCAATCATGAAAATTTTCATTCAGCAACTCATATCAGTTTTATCCTTAATAATTCTTAGAAAACACCTGTTATTCTCCTTTGTGGAAGTTTCTCTGTATAAACAGAAAGTGGAATGAAGCTTTCTATTTCCTCTTCATGAAGAAATAATGATTTTTTCCATTATCATGATTTTTTACATTTTGCAGTCTTTGCCATAAGGCTGTCCTTATAGCTGTTCAGAGCAAGTTGATTATATGGATTCTGGAAAATTTTTTATGATGTTTTAGGGAATTATTATGAATTGCTGATGAACTATCACTGTTGTATTCACTGCCATGGAGTTCCCAATCCCAAAGCAGGGGTACACTTTGCTTACATAATGACCTAATTATGCTCTGTCCCATAACTACCTTGTCAGCTCTTTACCTGATATACCTGCTATTTAAAAACCAAATTATGTCCTTGTGGGGAAACCTGATGGAACAGATCACCCTAAGTACCTTTGCAGGACAACCAGGGAGTCAGGTCCAGACAACATGAGGCTACAAAAGGCAGGTACTGTTTGACCAACCTGATCTCTTTCCTGTGACAAAGCGACCACTCTGTGGATGAGGAAAAAGCTGTGGACATGGTCTACTGAGGCTTCAGTAAAGCATTTGAGAGCATCTCACAATTATCCTGGAGAAAATGGCTGCTCATGGCTTGGACAGGTGTGCTCTCCACTGGGTGAAAAACTGTCTGGGTGGCTGGGCTGAGAGAAGGTGCAGGATGGAAGTAAATCCAGTCAGAGGCCAGTCACTGGTGCTGTACTCCAGGGCTCACTACTGGGTTCAGTCCTGTTTAATATCTTTATCAATGATGTGGACAAGGGGATTGAGTGCATCCTGCAGATGACACCAACACAACTGGAAGTGTTGATCTGCTGGAGGGCAGGAAGCCTCTGGCAGAGGGACCTGGACAGGCTAGATCAATAGGAAGAGTACAGCAGCATAAGGATCAACAAAGCAAAGTAACAGGTCCTTCTGAGTTACAACAACCCCATGCAACATTTCCGGCTTGGAGAGCAGTGGCTTGAGAGCTGCTCAGCTGAAAGGAACTTGGGGGTGCTGTTTAAAATCTAGCAGGATATGAGCCAGCATGTGTCCAGGTGGCCAAGAAGTCCAGTGGCCTCGTCTCACTGTACTCAGCGCTGGTGAAGCCATACCTCGAGATTCGTGTCCATTTCTGTGTCCCTCACTTCAAAAAGTACCTTGAGGTGCTGAGCATGTTCAGAGAAGGGCAATGAAGCTGGTGAAGGGCCTAGAAAGCATGTTCCCTGAGGATCAACTGAGGGAACTGGGTGGTTTGGTCTGGAGAGAAGGAGGGGAGACCTCATTGCTCTCTACAGTTGCCTGAAAGGAGGTCGTAGTGACGTGGGGTTTGGTTTCTTCTCCTATGTCACAAAGGAAAGAATGAGAGGAAATGGCCTTAAGCTGTGCCATGGAAGGCTCCAATTGGGTATGAGAAAAAACAGCTTTCATTGGAAGAGTGGTTAGGCATTGGAGTAATTTGCCCAGGTGGAGTGACCTTCTCTGGAAGCATTCAAAACGCATCTGGATGTGGCCCTTGGGGATATGGTGATTATGGTGATGCTGGGTTGATGGCTCAATTACATGATCTTGCAGGTATCTTCCTACTTTGATGATTATGTGATTCTGTGATTCTGTGAAAGGGTTAAGACTGCAGCAGATATATGGGATAAACTCATTACATGTGAGTATGTAGGTAATATTTCTAGCATTTCTTTAGACAGAATAAACTGAAAACACATTCCAATTTATTTCAATTTTTTATGGTTGAAGCCATTTCTTTGTATAATTTGTTCAGGTGCTCTGGCATTTGACTTGTAGTCCTCTATAAATGCAAACTGTGTTTTTGTGAAAAAATGAGAAAACTTTGTTGAAATGAATGAAAAGACCTTTCAGTGACTCATAGTCCCTTCCAGAATTTTCCTTTGTTCTGGCCAGGTTTTCTGAAGAAGTCTCTATCCCTACTTATCCACAAGAGTGTACCGCATAGCTTCAGATGAGAAAGTACTAGTGAACTTTAATGGGAGTTCATATCTTTTTCCAATTATTCAGCACTGTCTCCGAAATCATTTTTCCAGATCTTCCTCCAGCTTCTTAGCATTCACAAACAATGCAAGACCTGGAATGCGTTCTCAGGGCTGGACTTCTGCTGAAGACAGGAAAATCCATCAAAAGATTTCAGAGGTAGCTATAGGGTAAAGAAATGGAGATTGTTATCCTTCAGGATCTTCAGCTGAGAATTAGAAAACTGACTGCATATTACAGAATGGGAAACAAAAATAAATTAACATTCATCGTGTTTCCACTAATGTAATTCACTGGAAATAACCACAAACTCATCAAGTAGTTTGAGCTGGGAGGGATTTTAAAAGTCATCAAGTCCAACCTCCTGTAATGAGGAGGAACACCTTTAACCAGACAACATCACTCAGAGCCCCATCCAATCTGATTTTAAATGCTTCCAGGGATGAAACATCTACAGTGTTCCACCATCATCATGGTAAAAAAAGTCTTCTTTATAAAAAAATTATTTCTAATATCTAGTGTGAATGGAATCCTGGAATCTTCCACACTGTTCTGTCTCAAAACTGATAAATATATAACAGCAATTTTCTTAAGCCTTTAAGGTCTGATGGGTAATGGATAGGTAAAGAAGAGATAAGTGGATTCCAGCAGTGATCCAAAATGATCTGGGATAGTGTTATGTTTTGGTTTGGTTTTGGGGTTTTTTTTTGTATGTTTGCAAGCTGTGTGATCTAGGAGTGTCATCTCCCTTTGCAATAAGAAACACATCTCCTTAGGTCTGATTCCAGTGTTATTATATTAGTAATTTTGAAGTGGTTAGTAGACATCCACATCATTTGGCTTGTTAATAATGACACCTTAGAGTATTCCTGCTAGAATAGGTAACTTCAGTTCCAAAGAATTCCAGGAATGTTATCTTCTTCATTTGAATTTTCCTGTCTCTGTCTTAAACACTTCCAAAAATTACTTCCAATTGCTTGACCTTAGGGAAAAAAAAAGCCAACAAACATTTCAGAATAATGTCATGCACAGTTTACTGCTCTGCTTTGTCTTTACATCCGTTTTTTCCACACATCTGTGTTGTTTCCCAAGGTGTCTAGAGCCAGCTGGATATACACTTGTTAAAATATATTCATCATTCTGTAAGTATTAACCATCATTAAGGTCCCAAGACAAAGCAGCATTTCTTCTGTGTTGGCTAACAGTTAAAAATGGCAAGGACCCAGACTGTAAAGAATGAGACATAAGGACAAAATTTACAAAAATATTCTCATTTGAGTCTAGATTTAAGAACTGTAGAGGGTACCAATAAAGTGCACATCACTGGAAGAGAAACAGTCTGCAATCAACCAAACACATTTATACTTATCCCATGCCTAAAACTGAAACACATTATTGTCCACCAGTGACACCCTCAGTAGGTTCCCAAATTCCAAAGTAACTGTGCACTTGAGTAGAAAGCCAGTCCTTTGTGGAAAGGAATATTTACATCATCTACCATTATGAAACTGATTAATAGGTCTCAGTCAGGAGGATAGTCTTGCCAGTGTCCATACAGAGACACTGAAAAGATGTAGACTATTCCAAATATGTCCTGCCCTGAATCCCCATATCTAGAGGAAAGAGAGGGAGAAACAAAGTTAAGAGCCTAAAATTAGGCTGTGGAGATTCCTTATAGAAATCAAAAGGAACTTATCCTGAATATGCAAAGAAACATGGTGAAATACTCAATTTAAGAAAAATCATATTGGATGAAACTAAAAAACAAACTGTCTGGAATGATTTTATGATTGAATATGTGCCTCTGCTTTAAAAATTGGTCAAATTCTGATGAGGAACATAACAAAAAACCTTATTGCCCTGATTCTGTAGTGCCTGCATTTTCTGTAAATTTTGCCTTTAAAATTAAAATGACAGGTGACAATGCAAAATATGGGAAAAGGCAGAAGAGGGTTAATTGGCTAAAGAAGAACAGAATTTGTAATAACTGTTCCTTAAATGTCCCCCGGCTCTGCTTTCAGTCTTCTTAATGAAATAACAAATGTATTTTTACAGATGTGCAATAGCACAAAATGCAGAAATTAAAATCTCATCTAAAGCACTGTGTCTTATTCACAGGGAGACTTTTGGTGAAAAATATCTCTGGATTATAGAGGGGTAAGCAGGAGGAGTCAATAGGGTTTACAAATCCCCGGTGTGTGGGATGATTCAGCATAGGCAATGAATAAAATCTCTACCTCATTAAATTAAAAACTTCAGTGTGTTGCATTTTAGCACTCTATTTTTCTCATAGGCTCATGTGGTGCTGTATTTTTAACCATAGATAAATGCTTTAAAGGTTTCCCTAACTGCTGATAAGGTTACACAGCAGGTCAAATTATCTCTTAAAAACACACAAATGTCCTTCACTCAAGGAGATATGGAAGTCATGGCAATCCTAGGCGCATCTACAGGCTGAGTGGCGAAGCGATTGAGAGCAGCCCTGTGCAGAACGTGGGGATGAAGGTGGATGAAATCCTCCACACGAGCTGGCAGCGTGCGCTCACAGCCCAGAGAGCCTGAGCTGCACCCGGGGCAGTGCGGCCAGCAGGTAAAGCAGGTGACTCCCCTCCTCTGCTCTGCTCTCAGGACATCACACCTGGAGTTCTGCATCCAGCTCTGGTTCCCCCAGCGTAGGAAGGACATGGAAGTGTTGGAGCAGGTGCAGAGGAGAGCCATGAAGTTGTGTATGACTGATTTTAGATGCTGTAGATCTGGGGATTAGAAACAGGTTGCTGGTGTCAGTCAAAATGCTGCCAGGATGACCGTCATCATCTCTACACATTTCCATTTCTGCCCTGTACAAAATATTAATTTTCATTATTCTACCCCTTATGGGAAAAATGAAGAAAAAAAAAAAATGAAGAAGAAAAGGAAAGAAAAAAAAGGAAGGTTTTGTGGTTCTTAGTCCTCTTCCCGGAATTTCTATGGACACTTTATTCTGCTAGTGTCACACAGATAGATCTCAGTGATCTGTGTTGTACAGCAGGTCCTCCCATTCCTCCTCCCTCTCCATTTTTTCAGAGGCATTTAGAGATATTAAGACCAAACAATTTCAGCTTCTAGCTTCTGGAAGATAGGTCTTCCAGATTTTCATGTGGCTGAGAGTTCTATATGTTTCCAATGTCTTATTTACCTCTTTCCAAGCCAAACCAAAGCTATTTTTTTCTTTGCACTTCACCTTTTAGATTTCTCTTTGCAGAGGGAAAGATATCAGCATTTAAACTGTTTTTATGACTGCATTAATTTCTCTGCCAGCTGCCAGTGGTTTTGGAGCAGTTTTGGAAACATTGCTGTCTGTATTTGGGAAGTTTACCAACATGCGTGGAGACAGTCAGAGCTCTTTGACATGATATATAGTAGGATGAAATTAAGAAGCGAAATGATTAATTATCATTCATCAAAATAAAAGAAAAACAGGTCTCCAAATGAAATTACAGGTTTAAAATGGAACATAACTCAGTTGCTGAATTCAGTGTCAAAAGATACCATGCAGCCACAGTGAATAGTTTCAAAGAGTAAAATCCAAAGATAAGCTTCATCAGAGGCATCTTAATAGAGTAAGAAGAACATCACCTCTACTTCAGTTTTTAATCTTGTGGTAACCAGAAGCTGGGTTATATGATTTGTTGAACAGAGTCAGCAATTCAGGGTACTGAGTTAACAGAGCTTAAGTCTGAACCAGGTAGACCAGCTTCATCTTCTTGCTTTGCATGCTGTAATGTAAGCAAGAACTGTATTCTTTTTTTTGATAGAGCCACCATGATGGGCACTGATTTTTAGCTAAACAAGCCTGCTTTTACCCTGAGAAATGCTTAATGCCTGTATCAAATCGAGAATGTGCTGTGCAGAGGTACAGTTTGTAGCTGGCGCTGAATACCCCTGTCTGTGTTGTACTATCAGCAGCCAGCTCACATTTTTGGACTGCCTTCAGAGTCTCCTGTTTGCAAGCTGTGAACACTTTGCATTTTGCACAGCCATCAGAACACAAATCTGTAGGCCTCTATGTTTATTTAGAGCAATTTAGATTCACTAATTTTTTTAAGTACCCTCCCCTTATTTCCATTTTTATTGCAAAACATCTCCTCTGCAGCTGATTTAAGTTTCTGAATCCTCCTCTTAATCTGCCTGTTATATCAGTAATTCCTTGTAAGGTTTTTTGCTCTGCTGTCTCACACATTTCTAAGTAAGCATACGTCGTTCTGAGTAGGACATATACTGTTTCTGCACTATGACCTCTGCTGTCAATCCACAGCTATGGTAAGAGCAATCTCTTATTTTCTAATCTAAAAATCAAGGATCCCTTTCTTTGTTCACAGTATAGCAAGAAAAAAAAAACACAACAAAATGGAATATATTTCAAGTGTTTCACTGAGTAAGCCATTACCTTGAATGAGGCTTTTGTAATGCCAATGCACTGTGACTCATGTAATTCAGATGTGAAGCTAATATGCTGTTTGAAAATGAACCCGCTGCTGAGATGATTCCTAAACAGGGAGGCAAAGAAGTGATTATTAGATAGGACAAGACATGAGCTGAATTACTGAAATGTGCGATAAAGAAATCTAAGCCTCTACAATTTGCCTGTCAAAAATGAAGCTTTTAATCAATTTAATCAGTGTAGCAATATTTTAGCTCAGCAGCCTGCCATCTCAGCATGTAATTTTAACTATAAAGAACATTCTACAAACACTATAAAGCTCCAAAGTGCTCTTTAAAAAGTCCCTAAAACATAAACAAGGTTTTTAATAGCCTGTGTCAGCAGGGCTAGAACAAATCACAGGGATGTAATGAAAACGATTTCCCTTAAAAAAAGATTCTACAGCCCTTGCTAGATAATTTGACTACACCCTCATTCATCTGTGGAGGCAAAATTTAGCCTTGATTTGTCATCTTCTCTCCAAAATCTCACTATTTTCATGCCTCAAGGAACTACTTATACTAATCTTCGTTAGTTCTCTCAGGGTACTAAAATCATCCATTCTTAATTCCAGCAGTATCCTGGCATACACACTAAAACACAAAGGAATGTTCTAAAACAGTATTAAGAGCAAAAATTCACCTTCAAACTGCACTGAAGTGCAGAATAAATTTTCATAGGAAAGTATTACTGTGTATCATCAGTAAGCTGAAAGAACATGAAATAATTTATATTATTTTGTTGTTTTAAAACATTTAAATGAAGGAATTGCTGTAATTAACTTTCCCTCATGTTTTCAGTTTGCCAGGGTCTCGCTGTGAAAAATGCCTCCCTAAGCCTCCCACAGGCACACAAGTCACCGTGTATTTGAAAGTGAACAAAGCTAAAGGATCAGACATGTATACGTGATGGCTTGAGACACAAAATGGCAACATAAAACCACATTTTTCTGTGTGACCATGAAAGCTTGCAGTAGTATTTTAATGCACTGAGATCTGCAAAATTAACTTTGGGTCTGTCTGCGTATCATAAATATAAATTTTTCTGTGTCCAGGAGACTGTGCAAGCTTCTTTCTGTTCTTCCACCTTCCAATACAATTTGCTTACCCACAATTATGGGAAAGGATATCTTTGGCTTTAAACTTATGTGGTAATTTCTCTCTTTTGGAAGTTAAACTAGGGAGAAGTGATGGAATCTTCCACAGGAATGGAAAAGTGTTCTGAGAATTGCTCTTCTATCCAGCTGAGTGTGAGAAGAGCCTGATGAAAACTAGCCCCCAAAGTAAAGTATCTTTTATCTTTGTTCTGTAAAAGGAGAAAATTAATTCTCAGTTCCCAAAGAAGGAGACAGCATGTGCAAAAGGGCAGCAGCTGCACCATCGCATTTAAACCTTAGAAGTATATCCAACTGGAGAAACAGATGTGAATTTGGAATAAATGTAATGACACTTCACCTTCAGTGCACTAGTAATAGTGACAAAAGGAAGCAGGAGATTAAATCCCAGGACTGCCATTTATGCCTAGGCAAAGCATAATGTGAACTAGTATATTAAAACAGAGGCACTGGACAGCTCTGTGAATCAGTCTAATCAGCAACAGATTTCCTGCCAAATCAGTAGTTTCCAAGTTTAATAGAAATTTTCAAAAAATAAAAATAAGTTCATGGAGATAAAGCACACAGGACCATACATCATAGTCAGTGCACAGGTTACTTTGAAAAATTACTCTCATATCAAGATGTAGCAATTGCTCTACCTGTAAAGTGCAGTGGGATCCTGACATGTTTACTGCTTCTTATTTATTGTACAAGTCAGTTATCTGCTTTGAGAAACCTCTGATCTTGTAATCAATTTTATAAAACGGGTTTTTTCCTGGCGTTCCATGAATCCCAGAAGTTTGCTGCTTATTTGAAAGCTGCAACTAAGTATGGGTTTCATTTTGTTTGCTCTTTCTTATGCAGCTCTTATCATATGTGTACACATGAGAACGGCTGTCGACATCAGTGAAAATAGTCAGAGTGTATTTACTTCCAATATATCTATAACTCTTTTGAAGCAACTCACATGTGGCTATTTCATAAATTTTAACAGGGTTGTTTAACCTTGAGCATAATTCACTTAAAGAAGTTTGCATGGTCCTCTCTTGTTTCAGAGTTTTGCATTGTAAAGCAATAAATACACAAGTAAATAAGTTCTGATAATAGCCATTATTGTACAACTGAAATGGGTAATCAAATCCAACAAGATATTTCCTATTTACATGTTGTATTAATTTGAGTGACCATAAAAAATGTGTTATTCTTGTCAAAATAGATCTCATAGCATCAAAAACCACATCTGGTAGGGAATACTAACATTCTACACACTATATCTATTGTAAAATAATCCTTCTATAAATCTATCAACAGCTAATTATTTTAGACAGTTAATCAATTCAATTATTAGCAAAATATTTTAAATCTTTGGCTTAGTAAATCCTCTTTTTTTCTAACAAGGGGTGCAATGTGTGTTCTCTGGCCAAGGAGTAAGCTAAAGAATCTATTTCCCCCTCCTGATTTTAGTGCTCACTCTCACACTGATGCTATATTCATCATCCTTAATACAATCACTTATGAGGACAATGTAAACCAGGTCATTCAATTATTTTGAGTTCAGAAAGAAACATCAAAAAACATTACTGCATTTCTACTTATAGCGCAGAACAAGTGAGATTACAAAAATTTTGGTGGAAGGCAGGAAAGCATTCAGAAAAGAAAGCACTTCTAGATCCTGGACTGCAAAGAGCCTAAGGATTTTGGAATACAAGTGGCTCATTTCCCAGGAGAATGTTTTTATTACCTGCATACTAAATATCTGGAAGGAGCAGAAGTCAACTTGGTAAACCATTAGACAAGAGCACAGTGCCAACATGATTGGCAGTGGCAGGTTAGTTCTCTTGTAGGAACTGTCTGTCCTAAACTGACACAGATTTTTCCACTTTTTCATTCCAGTCACGAAAAATAAACAAAGCCAAACTTGGCAACACAGAACTAAAAACACAAATCTTGTTTAACTCAATGTCTACTCATGAAAGAGTAGGTTTCCATTTATTCTATCCTTTAGCAATTCTTTTTTTCTTCTGGTGTCTCAGAGATGGCCAGAAAAACAAATACATTTGGGTTTAATGTTCCCTATCAATAGTAATGGCTCCCTACTCATGATCTAACTTTTTAGAAAACGCCTATCTGAGGAAAAATTCTCTCTTTATCTGTGGTGATTAGGCCTCAGACTATTTCACTTTGCTAGGGCCAGGTGAGAAACTTTTAGATATTTTCTGTTCAAGCATTTGAGTTGCCTCCCGGGGTCTTGCTCAAATCTTGTGATCTTTGAAAAGCTCAAGTGGAATGAGCTCTTAAAAGGAAGGTCTGAGGGATCTGTTGTCCCCTGAATCCTCCTTCTGGCCGTTCTTGCCGGTGGGTACCACATTTACTAACCTCCAGTGAACTGGAACCTTCCCAGTTTGCCAGGACTGATGATAAATGATGGAAAGCGGCTCTGTGAGAACTTTCACCAGCTCCCTCAGTATACTTGGAAGAAACACGTCTGGCCTCATAGAATTGTGTGCATCCAAACATATTATTTGGTTCTTTTTACTGGCTGTGGAGGCATTCTAAAAACAAGCTCAGATGTGGAGGTAAACTGTGCTTTTACCTGGTCAAATGAAACGTGCTCTCTTGATATAGCTTCTGTGCCATGTCTATTCCTTGTTTTCTTGGCCTTACTATTTTAAAGCAACTATTGAGCAGCTGCATGACAATTAGCTTTGTGAAATTTGTTTGACAGGAGCAAACAAAAGAAAGAGAACAAGCCTATTTTTCACTTAACACTTGACTGGATTCTCATTCTGAACTCATGAAGAGTTCAACATTCTGGGCCAACTGTTAGATTGTTAATATGTATGTATTTGAACAACTATATGTCTTTATATGGAGAGGATTAGACAGATTAGATATGTATTTAAATTATATGCCCTTATAATACAGTCTTTAAATGCACAAAATCCTATGTATAAGCAATTGAGGTCTTTAAGATTTTTCAAATTACACTACACTGTAGCAAAAAAAAACCTATATTAGGCTGATTTGTTTGCTTGCTTCTAAAGTAGGACCTAAATTGTAATAGATTGCAAGAAAGATTTTCAATCAATACTGTTTAGCCATTCAGCATTTCAACATTTATATATTCTAAACACCTTTCTAGCTTTTTTCCTGCAGGTATTCATGGGAATACTAACATAAAAGGTACTATAAGCTAAACAGGAGCCAGGTAATTATTGCGCAAGTGCTAGAATCACTGGACTTTAATTCCCTAGAAATTACAGCTACAGGCAAATGTGATGTGACTTATATGTCAGGGGCATCATGGTATAAATAAAGATATCTTCAAATTAAGAATCAGAACAGTAAGATTATAAAAGCTGGTAGTTTTTCATAGGTTCTTATTAATCCCTTTGAAATTTACCTAGTGGTTTTGGTTTCAATTAATCATATGCACAGCAATGATTCTGTCAGATTCTTAGTTTTATACATGAAAAAGGCAAAAGCAAGGAGAAAAACATTACCTTGTCTAACAACCTGCTATTTATCACAGCTTCTGCAGCCCTGCCATTTAATGCTGCTCCTACAGCTTCTAACCATTTTATGATGTGATCCATTTATTCCATCTTCCTTTCTACTGAGGCATTTGAGCAGAGATTCCCTCCTCCTCATTGGAATGTGGGGACATCTGTTTTCTAGGGTCCTGCAAAACATTACACAGAGCTCTCCATGGATCTCTGACTCTGTCAAAGTGGCCTGACAATCACTCTCTGACCACGAGTATTCAGGTCATTTAATTTATAGCAGTTCTTTTAGTCCAAGACTTCCTTCTCATGTCAAATCTTTCCTTAGTATAATCTGTCAAAGATGATTCCTGGTTAACAGTTTTGATGAATGTACCAACTATGTACATTTTATTGCAATAACAAAAATTGAAAGTGTTCTGTTTCTGTAAGAAAACCCTAAAAGCACAAAACCCTCAGTGTCTAGACATTCCTGTATATTTTTCTTGCAGAAACTGCAAATAATGCTAGCTGAACAGCATCTCAGTTAGAGCCTTGCTTCAGAACCAGCAATGCAGTGAAAATACCATTCTTATTTTACAATAGGTACATTAAATTTATCTTCATGTTCATTTATACAGTGACAGATACAAAACATGTTCACATGTACTATGATTATTAATGAGTCCTATTTCTACTAACATAGTCATTAAATTTTTTCATGGACTAATTTAGGAGAAAGGGAAGGAAAACTTCAGAAAAAAAGAAGCAAAGTGATGGAACATTGAAAAGAAGCAACACATGGAAGATCCCAGCCCTTGGCTGCCCTGCTCCTGGCTGGGCTGGGATGAGTCCTGGCTGACAGACCCTGCCCTGATGCCCTCCATGGAGGGTCCCATAAGGCCTGAAGTGTCCTGGCAAATTAAATTCATTTGTAAAGAAATGCATTATGCTTCTTGAATTTAAATTTTTCTAGTAAATCTTGTTAATATAAGTGATTAAATCTCAATATATTTGTTCTTGAGGGTTTTTTGAGGTTTTTGGTTTTTTTTTTGTTTGTGTTTGTTTTTTTTTTTCCTTTGGTTTGGTTTGGTTTGGTTTTTAGTGGGGGGATTTGGGTTTTTGGGGGGTTTTTTGGGGATTTTTTGTTTGCTTGTTTGCTGTTTTTGTTCTATATAGCAATAAAACAGAGGAAGTTGTGTTGGATTTTTTCCCAGTCTGGAAATATTTGAGTCTTTTCCTAACAAACTGCTTTTACATGTTGCTATGAATTCTCATGGACATAATGGACTAAGTAATGCATCCATAAATTGAAAATAATGCATTTTAAAAATTTGAATAGCGTTTGTTACAAATTTCCATTAAACTGTAAAGTGCATTAAAAATAATGGCTTAAGGATTTCAACTAGAATGAAACCATGAAAATTGCAGAATGAATAAAGTATTCTTGCCAGAATAATAATGAAAAAAGTAAAAGAGCAAGTTTACCATCACATATAAATTGAGCTAAGGATAATGAAAAAGCCTATGACAGAACTATATTTAAAGCAGCCAAAATGATAAATAAAATTATGCTGATATGAATTTTTAATAGACCAATGGAAAGACAATGAAGATATACAATCCAATCTGCAACTAGGTGTTTCAGGAGAGAGAAATATACTCTTCAAGCAGGTGTCCATGTGGTGATACTCAGCCATCATTATAACAAATGTACTTAGCTTAAATATGGATATAAACATATCCAAAGATAATATGAGTATGATGCACTGTTTTTGACTTTGTCTTCATGTTTGTTAAATAGAACATCCCTTAATTTCAAAAAGGGTAAACTCATTCAAAACCCATAAGTTCACTCAAAATCCAGTTTGTATTTTCTCTTCTGGATTTCCTTTCCAACTTTCTAACTAGGACTGCAACCTAACCACTTCATATTAAGTATAAGAATATATGAATCATATTTATCTTTTATTAATATCAAAAATTATTCCCAAACCATCACTCATCACCATCATAAATCATAGACATGTATTCTCATCTTAGCTACAGATGTAGCCCAAATGTTTTGAGAGGACTCAGAACAAGGGCTTGAGCAGCTCTTGGAGAAACTGGCATGGCTGTTCAAAACTGAGCCCCTTCTAAAGCAAAAATGGGCACAGGTATTACCTAGGAAACCTCTGCAGTGCAGTAACACCTCTAAACACATTACACACAGAGAACAAAATATAAATAATGATCCTTTCTTTTCTACCTAGCACACCAATTTATACAATAAAGAAGCAATGATCCATGCAAAACTTCACACCTTCTGTCCTTTCTGACTTCTCTTGCCCAGCAGAATCATGTCTTCCATGAAGACATCCACATAGTTCTAGAGCAAAGTCTTGGTTGGTATCCATATTCAACCCAGTTCCCAGAACTTACATCCAAGCTAAAAATAGCCATTTGCTTACTTTCTTTCGTATGTTTATTATATCATGTATAAATTTAATTTCCATATTGGATTATCCAAATCCATATGAGAAAGCAGTTAATGGTTCATTTTATGCTAACAAGAGTCTAGTCAATACATCATGTAATAACTGAGGCATTTACTTTCCACATGTCTCAGTTATTGTAAACTGATTCTGCTGGCAAAACAATAGATTTAAGAGAATTTTGTTATGTTTTTTTTCAGTATGAAACAAAAGAAATTAGTTTAGCTGATGTGAGATGGATGTGAGTGTACACAGAAATGAAAACAAAGGCCTACCTTAAGTAACAAAAGCTTTTCTTTGGTGTACATATATATATGTGTGTCACCAAGCATGTATGTATTGGAGATAGATAG
>VRYO01002772.1:71655361-71679503 GCA_009812075.1 Sialia sialis
GCGGCTTATATTCAGGTGCGACTTATATATGGACAAATCCCGTGGTCTGCCTGGCTACCGGGTCATGCGGCTTATAATCAGGTGTGGCTTGTAATTGTGAAATTACTGTACATATACATATATATATATATATATATACACACACATGTACTGATAGATGAAATTTTTTGTCCAGACTCTTGCTGGCCAACTGCTTCAGATTCCATTTGAGGAAGTTAAACAACTGAGGATCAAAGACTCTTTTAAGAAAATGAAACCTATAGGTCAAATAGGTACACTTGGATAACAGACTGTTAACAAAAGAAGCATTTTTGAAGGACTGCTTGTTTTCAGTCTAATGTCTGATGAACAAAATCTCACCAACCAACCAATCCAAAGAGTGGTTATTGGGAGTAATATTTATATATATATATTTATTGTTTTATCTTCCCATATGTACACCAATCATGTAAAGATGTAATGTTCATTATTGGTTAAAATCGCTAACAATTGGCACAATAAATTATATTTGCCAGACTTCAAAAATTAGAGAATTCTGTAGAAGGAATGCTAACATTTTAAGCATACTTACTGTACAGATTGCAGCAATTATTATTAATTTACCAGTACAATATTAAAATGTATTCCATCAGCCTGGGATAAAGAAATCCCATTGTAACAAAAAGGTCATTAAGTTTCAAGGATTTACACGCACTCTGAGTGTACAGCCCTCAGACTTGAAGCTGATCATTGAGCAGACAGGCACCAGAAAGATCTGGAAAAGCTAGATACATGTTCAAACAGTATAGACTTATTCTTGGAGAGATGCATGGATAACGAAAGTAAAAAATTAAATAAAAATATATATAAAAATGAAATAGAAAAAAATTAAAGCTTAATAAAAAATTAAAACCTAATGGATAAAGAAGCACAGCATGCTTTGAACTATTCAGATATATGTATCGGTTGTTGCAATCATCTACTAATGGGGCCTAAAGGGAAAATTATTAAGAGAAGAGACGTGAAAATCTTTCAGGTATAGAGAATTGGGTTCTATTTTGGGAAAGGAGCTCTGCTTCAGGTGTGTGTCCCATAAAACTGCTAATGAAATAGCTGGTATTTTTCTCATTATCATTAACTTAATAGGAAACAGATAGTTTCTGTTAGTTCATTTCAGTAAGTCATTGAAAAACTACACATTGTAATGACTTTGAATGACCTGCTCATTTATTTGAGACCTGAACAACTGACTAGACCTCTAAAAATTTAAAATTGTAATGTACATCTAAGTCACTAATTTTTTGTGATGACTCCGTCTTTAGAACCCACTAAGGGAAAATAAGGGAAAAACATGTTGCATCATTTAGGCTGATTTCTGAAAAAGAACAATTTGTGTCCGGTTGATTGGCCCACTCTTAGCTACTAATGTTTGGCAATACTCAAAGAGTTACATTAAAATAAACATTTTGATAAGTGCTAAGAGGCAGTCATGAAAGGTTCTTCCAAGCTCCTTATCTGGTGCACACATCTGGTGGCGAACAGACCATTGAGCAGGAGTAGCTTTGTAAACATTTTACAGCTGCATGTAGCGGTGTCTGACAGATGATACAGGTAAAGGTGTGCAAACACTTTAAACATAGCCCAGCTGCAGAAACTGTCACCGTGAAATCAGAAGAAAAATTGATGATGGGCAAGTCAGCAGAGGTTGAGGAAAGAGCCTGAAAGACAGCAGAGATATCCTTGCAGCCCAGAAAGCCAATCGTGTCCCAGGCTGCATCAGAAGAAACATAGACAGCAGGTTGAGGGAGGAGATGTTCCCCCTCTGCTGCACTCCCATGAGACCCCATCCAGAGTCCTGCATCCAGCTCAGGAACTCCCAACACAGGGAAATCATGGGCCTGGTGGAGTGAGTTCAGAGGAGGAACACAGAAATGATCAGAGGACTGGAGCCCCTCTCCTGTGAGGAAAGGATGAGCTGAGGTTGTTCACACTAGAGAAGAGAAGGCTCTGGGGAGACCTTATTGCAGCTTTTCAGTACTTAAATAGGACTTACGGGAAAGATGGGGACACAATTTTTAGCAAGGTCTCTTTCAATAGGACAAGGGGTAATTTAAACTGAAGGGGATTTAAACTAAAGAGTTGGTTTAGACAAGAAATATGAAAAAATGTTTTATGTTTTACAGTGAAGGAGCTAGTGAAGGCTGCCCAAGAAGGTAGTAGATACCTCATCCCTGGAAAGTCAGGGTCAAGTTGGATGAGGTTTTGTGATCTAGTGAAAAATGTCTACTCATTGTGGAGTGATTCAACTAGATGACCTTTAAAGGTTTCTCCCAGCTCAAATTATTCAGTGATTCTATGATGAAAATGAATTCATTTACCCCACAGATAGAGAGTTGCCCCAGTGCAAAGCCAGTCTGCAAACTGTAATATGTTCCATCATGAGGTACTGATGATGTGACATGGAAAATGAAGATTGCATAAAGGGAAAAGCTATTTAATTTCAGCAGTTCCAGGCTCTGGAACTTGATCTATACTGTTAAACAAGCAGAATCTCTGATATGTCCTGTGTATATTTTTGGCCTTCACATTTTACTCCCAAACCATTCCAAGGACTAGACAAGAGCTGACATGGGCTAGGAGCCATCAACAACAAAGTCTGGGTGCAACCTCCTGCTTTTGCAGGACAAGGTTGTTGAATGTAACAAATGTGGTTTATTCCACATCAGCTGTACACATCTGCCCTCAGCACACAAGTACCACTCCCAACACATCTAGTGCTCAAGAGAAACAGATTATGCAACAAGAACATCTTTCTGCAGGGAGATTCTGACTAGAGAAAAGGAAAATTTTTTATGTTGACAATGGTCAAACAATGAACCAGATTACTTAGAGAAGCTAAGGGATCTACCTCCTTGCAGGTCTTCAAGATTAAAAAAAGCCCTCATCAACCTGATCTGCTTCAAGAGGGGAGTCAAATTAAATGATGCCAAGAGGTCTCTTACAACATAAATTGTTATTTGATTTTGAGATTCATGTTCTGTTTCAAAATACACATTATTCTGTGCACACAGGTAATTTCATCCAAAAAACCCATGATTTCTTAAACTGATACTATACACCAGATGGATGAATTTTAAATTATTTTTATGAGAATTAACTCATGTAATTTGAGTCCCAAACAAGACCATCACTGAAAGACAAAATGAGCATTACTATGTTACATAAGACAAATAATAAAAGTTTTTGTATTAACTTAACAGACACATCCAATCAGCACATGAATTACATCTGGCAAATATGTGATAAGGTAGGGAAAAAACATCAAATTCAAAAGGCAGCTGAAAAGGATCTGAACAGCCTTCCATAAAGGCCAACTCACAACATCTCTAACACTAGAAAACAGACCTGCACAGACAAGATCTTGGTCATGCATGAAATTTGATATGTATACTTTTATTCTTTTAAAATTACGATTTCAAGTAGAATAGTATCTTGGGGTCCTCATTTTACTTAGCATAGTTTTCAAAAGTCCTGAAATACCCCATCAAAATACACTCATTTTCAAATGTAACTAACTCACCTAAGAAGTACTCCCCACTAGAAGTCAAAATGGCCATTAATTTATACATTTTATGTAACACAATTGTATGTGAGTGTATGTGTATTTTCCTACTATCAGATTCTTCATCATGAAGTTGTAAAAAAAGATTATGTATGTACTACCTTTGATGGTAAAAACATTGATTTAGATTGTAAAGATGTAAAACTAAACAGTCATTACCAAAGTCTTTAAAGATTTAAACAAATATCATGGAAAAGATAGATAATGCGTTGCAATTGTGTCTTGAAGTAATCATTCTTTCATGCAGATTTTATTTTTGTTTTTCCATGACATGATTAAAAACACAGAAACATTTAAGTGAAATTTATATTTCTTATATTAAACGTATTGCTACCATTTTCTAGACTCTGACCAAATCAAAATACAAGATAAATGGTCCTTATCCACGAATCATTTACAAGGATTACAAAAGTTATTAATGATTGTATCACTCCATGCTTACAGAGACCTTACTCACAAGGATCACTGGGAAAATAAACTACAACAGGAACTGTGTCAACGTCCTTAATCTGCAACTCTGCAAATGAACCAAGTCCACATACTGGTTACAAGCATATTTTTCAACAGTGGCATTGTTGAGGATTTAAAAAAAAAAAGTTAATAACATTAATAAGTATTAACCTCAATGATTTCTCTGCTAATATAAAGACCGTAGTAAACAAGATTTCCCACAGAGGAGACTCTAAAGTCGAATAATTAAATAAGTATTTCTTTCCCACTTTGATTTAGGAGAAGGAGCATGCAATCATCTACAACAGAGACCCAAAGGCAGGGGTCTGGTAGGAACCATTCTGCTCTGTCCTGAGACACTTCACTCCAGTTCCCCCTGACCTCTCTTCTCAGAGTACCTTGGTTGGAATTCACTTTCCTACAACTTCTTCATTAATTAGCATACCCTTTTTCTCATTTTACTTTATTTAAACACTTAGACAATCACATCCTACAATTTCCCTTCCTGAAATCATACCTCTACAGCAGTGTTGTCTGCCACAAAACTAACCTTTCAGTGTGTTTTGCTTCTGGTTTTTTGATCTTTCTTTCACTATTTATTTGGACTGCAATAAGGGGAGGCATTATAGTACCTAATGCAATGTGTCCCAATTCCTGAGAGTTTACAAGTCACCAGGAGTCAATAATGAAAACGGTGACAATTAATAAGAACGTATAAAATGTATTATTTTCAAGACTTGGAAATAAAATTCCAGCTTTGAAAGGGCTAGCTTTGCAATACATGCCTGCAATCAGCTTGACACTGTTGGTCCTATAAAGCACAAATTTTCAGGGGAAATGTTGGAAAGGTTGTTTCACCAAGAGGAGAACACTGGTAAAAAAAGATTCTTTGTGGAGAAATAAAACAAATACAGACAAAGAAAGAAAAATTACTGAATCACCAAAATCTTAAAGAAATAGTGTGGGTTTTATATATATACGTATGAGAAAAATGCATCTGCTAAATTATGTATGAAACACATAGGTTTCACACAGAGGTCCAAATTCTGTCTGTTAAAACTGATCATATTCTTCCCCACCCTTTGATTATGTGGCTTTAGAAATGCATTATGCTGCCAAAGAGGATTAAACTGGATTTGAGGTCCACGATGGTCCTATTATTTCAAACATTTAGAAATAGCCTTTTGTTTTTGTTCAGCATTAAGCAAACTGACAACCTTCAACTTACCCTTCCTGCTGTGGTACACTGTGTAATGTCTGTAGTCTACTTAGCTGGGACTGATTTTCATTTTCAACATTACAGAGAAAGACTATGAACATTCAGTTAAAGCTTATGTAAAATATAGCTTAGTCTATCTAGCAATGTTAATCTTGGCCCCAATCCAGCAAAGCTCTTAATATTTCTTATTATTCTCATTACATTCAGCAGAAGAATTCAAAATCAAATCTAAAGCTAAGCATGGAGCCAGTTCAAGGTTTTCAATATAATCTTTGTTATAACATTGAAAATAGTAAAAACAAAACAGAATGTGGTAAATCAGGAAGGACGTAGGAAACATTTCTGATAATAGGTTAAAAAAAGAATACATGAGTTTAATTTTTATTCTGATTGATGTAAGTTGGATATGCACTCTTAAACTAGAACTAGTAATACACTATTGATACTGATGTCTGTTTGAAATGTCTTTCTCTCATTTGGACAATCAGATGTCTTCCAGTGGATAATGCCAGGCTAAAGTTCTCTCTGGATACCTCTGTACTGTAGTAAAAAAAGGGCCAAAGACTGAGGTCAACACTGGACCATATGACACTTAATACCTAATTGTTAACAGCAGTTCCTGGCTCCTTTTAGTTTTTGGAATTCTCCAGCTTGCTCTCTCCAAGACAAATTTCTTACAGAGGTGGCAAGCCCTAAGCATAGTGGACCAGAGCCAGCTGGCAGCAGTCAGCCTTTCAGCCACAGATCAGTCCCTGGACTTTTATTTAGCAATATAGATGGAGCTTCAGCTTCCATGGTTGGGAAATAGCTCAGTAAATTAAGCTCCTTTTGCAAGGTGCCTTGTTAAAGATCAATCCTTCCCCTACGTTTTGTCTTCATGACTTCTATTGTAAAGGTTATGAATTTTTTTTAGCTCTATACATGGATTTCTCAGTCTCTCTGTTTTTGCACAGCTAAAAAAAGCTATCATTCTTTTGCCTCAGGTTTGATAGAACTCCTGAAAATCTTGAATAAAAAATTACTTTTAAGTAGCCCTTTCTCTAATTTAAAGGGGTAGACAATCAAAACATAAAATTAGAATCTGTATGGTATCACCAAGTTCAGAAATTGCTTTCGTTCTTCATATCTTTTTCTTGACTGACTCCCAAAAGCAGAAATCAGATCATGAAACCAGAAAAAGGTTTCAGTCTGTTAAATATTTTGTGTGTTGAACTCTACAGTTCCAGTTAAGTCATATCTTATGGTTAATGACCAACAAATTTACAGTAAATTTTCACATTCTTTATTTGAAACACTTAAAACATAGCTAAACCACAAGAAGGAGAAGATCCAAAAGAAGAAGATAAACTTCCTTGCATGTCCTGATGAGATGCAACATAAATTCCTTAAAGGTATTTCCAACAATCATATATTAGCTATGTTTTAGATCAGCCCATTGGGAATTTCCATATACATTCAGTTTCTGTCATGCACAGAAAATAAAGCCACTCTCCACATCCAGTTGTGCTCTAACCTGTGTAGTTATGAAATTTGTGAATAAGTTTTGCTGTAGTTTTGGATACAAATTATTTTTTGACTGTGCACAGGGAGCAAATATCCTCTTTGACTGATTATAATTTGCAAAATAATTTTAAGGGCAGTTAGTGTACTTACTTTTGGACACATGTCCAAAAAAAAAAAAATGAACCAAAGTTATTCTTCTTGCAAAAGAAAAAATGTGATAACAAGGACTTTTAGTACCTTACTAAAAAGGACTTGAACAGTAAGATGGTGTTTTAAATAAATTGAAAATATTTCAGTATAAAGAGAACTCAGCTATTACTTTGTTTTACTGATTGTTTTGTAGGCACAATAACATGTTTATCTTTCACTGGCATCAAAGTGAGTGAAAGAAGGCTGATATAAATTCTTGCCATTCGAAATGACATAATGGTAACAGTAGCTCTGAAAAATCATGGGAGATTATTCTTGAGCAATCACTGGAAAGTGATGCATATAATTACTGTAGATTAAATAAAACAGATTAACAAAAGGAGAAGAGTTATATGGGTATCATATGTGGGTGATGACATTATTTTTCCCTAATTTCTTGAATTTTATAACTTGTATTTCATTAATGAATGATATAATATTGAATTTTAACATGTGTATCAACAATTGTTAAGAGAACTATTATATAGTATAACTAATTGTAATAGTCTTGGTGGACAAATATTATTTTAAAAATGCAGTTAAAGGAATTAAAAGCAAAATATTCTCATTACTCTGAATTTTGCGTGCCAGGAATCTACCAAAAATAGCAATGTGTATACATACTTCAGGAATTGCTTGTGATGTATCCAGATGAAAGTTTATAGGTCAGGACACACAATGTGAAATGTCAGTCACATCACTGGATGCGTGGTTTTTTCTTGCTTAACTGAACAGTCAAGCAGAAGCACTGCTTTCAGTTTCTGGCATTAGATACAATTTGGTATGCTGCTACAGACCTTGGAATATGATATGCAATGTTCTGGACCATAAGTTTCACAGAAATATTTTATTTTTCCAAGGCACTAATTCAAAAGGACATAAACACAGCCTATCTGCCCTAGTGTCTCAAACTGAAAAGGCACAGCAATCCAATTCAGTCCAGCTGATCACACAGGAGCTACAATTCCTTCTGGAAGGAAGATCATCAGAGAAGTTTAAGGTCAGATATAGTGAGAAAGCCAAACTTCCCAAAGAAAACAAAATTTTGTAAGCATCACAAAGGGATACTGATTAATCAAGTCACCTAAACTCATCACACAAAAAGTAGGCATACATAAATTACCTCAAAGTAATAGACCATGAAATGTCTGGTGTTCAGTCAAGATCAGACCATATACTTATTGCTAGTCTTGGAACTCTACCAAAGCAGCAAATATAAGACACAAGCAAGTTCAAAATGTTCCTTCAAAACGTTTCTACTCTCAATCAAGATGAAATGAAAGGATGACTCCATTTCAGCTCTGTAAGACAAATGTCATCTTACAGAAAGAACACTGAATTTTTTCAGGAGGGCCTCTGCTGAGCCAAATGCAGTATCATTGTTTTTTCAAAGCAATCAAGATGGCAAAGAAAGATTCTGATGAGAGTAGAAAGCAAGGCTATTGCTGTGGTTAGTTTGACTCTTGTGATATTCTGTAACAGAGAGAATAACACCTCCCCACATGCTGTGGGGCCAATGTCATACAGATTCTATGCGTCAGAAAAATATCCCCAGAAATCCAGAGATCAGATTATTGAAATAAAATATTTGCAGGTTTGTAAATGGCTCTTTTTATGTATTAGTTTTTAAGAAGTATTTTTTCGCCCATAGTGCCCATAACCACTATAATAAAGGTAAACCAAACAAGTTTCTTAATTTCTCCTATATATTACCATGATTCCTGTTGGGGAGGAGGGAAAGTCAAAGTCTCCTTATCCATCCCCCTCCAGCTGTTTTTTTACCTTTCTGATCTAGCTGTCAAGCCACCACAAGACAAGAATAAACAGAGGGTGAGGATGAATGAGAATGGAGCAGATGAAAATGTTTTACATCATGAAGAAAAAGTTGATAACCTAGGAAAGCAGATTATTACTTCCCAAGCTCATTTTAGCAAAGAAGATACGTAATATAAATGCAGCAATGCATTTAAATATAAATGCATTTGCCACGTGTACAGATTTTCAGAGTTACTGCAGTTGCATATTTCAGAGTTACTGGCATTTAATATTTTATTTGTGAACAGAAATAATAAAATGGCTGTGTGCAGTTCATACAGACTGGGGCTCTCTGTGGCCCTAAGCATACAAGCAAAACTTCTTTACCCCCTTTAAGAGCTCCTTTTTTCTTTTGGTTAGCTTTTTGGACATTTGACCTCTAACCTAAAGCTTGCTGCAGAAAGATGCTATCAAACCCTTCCTGAGTTATGAAACAAACATGCAAAAAATTTCTTTCTTTAGATTCTGCTGTACTTCATTCATCTTATCATTGTTTTCACTCTACAAAGATATGTTCAGCTTTGGAGAAAGCCCCCAGGCAGCACAACAGTATTACAATAACATTTGCTGAAAGGTCTCAGAAAGACCTCCTACACTGCAATTCCTGGTTGCCTGGCACATCCAGGAGTAAGTTCTTTTAAATCATGTGTCTCAGCAAGTTTTACACACACACTTATTCATAACAAGCGAGCTTGTTGGGTTTTGGGGGCTCACTTTCTTTTATCACAGGTTGACATGTTGCTGAAATTAATCACAAGCTGTTTTCCCTAATGGCTTCTGCAGGGGAATTGGGTATGCTGGAAATCCTATTGTGATTTGGTATAAAATATGAATGTCAATAGCAGCTGCTTTGTCTTATAATGCTGTGTAGAGTTAAATAGTAAGGCAGTTAGTTATATTAGGAGGTTATCTGGAAAATTACCATATGATTTGTTCTGTTGTGATACACTGTATGGATGAGCCTTAATCATGATTTTATAAATCTTTCAAATGAAGTTTTTATTTCTGTACAATTACTTTTCTTTTTTTTTTTTTTTTTGAGAGCAAGCCATTATCTATATGTCAAAGTTTCTTAAAGTCCTTTGTCCATCCTTATCACCTTTATAGAAGCTCATACCAGTAAACCAAACCCAGGCTGTTTGAAGCGCATTCAGAGCAAGCACACTTACACCTCATGGCAGATAATTGGGCTATTGTATGGACCAAACTAATGGTTTCTAATGTATGAAACCTGAATTCTGTCCCTCAGCTGCAGAAACAGCAGCATAGAGCTTCAAGCAGAAATCATCTGGTGGTGTTTGTGTTCATTTACTTTGGCCCAGATGACTTGCTCATACTTGCTGAAAGCCATCTAATGTGAAGAGAGTCTAAGAGGAGTGTTTAGGAAGAAACCTAAAATTGTTGCATCTTTAGAATGTTGTTCTCATCGATAGCTTCCCTAAGCTACTGATGGTTTAAATGGAAAATAGATCATGCTCCAAGTGAATTAGGGATTCATTTGTTGCTTGGAAGCTTGGCCAGGAATAATGGTCAGAAAATTAATATCATAACTGATTAATATTTAAAAACTGGTAGATATCAAGCTGAAGAGAGGAAAATAAGAATTATTACACAAACAAGGAGATGGAAAATGTGCTGCTCACTCAGAAGGTGAAATTCATGTAAATGGGGCTTTGCACACACCAGAATTAATCTGCAGGACAGGGTGCTCTACATATATCTTGCTGTTATTGCAACACTGAGAAAGAGCATTCTTTCGTAGATCTCAAGAAATTTATAAAGAAGCAGTTCTGCCCTGAGAAAAAAACTGAAAAATATCAATCACATTCATTTTTGTAACAGTCAAGGACCAGATTCACCCGACAATGTGTAAGAAGTCATTTATGGTGTATAAAGTGATTATACTTGAAATTGTTTCCTCATTAAAAATTTCCTTTTTTATTATTAGGTTTGCAGAGGGGGACCTGGTTTGTTTGTTTGTTTGTTTGTTTGTTTGTTTTGTTTGTTTTGTTTGAGGGTTGTTTGGTGCTTGTTTGTTGGCTTGGTTGGGTTTGTGGGGGAGCGGGTTTGCATTTATTTAACAGGAAAAAAGTCTTACTTTAACATCACATCTCAGCTGGGGAATCTCCTATCCTGTTTAGAAGTGAAGCTTTCAGAAATCCACCTGCAGAATTAGTAAAGTAAAATTCAGCTGGGAATATTTTTTATTGTTGCATTGAATGACTGCATTTTCTTCTAAACAGGAAGAAACAGAACAGTATTAACGTAATGTACTAAAACCCCCAAATGATAATTCTATACATTGGGAAATTAGAAAAGCAGAAAGCTTATTGATGCTTGAAATGCTGCATATTCCACTTCAAATTAAAACAATTGAGCCATAAAAAAATAAAAATCTTTAAACATTCAGATTCATAGTGCAAGTGATGACAGATTTATACTTTGGCTTCTACATGTGTGTCCTAATGTGAAAGTCAAATGATTGAGCAATCTGAGCAAAGTACACAAGAAGGGCAGCATAAAAAGATGTTCCCTAAAACAGACTTTATATAATCCACAGTAAAACATTAGCATCATAACAACAATAATAAGCAGAACCTAGCAAGCTAACTGAAGAATTTATGCTTGCAAATGTGTCCCACGTGTCTAATTTTGAAATTGTGAACAGAGTTTTCCTGCTTTGCCTTTTAACAGGATGAGTTAATACCTTATCCTTTAATGCAAAGGATGCAAATTTGGTCTAAGTATGTGTTATCTCTCTCACCTTATTGGCAGAACACTCCATTTTGTCTTGTCTGTTTATCCATTCTCACTCTTTTCAGACTGTAAATCTAAAAAACTGATTTTCTACTCTGCTCATATTCCGTATCAGCCTGTACATAATGAAGGATTTGAGAAAACAGGTGGCCATAATTGCTTTGATAAAAGTTTCAACAGAAAAAGTGGCTTGTCAGGATGGAAATTGGGTACATTCACCACTGTTAACACAGTGGAGAGAGATATTCACCAGAGGAAAAATATAAGACTGGCTGAACATGCTATCACTCCATTGAAATTGCTCAAATCTATAAATCAAATTATTTTAAGACATAACACAAATGCGAATGATAGTGAGAAATGAGGAAGTGATTTTTTTTCAGGTAGAAAAGGAACTAAAATTTAGTTTCCCAAATCCCAGATGAGTGCTACAAATGTAAATACAGTAAACAAAAATAAACTCCTCTCTTCTTGTCTGAAAGTTTAAAAAATGCTATGTATGAAATCCCCTGATATTGTTTAATTTTTAAAAGCCATCTCAGCTGGAGAAGGTTCATTGTTATAAACTCAAAAGAGAAGTTATAAAAAGAAATAGGGCTAAAAAACATCTCCTATTCTAAATGTTTGTTGCTGGCTTAGTTTAGATGGCTCTTCACTCACCATGCTGCCAGCTCTGAAACTAGCTCTGCACCACATTGCCCTCAAACTCCACTTAGAGATAATATTTGTGCAGGATTCTTTCCACCATCAGAGAGTTTGCAGATAATGTCAAGCCTCATAGGGATCCTTGTTTTCCTTTGGTAAATATGACTGCAGAAGTCTTGATAACCTTCAACAGTACACTCTCTGGTGAGTATAAAAATATTTCATGAAAAGCTGAATGAAATGCTGTTCAGTGTTGTTTCTCCATCAGGGTTTTGTAGTTGGCAGTAAGTCATAATTTGTGAGAACAGAATGCAGCTGCAGCAAATATTAAGTGTTCTAAAAAACATGATTCCAATCATATAAACTCTAAACGTTTTTTTCTTGCCAAATATGCCACCTAAAATCATTGGCCCAGTTAATCACCAGTAGAAAAAAGTTGCCTCATTACTAGTACTTACAATGGATTTCTGGATATGACTATGTAGGTTCACTGAAAGACCTGTAATGCCCCTTCCAACACTAATAATTCTATGATTCTAATGCTAATACCTGACTAATGTGACATGAACTTATCAAAACTTGTGTGCTGGAGGTTATTTCTGGCATGAACAGAACATTTTTTTAATGCAGTAAACCTACAATGCTTTTCCAAAGGAGAAGATGCTCTAACATGGGTGGTCCATTTTACAGGATTTCCAGCATCTAGAAGAATCTCTCTTTGTTCTTTCCATTTGGAAAGTTACAAAGCCAACATAAAAGTGTCCAGGAAAGACTGGACTAACCTTTTCTAATTATGAACTAGCTGGGTCATTGGGAATGCCTGCTGGCATATATCATATTATGCAAGACAACTGTTGGATGGTAATACAACACTGGCCACAGTCAATTTATAAACACCTGTGGATTTGCAGGAATCCCTAAGTGTATGACAAAAACATACACTTTGCACCAGAACTGTGTGCTATTGGAATCATGAATCATTTAGGTATCTCTGATCTAATACTGATCATTTGGAGTTCCTGCATATTCTCAACAGGAACTGCAGAGTAGCATTTTATATTTCTTCCAACAGCCACCATGTGTTTCCAATAAGAGCAGCAGTCTGCAGGTGCAGTTATCTTTTGCAGTACATAAATTTTAAGGAGACTGAATTCTTTTTCTCCCTTAACAAACACCTCTGAGACTTGCCATGCAGTTGAGACCTTGCCATTGAGGTGTCACCTCTGACCTGCAGTGCAGCACGGTGCAGAAGAAAGCAAACTCCCTGGTCTGCACAGAACACCTGCCTGAAACATCTGCAAGCAGCCCAGTCAGCAATTTAATGAACTGGCTCCTCCGAGCCCTGTGATTGCAATCACTCTGCAAGGATTCTTAAGGAAGCCAAAACTAAAAGTGCTCAGAACAGTATGATTCATAACACCAAAATGCTGACCTTTTGCAGACTCAGTATGATCAAGCCTTGTATTTCAGTTTGATGTAGCCTGTTAAAAACACCAGATACATACTAATGCTTTATGTGCTTAGTGGCTTAATTTGCCTTTTCACGTATGGGCTTGCACCCATTTGGAATACCTAGTGGAGGAAAAGCCCACTGTAAAATCTTGGAAAGACAACCTCTGTCCACTTGTGACAAGAATACTTCTATCTGCTCATGCCGTGGTTGAGATCCCAGGATAAAACTATTCTTAGAGTTTGCACAATCTAGGCCACTGCAAGAATGTCATATATAAGCTCCCATAAAATCTCACAGATTTGTGTTGTCTACCAAGCTTCCTAGGAACTCCACTGTGAATAGCATTTTCAGAGTTTTTTTGGCAGGGGGAGAGTGTTGGTTTATTGGGGAGAGAGATGGTTCCTGAAAGGCAGATAGTATGCAGAGGCACACTTCAAAATTTCAGAAGCTTGGGAAAGTGTTCTGCTGTGGAGCAGACAAAGCTGCTTTGATATGCTAGTGGGTCACCTCTCCCTATGTACCAGGGACTATGTGTGTGCACAAAATGTGTAAATGGCACCAGTTCCACAGCCCTTTACCACCTGTCTGTCCTTTGTGACAATCTCAGCAGAGATGAGCTCAGTCAGTATTGTAATCATGCCATATTCTGAGCAGTACATCTCCTTCTGAGTTAATAGTTCTCACTTGATAAGGACCTGAAGTCACACTGAAATCAAGGTAAGCAAAAAAGACTACCCAGGATAAGGTCCAACACACCTTTGCTATAAACACAGGGCAATTATTCTTCCAGTGCAAAACATGTAAAAGAATTTTCTGCTGAGCCTTTACCAAATTTTAAATCTTACTCAGTTATCTAGAGCATCCTAATTGAGTCATTAGCTCTTCCCACTTATCTGATCATTGCAAGGCTTATCTTTCCTGTTTAGGCACAACTTTTTCTTTTCTTCTTCTTACTGCAAAAGTGCATGACATAGCCCATCCCTTTCAGCACGTTAAGACTGATAAACTTTTAAGGTCCCTAGGATTTTCAAAGTGGCAAGTTTGCCCTTTGTAAGCCTTAGTGTTTGGAGGTCAGGTTCTTTATGAACTGCAAACTGCAATGTTGCAGAGCATAAATTGAATGCCCAACTTAATTTTCCCAGATAAATTATTTTATCTGAATCTCTTAAAAAACAGGGATTTATCCAATCATCCTCAGTGGACACACCTGTAATGCTGATAACCTGGCCATTCCAGACAAGCCAATCTGCTGAAGAAACTGATGTTCCCTCTCTGTTAACTCTTGAAACTCATTCCAAGTAATCTGAGGCACTGGGGTGGCATAGCTCAGGTAGGAGGCTTAAGAGACAAGTTCATTTTGACACGTTGCAATGTTGTGGTATGAGAAAATATCACTATTTCTGCTTGCAGGTTCTCAAGGTATCCCACTCAATATAAGTTCAAAATTAAATAAGTTTGCATATTGAAAAACTCTTTAATGCCATGGATGGAGAAAAATCCATTTAAAAAATGTTATTTACATAATCTGCAAAAGTTGCTTTCCAGCTCAGTTTTTAATGTACTAAACAGTCATGGTTTCTTGAAAGTGTCCCTACATTTTAATTCCTATTGCTCTGTTGTAAGAATGATTCTAACTCAAGCAGAAATGCCTTTACTCTGATGGAAAACGTGAGCATATAGGGGCAGATATGTCTGAGAATGAACAGATTTACAGGTTTCCAGTTAATTCCATTACAGTCCACTTCTCTTAATGCCTCTCTTTCCCACCCAAGTATTGGGTCTGGTGAAAATTATATCTGATAAGATTTCCTAAGAAAAATAACAGCAAGACTGTCTTTCTCAAGTGAATCCCTAGATTCAGAGTTATTTACAAGAATAAATAATTGAGATGGTCTGCAGGACATTATGCACTACAAATTACCTAAATAAACATCAAGTACTTCAAAAGAGTATGACTGACTTTCTTCATTTCCATGTCAGATCCCCTAAAGGATTTTTTTTTCTTCTTTTGAACAGAAGAATCATCCATTCCCTAGGACTGAAAAATCCTAATCCTGTCATTAGGACTCAGCTTCAGGGATCACTGCTGGCTCCTGTAGTGTTCAGCATCTCCATTAATGATCTGAATGATTACACAGTATGTGCCCTCAGCAAGTTTGCAGATGATTCAAAGTTGAGAGGAGCATTTCATACCCAGATGGCTGTGCCCTCATTCAGAGGAACCTCAAAAGGATGGAGAAAGGAACAGAGAAGAATGCAGAGAAGAAAGTTCAGTGAAGGGAAAAGCAAACTTCTCTGCCTGAGGAAAAATAAGCCCTGTATTTGCACAGGCTGATTGTAAAATGGCTTGAAAGAACCTTGATAAAGGAGGACCTTTCAGTCAGGTGGACAACATGTTGACCATGAATCTGTAGTGTGCTCTTGTGGCAATGAAATCCAGTAAAAGCGTAGACTGCTATAGGCAAAACATTGCCAGCAGGTCCAAGAAAGTGATACTTCCTCTTTATCACTGGTGAGACTATTCTGGAGTGCTGGGATCGGTTCTGGGCTTCCCATAAAGAAATAGATGTACACATGGTGGAGTGAGTGCAGCAAAAGATGGGATTAAATGAATGGAACATCTTACATGTGAGGAGAGGCTGAGTTGGAACTCTTCAGCTTGGAGAAGAAAAGGTTCAGGGAGGATGTTATCCGTGAGTGTAAATATATAATGGGGAAAATTAGGAAGTGAGAGACAGAAATTTCTCCGTAGTATCCACTTATCACAGCTATTTTCTCTATTTCCAATATTCCCGGCTAGCTAATTAGAAATAGGAATATGCTGTGCTATGAATAAGCGAACAGAGGGTGGCCCTTTCCCTGTTGGCTTGGTTCCAAGATTTTATTCTTGAGGGAACAAAGGGAAAAAGAGGAAGAGACACGTGATGTTCAGGTTTATATAGCTTTCCAGAGGGCAGGAGGAGGGTCGAGGGTCTGTAACAGGACCCTGTCTTCCTGTTGGTCAGATCTCTGACCAGAAGGCAAACATGTTGGGTTCAGGGGAATGCAACATCCACTGAGAGCCCAAAGGCATGGACATGAATCTATGAACATAGGAAACTTTTTTCCTGTGGGGGTGATTCTGTACTGTAAGAGGCTGCCCAGGGAGTTGGTGGAGTCTCTGTCTTTGGAGATACTCAAAACCTGACTGAACACAGCACAGAGCAACCTGCTGCCATCAACTCTGCTTGAGCAGGAAAACTGCTCTAGACCCAAGAGACTAGACAATCCAAACTCATTTACTCAGTGAGATTCTGAGTAATCCTTTTTATGTTAAAATTAATGTCAGTTCTGGGATCCATTTTCAGAATGCATGGGACAAATGGCCAAGCTGGCTGATCTCAGTATACTCTGACCCCAGTATTGAAATCACCGACTCAGAAGTGTTAATAGCAATGTAATTTCTCTCTGTACAATAAATTATCTGACCACATGAAGAATAGTAAGTCAGATGGAAAAAACTTCTGTCAGGTTGCCACTTGTCCACTCAGCTTCAGGCTGTAGTGTAGGAAAAATGGGGAAAACAGAATCTATTCTTCAGTTAGTCAAGGCTCATATAGAACCAAGGAGAAGTTTTTAAAGGGAACTTTAATAATTTTAAAAATTGAGCAAAAGTAGTCTAGCTGCTAGGACTCATGACCAGAAGCATAAGAACTTTTTGAGCAAGCACTGACATGATAAAGCAGTAAAGCTCTTATTCCTCTCCAGGCAGCCAGGAGACTAATTGTCTCCTTGAACATAAACTAAGGTGGAATAACTATGTTGGCTGTCCAAGGTAGTTCTGGATGTACATGCAAGTTTCATATAAGCTTCCTGATCCTCAGTTATTAACAAAGTAATCCTTCTGCTGCTGTCACATCAATAAGTGATGCTTTTTTTTCATTTTATTTTAAAAAATATATGCTTGTTTGTAAAAGTTCAGCATGTTAAATTCTCTTTTTACTTCTTTAGAAAATGGACAGGTTAAAGGAGACATTTACTGATAGCAAAGCCTGTGTTTCATTAACCATTACTGTCACGATAAAATTAAACAAAACCCTTTCATAATCTTTATTTCAACCAGCTTACTTTTCTCAGCTTGCAAGTTCTTCAGTTTTTGAAAAATTATACTACATGAAGCAGAGAGAAATAGTAATTGCAAATTAAAAGGATTTCACAGTAAAAAATACAGAAATGAAAGCCCATATTGTGAGAAGTGTATGAAGTAATTAGCACATTGAGCTACTCTAAAAGCTGCTGGCACTCTTTGGAGATTAAGTCAGTCTCTGGCATTGCTGATCATTATTATTTCAGAGTTGCACTTTTAAAGGAGGATTTCAATGAAAGGCGATGGGATTAATAGTTGGGGAAGAAGAAATTTGTTTTATGAAGCAGATTTATAATCAAAGTCCATGTTGTTTGCAATGGCAACAAAAGCAACATTGCTCTGGTAATGCAAGTTGCTAGCTGTGCTTTATGCTGAGCTTTTTACCTGAAAATATCACTTTGTACAGCAGCCAGTGAATTGGGAAAAAATGAATTTATTTTCTTTGAAAAAGAACGGAACAAAATAATGCCAAACCAGGTTCAATATGCAGCTCTGAGAAATTTGGCAATATTCTCTTGAAAAGGATTTTCAAAGGAATGTGTTGATTCCTGGAGACATGTCTCAATCCATCTCCCGATTCTCCAGTATTTTGTTTTCTCTTTGGAGTTTGAATGAACGGTTGACTTTCTTCTCCCCGAAAATGGAATTTTTATTTTTTTCACTTCTTGGTTTCCATATATAAGAAATATTTGGCAATCAGTGAGCCTGTTAAAGGTTGAGGTCTGAGTTTCCAGGTACAGATTTTATCAGAACAATAACCGTTAATAGTTGTGAAGCAGTTAATGAGAACAGTGTAAGCATACCACACTCAGAATCAGTAAATTTTTCCTTCTGTTTTCTCTGGTTTTTAGGTTAAAATTTTCTGCAGCTATCTAAAGACAAATACACATTGAAAAAAAAAGATATTAAAAATTAATTAAACTTGCATAAATCATTTTCTGAATTTAGATAGGATGCATTAATTCACAAGAGCTGCATTTCTGTATATTCTTTGTATATTTGAAAATACCAAAGAATCCCAAACT
The DNA here is from genome assembly GCA_009812075.1 of Sialia sialis. NCBI lineage: Eukaryota > Metazoa > Chordata > Aves > Passeriformes > Turdidae > Sialia > Sialia sialis. The sequence continues at coordinate 71,674,145 of VRYO01002772.1, forward strand.
TAAGGATAATAAGAAATTCATCAGAAACTAGAATAAACATTAGAAAAATATGTTTGTCATTGCCTCTTTCCATCTGGTTATGTGGAACATTCATATTTTCTTTTACAGGAAAGCATACAGATTCCTATCAACACAAAAAATTCTGATTCTGTGTATACAGAGTTAAATGCTGCTCAACACTTGCTGTTTAAAGGCTTCTCTCTTTGGTTTATTCTTCAAATCCAATAGAGACCATTATAATAATTTCAAATAATGACAGATCTGAATGTCACCCAATCAGATATTGCAAATGCAGTGAAAAGCAATTTCCTTCAGGACAAGAAACAGTCATTCTGCAGGTATCTTGCAAAGAAATTATTTTCAGGATACAAAATTAAAGATGAAAACAAAGGCTATGTTTTTTCTCTGTTTGAGATGCTGCCCTAGGCAAGCCTGTGAACCTTGATAATTTTGTAATATTTCTATCACTTTGTTCTTATTCCTTTTATAAACTGCTGGAAGTAAAGCAATTTGGAGTAATCAGATGCTTTCTGTTAGCTTCTTTATGCCATCAGCACAAAAGAAAACATTCATTAGAGAACTTTACTTTTTCTTCAGATGAAGTTGTCTGAGATTTCCCATTTTCCAAAAAAAATTTCCTGTGTTCCTTGCCAGAATGAGGCAACAATTTTATCTCTGAACATAAGGTGAGCAGTTCTTTAAAATGCAAATATATGTAAAGAAAGGCTTCATAAACTTTTAAGCCATAAACAAAATTATTCTATTCATGACTTTATATTAAATCCTTATTAATATGGTAATGTATTATTAGGTACAAACCTAAGTGCTTAGAATCAAAGTAAAGATTAAATAAAAGTAATTTACTCTGTCATAGTCTCAATCCTTTATAGATACTTTCCAGGTGACTAGCCTGAATCTTAAACAGGGCAAATTTGCACCATTTGGAACTACTTGGAAATCCTTTCATCATTTTCTTAAAAGAAATGTGTCTCAAATAGTTCAGCACATCATACTCTGGAAACCATTTAACTAATTTATAGAAACAAGACCACTGTTAAGAGTGTGGCCTGCATCTACCAGACATAATGATGCTGCCTTATGTTTTGTTCCTTCTGGAAACAATCAGTAACACACGTGCCAGAAATAATATTTACTGCATGTTCAAAAAGTACCCAAACACCAGAGACATATGCATCTCATTGACTAGGTGGGGAGTAAATATATAAATCTACAACAACAAGAGAGAATGATATCCTGATATACATAAGGTATTTCAGTGGCTGTCAGTATCAGATCGTTTTTATATCTAATGCATCATGATTCAAAAATACCATGGAGATAAAACGCATGACAAAAAGAGAGGGCTGAGGTGAAATGTAAAAGGAAAGCTACAGAGAAAAAACAAGACAAGTAGAAGACAAATGAAGAGTTTTCTGTGACAAATTTTCCGAGCTACTAGAAATATCAAGCAGATATCAGTAACAAAATATCCCATTTCTACAAATTCTATGTAACATGCAGCCAAATAATGCATGTTAGAAGTTATAACCAGGATATCTGAGAAGCACAAATTACTTTCCTGGTACTACTTAGGGGGTTAAGTGTTGTACAATTTTGTGAAATTCAACAAAATCGATTCCATAACTTTTTTTAAAAATACATATTATTAACAAGAACTTGCTTCCCTAAAATCTTGAATAAGCAATTTAGAAAAGCAGCCACTTTTTCTACCTACTTCTAAAGTTTTTTCATCTCAATTAACAGAGGGAACTGGGGAACATTGGTGTATACAAAAGAAAAAGCATACTGAAGGCTATGTCAATTGTACCTGACTAGAAATATTTTGTTAGTGCCTTGTCAACTGTTATATGTTCCCGTGGACAAAAAAAAAGACTTTTGCTCTTTAATTTATTCTGCCTGTGAAGAATCTCAGCTCTTGTTGGAACTGGAAGATACTTTCTCTTTGTCAGTGATGGACAGGCACAGCACACTACATTATCAACAACAGCCTCTTGTTCTCTTGTCTAGTTCACAAAGTATTTGTAGGGCTCCATCCTCCAGTGACATCCCTTTAGTAATGTGATTTACTTTAGTATACATTCAGAATAACTACAAATAGACCAATAGTTTGAAACAGACGCAAATCAGCATGTGTGAGTCAGATTTAGTAGGTGAATTAACCAGTAAAATGCACCTTTACATTGAGGAAAAAGACAGAAACCACAACTAACTCCAGTCAGGGAACAGAAGTTACTGTCTAAGGGGCCCACAGGTTGCCTTAGCACAACATCAATGAGGGTTCAGATTTGCTCTCACCAGATGAAAGGATTAGTGCATCTGAGAAATGTCAGAGGAAACAAGATTACAGTGCATGTGATACATAAAGAACTGAGGGTTAAGTATGCAGAGGACCTCTGCCAGGTCAGTTTGCTGGATCTGCTCTTTTTCTCCGAAGGCAGAGTTATCTACTAGCAAATCTTCATTGAAAGTGCACTCATAACTGACTGCATTATGGTTCATCTTAGAAGTGTGATAAATGTTATATTGACAGCTGTGGCTATAAAGTGTGACTAACACAGAATTGGACGTAGGTAAGCTAACAGAGGTCTGGATGGCTGTGATAACCCCACATGGACTAGGAGGAGTTGATCCATCAGGATGATGGTAACTGGCTGCTGCTGGGACTGGAGGACACTGGCAGCTCACCTGAGCTCCCCCATACCCAACCACAGGAGGCTGACTCAGCCATGCTGCTGAGTCCATCACAGCATTTGCTCTCCCTGCTTCCTGCATCATCGTCACTGCTGTGTGGCTTTTGCCCTAAACTCTGGAATCATGAGAGGATTATGCTGTATCCCACTGGAGTGTTTCTAGTATAAAATGACACTGGGGGACAAGTGACGCTGCTGGAGTTGCCATGTGGAGGGATGTTAGGGTGAGCCAGCAGGGGGACTTAGTGTGGTTTGACAGAACACCGTCATTCCTTTTTTTCTCCACTGCCTCTGGAGTGTAGTAAGGGAAACTTGTCCCAACTCTGGGCTTTGTCCCTGGCCTTGTTTGTTGGAGTGATCCCACCTAGGGTAAGAAATAAACCAAGGATTAAGCAGTGTGGCTGGTCAAGCATCTGGTACTGGAGCATCCTACCTGGATGTCTTTCACACCCGCGGAGACAGCACATACATTTAATTACAAAGCAGCTGAGTTTGTCCTGCCAGAGAACTTAAGAGGGTTTTCTTAACTCCACTTTACTTATCACAAGATCACAGAATGGTTGGGGTTGGAAGGGACCTCTGGAGGTCCAAGCCCCTGCTCAAGTAGGACCATTAGAGCTGTTCATGCAGGCTGTGTGCAGACAGCTTTTAAATATCTCCAAGGATGGAGATTTTACACTGTCCCCAGGCAAGCTGAGCCAGTGCTTGATCACTCCCACCCTAAAAAAGTGTTTTCTGATGTTCAGAGGGAAATACAGATTAGTAAGTTTGGGAGATGTAATGCAATACATATTTCTCTCCATATACAACACTACATAAAATTCAAGCAGTATCTCAGTCTTGCACCCTTCTAACAGGTGCATCAGTAACTAAGAACTGTTTGACATTAAAGAGGACTTCGTTTAATATATATTAGCACTTAAAAACTTTATGTCATATGAATTCTTTTCTTACAAATATTTGTGATAACATCAGCAACAATGAATTTGATCACCTGGAAAATCTGCTTTGATAATATTTCATATGATAATATTTTAGCTACATACAAAAGTAACACAGTCTTCACTTTTTAATTTACATTTATTTACATTATAATTTATATTATTCCTATGTTACTTAAAAAGAAAAAATAAAATTTAAAAAACAATGGTACAGATATTTAATGTTTATATTTAGGTATTACTATGCATATATATATACACACACTCTTATAGTACACATGTGTACACACATACATAGACATAGATGATATAGGTAGACATACACCTTATGTTTCTAGACAAAGAAAAGCTTTACTGATAAGCAAAATTTGTCAGGAAGAATCTCTGACCTGGGTCAAGCTAATGAGGCAAAACTGACAGGTCATGAATGTCAAGACCTCCTTCAATTAACCCCACACCATGTGAATGGTATTAGATAATTACTGGTTTAGATGTGTCAGGGGGATTAATCCTATCTCTATCAGCATTTAGACAATGAAGTAATTGTAAGTGAAACTTACAGTGTACTACTACAGTCTATTACCTGTAACATGGTAAATACTGATACTTGAAATATTTTTAACTATGCAAATTTCAGCTTTCAGGCAGTGAACTAGCATGATGGCTAAAATGCTGCCATCAATCATATGAACCTCCCTTCAAGGCTTCAGAGTTAGAGGTAAGCACACTACCATTTAATTAAAATACTAGCTACAGACCCTTTTCCAAAGAGCATGGAAAACAATGATTGACAAGAATGCTAACTGATAAAAAATATGTGCAGCCTTTAAAATTATTTACAGACAATATAATTTAAAGAAATGTATATTATCCATGTACAAATTATAAATTTATCCAATCTAATACTGTAACTAGCTTTTCATGGTTAATTTGTTCATCTTTTCAAAATCCATCAGCATCTTAATTTTACTAAGAGATGACACATTTATAATTTCAACATTAATAAGGTTTCTGAGCAAGACTACAGAGATAATTTCACTGAATTAGGGCTCAGATTTTTTTTCTCCTTTCTCTGCTAGTATTGATCGGTTAAAAAAATTAATTTGCCTGTGTTAAAGGGTGGGAGGGAAACATGAGAACGGGAAAAACGGGAACTTTTCAAAAGTTTTGCCTCTTCTTGGCTGTCATGGACTTTGGAGGCAGAGTAGCTAGGCAAACGTAGAAGTGCAGTTGCCAAACATTTAGGGGCATATCTTTTACTACTGGCCTAGTTTGACCAGAAAAATTGTACCTCTCTTAGCAACTACAGTTTAGGCCAAAAGGTTATTTTTATTATCCCATTTTCAATATTAAGGTATAAAATATCAAGGCTGCTTAATTACTGCAACAAAATTCAACAGTCTGTATGTTCATACTCACAGATGGCTGTCCTGATTTTGGCTGGGATAGAGCTTATTTTCTTCCTAGTAGCTGGTACAGTGGTGTGTTTTGGATTCAGTATGAGAGTAATGGCAGTAACACAGTGATGTTTCAGCTGTTTGTGAGCCCTGCTTGCATGAAGTCCAGCTCTTTTTTCCAGGACTTACCAGTTTCCCATGCACAGCCAATAAGCAGGTTTAGGTTATTGTGTATCACTTGTCTGTCCTGAGGGTTATCTCCTTCTCTCCCTCTCTTTTTTATTACAATTATTGTATGTACAGTAATTTC
>VRYO01002772.1:71680503-71692172 GCA_009812075.1 Sialia sialis
TTCAACTATTAACCTGTTTTTATTTTGACCCACAAGTTCTATTTTCTTCCACAATTCTCTTCCTGATCCTTTCAGTGTTGGGGATGGAGAAATCAGTTGACATAAATGTGGCACTTAGCTGCCAGCTGGGGTTAAATTGCTATGAGCAGATCCCTCTTGGATGATGGCTTTCTCACATTTGTGACCTAAGGATAAGGAAATCTGGAACTCATCTTTCCCAGTGAGAAGGTTCCTGGTCCAGAAGAAAGACCAGTTGTGGTGTGAGATACCAGCCAGAAATAGCTTCTTTCTTTCACAGGAGATGATACATGAAGGAGAGCCCTGGTTACAAGGGGTACCCTACTGAGAGTTGTGTGCTTTGATAACAGGATTGATGATAAAGGATTCATGGCCTAAGACATGGAAAGTGAAAGGTGGGAAGAGAAAATTCAGATGGTACATCTTGAACATAAGAGTAGTGGTTGTGTGTAGGTGCCCAGAAGAAATCTGAAAGTTCCACCAAGTTTTAGAACAGGCCTGCTCCTCTGAGCAGTCTAGAGCAGGGGCCACAGTAAGGGCTCACATGTAAACTGCTACTTCTTTGAAAAAGAGAATGCAGTTTTCCATCAGTTTTACTCAAGTCACTGAAGTTACATCCACGACATTAACATCCCATAATAGAGGTGCCCACAAGAAAGAGTATAGCAATGCTTGTAGGAGTAAGAGTGCTCAACTAGAGCAGACATAATACTTTGAATTTTTATAACATAATGAATTAGATTCAAAAACTTGATTTTCCAGAGCACAACAAAAAGCTCCTGCCTGGATTAGATCCCATTCAGTTTCTCATCTATATGCAAACACCAAGTGCAGAAAAAAAACTAAAGCAGAAATACAAAAACACCACACAAAACACCTTCATATCCAGCCCATTCAGATTTTTCTGATTTTTTCTCCTGTACATCAGGAGGTTACTCTCAATGGGAATTCAGAGAATATATTTTGCTTAAAAAGGGCTCTCCAGCTAAACTTTCTGCACCTGAAAATGCCAGCTAATGTAAAATAAAATCTTTTTCCTAAAAAATTTGGATTTCTATGCATCTATAATAAAAATGTCTATCAAAACCAGAATAAAATTGCCAGTTAGAAGAATAAAGCAAAGGATTACATCACAGACCAGACTTACAGCTTGGTCTCCATCATTGCAAGGAGGTATTTGAACAATAAAATTTTACTTTTTATGGGCTGGATGTCTGCTTTTCTATGGCCAGGCTTGTTTCCACGTAGAATAAATTATGGAAGTTCTCCAAACAATCCTTACTTTTTCTGGGTAGAGCATTTGATAGAGTGAGAGAGAAATTGTGTTCCCAGTTTGTGCTGTGCTTTACTAGCTACCCTGAAGTAAAAAATAATCTCTTCCAAAACATGTGAAGAGAAACAAAGTGGCTTATAACAATCCTTGCCAATGTTTTATTGCAAAGACTAATGCAGCAGGATTATTGACCTCTTTTGACCTTTGACCTTGGTTAACTACATCTTTAAAAAATACCATTTACTCCATGCATTTTTCTCCATTAATGGCAGTAATTTTTAACCTTGTGGTATTTGTTCAGCATAGTTCAATCAGGACTAGGGAGAAATATTGTAAGCATAGCTGGTGGCACTATGAATACTGAGTTTTATGATTGAAAAAGATGTTTACAGATAGTATTTTCTTTCCTTGCTTCTAAACTTTATAAGAAAAAATATTATTCTATCACTTTGTGAAGATAATAAAAGATTGTTATTACTAATTTGAAATCATCACAATTTACACACAAAACTGTAATCAGAAGTATCATTGAAGTATACAAACAATTAGCCCATATTTTTTGTTAATAACCTAAAATAAAAACAGTATGTATGGCATTATGTGACCTTGAGAAACACAATCTCTTCTTTCACCTAATGTCCCTGCTTCATGCTTAGGTGTTGGCTATAGTGACAGAAAGCACAAATTTGATGATAGAATAAAAGGCTGAAATCACCTAATTAGTTATAGCAATAAAAAGGTTCATACTTGCCTTTGTACACGTTGCTTATATTTTAAATGAGACAGAATCAACACTTCCATGTACTTTTAGATATCAGAAATATTTCAGGAAGCAATTTTCTATTTCTAAGCTTTTCCTTTTTTCTTCTAAGAGTGTGTCACAAGAATATATTTCCCCCGTCCTGTTCTTTACACAAACACTGACTTTATCAACATCCAATCTCACAGGGGTTTGCCCCTTTATTCAAAGCCAGAGACACAGTACCCCACTGCTTTGGTTGCACTGATCCTCATAGAAACTCTTTATAATAACACAGAATATTAATCCATTCATCTTGGTCTTAGTTCTTGCATGTAAATATGTTGCCTTTTCAGTCTGAGAGCTAGTATATTCTGAAAGCATGAGGTGATGGAATATAGGCAGTGCTATTGGAACATCTCCCTTCCAATCCCACTGATTCACTGAGCTGTAAAGGGTCTAAGTCATCCAGGTACAAGATAAGCTACAGAAGATATTAAGGATATAGAACATCAGTGTTTTGTTCTAAGAGCAGTGCCAACACAAAACTCAACTGAATTTGTGTTGTCAGAAATCACAGATTTTCTGCTTTTACTACAGTACTGATAACATCAGAGCTACCAGAGCCTGTAAAGACTAATATGATTAATAGTTAAAGATTTTTTATCTGTAGAAAACAATGCGCATGGCCCTAATAAAATGTACTGCTTTACAAATGGGAAATAAAAGTCCATCACATGTTTCAGGGTAAAACAAAGTCTCAGGTAATTTGAGATTTTTTTGTCAATCTAATGGCACTCATGAGCTAAACAGGTATTTAACTGGAGGAAAGAGTTAACAAGGATAACAGACCCACCTTTGCAGGTATTTTCAGTTAAAAAAAAAAAAAAAGTGAAAAAAATGTCTTTCAGATGAAAAGCAAGATAGAAGATACTGCAAACTGTGGAACTGTAATAACTGATGGACCAAAACATTCTTCAAATAAATATTTATCTACCTGATAAGACAAAGGCAGATTGGGGAAAGTGTTCAACTCTTCTATAGACTAAAGTGTTTATTCTATCATAAGTCAAATCACTCAGTATCTCCAAAACCTTGGTTGCCTTTTCAAAAAGGAAAGGGGAAAAAAAGCATTGCTTTGCATTAACTATAATGTAATGTATGATTTGTCTGATGTTAATGAATTGTACTGCAATGTGATCAATCCATTTCATCCAGAAGTATTCCAAATTACAGATGTCTGTTCCTTGGAATAATGAATAATTTAGTATGAAAAAAAGAGAGCAAAAAGGTAGAAATTTGAGAAACTAAATTAATCCAAGTGGTTTCTTTTAAAATTGACTTGATTTTTCTATACCAGATCTTATGAATTTAACTACCATCTACGAGGCGTGCACATTTAATGCTGTTTAGCTTTTTTACTGAAATACCAATAAGCAAGAATGGAAGCTTAGTAATTACTGCCGAAATTTCTTTTGCTGATTATATTATATTATGTTTTGCAGATATATTGGTATGTGGCTCTTTGAATCCAGAGGTCAGGTCTTGCAGTGAAATTCAAGTGGATTTCTTAACTTCTTTTTTCTGAAATACTGCAATGCAGAAATACTGACATTTCGTTAAAAAAAATCTTAAGCCCATTCAATGCCGTTCAAATCATTAAATCCTAACCTCTATATGGCCCTATTTTACCAGTTTATTAAGTGGAACTAGACACCTTCATTAGCCTCTCAGCTAAGTATGCAAAACCCGAGCATTAGCCAGTCCACCCAGTACAGAGCACTCTTTATGAAGAACCTGGGAAATATTCAGAGGGAAAATGTGCCTTGCTCTCAAATCATTCCAGAAATCTTCTTGTGTATCATAAAAACCGCTGGATTCCACCTCAGGCTGATGCAATTTAGAGGCTGCTTCAAGGATTCAGGGGAAAACAATAATTGATTACTGCTTTCTTCTTTTGTTTTATTTTCCTTTTGTCCCTCCCTTGGGTTATGCAAAGCAAGAGTTTATAACAGAATCTGGATTAAACTGCTCTGGAAAATATCCAGTTCACAAAGTGCATAGCTATGAAATACCATCATATCATCAACGGCCAGAAATAGCTATGTTATATGTTTCTTTTGAAACAGCAGCAGCAAGTTACATAAATGTTTCCTTAAATTATTAATACATTAATCTATTATGTGATGCATGTCAGTGCTCACACTATTAGTAGTAAATGTCCTTACAGTAACCTGTAAAAGTGGTTATGATGTATAGTAATTTAAGCATGTTTAACTCATTATGTTATGGAAATATTCTGAAATGCTACTACACTCAAACTATGTTTGTAATTGTAGAATGACTTTTTTTGTAGTTAAAATACTGTTTTTTATTTGATCGGTATTGTAAATTGGGGTCATGTTACTGCTCAGATAGCATCTGCACGTCTGCAACCACCTGAATATCACTTTTATGACAGCAGAATTGACTTCCAGCCTCATTGGTTTGACTTAACCTGTGAGCACACCTTTAGGACTTAGCAACAGCTTTTGCTTAGATTTTGCTGAATAAACACTTGACAAAAACTTTAACTAGAAGGAAATATTTCTCACTTCTACAGTTAATTTGCCTGCTGAAGGTAAGACTATTACTAGTTGTGAAGAACACAGATTTGATATTCAGTGATGTGTATTTTTAAGCAAATTCAGTCAGTTTCCAATCCACCAAAATCTTAAAGAATGCTTAGAAAGCTTTAAGGGGGGTATTGTCTCATGCCTGGAAGCTTACTTAAGGTAGGAATAGTTCAAAGTATTCACATCAGAGCCCTAATATTTTTGCCATTTAACATTGTGGAGGTGAGTTTGGCAGACAACATCTTCTATTAAAAACCAAAGGCAAATGTATGTATCTCCAGTCTTCTTCCATTCATGTTTTCATTAATTCAAAAAACCATTTTGCTTTAGACTTACAGTAATTTCATAATTATAAACCACACCCTTTTCATTGAAGAATGCAGCCTACACCAGCAGTGCGGCTAATCATCAGGTGCGGCTTATTTATGGACACTTTCTGGCGAAAGGCCAGAGCGGAAGTGCGAGCTGGCTGGGGAGAGAGCTGCCACAGAGCCGTGGCTGGCTGGGGAGCTGCTGTGGAGCCGCGGCCAGGCAGGTGGTGGGCAGGTGGGGAGTGGGCTTCGTGGGGCGGACCCCCGGTCCCGCAGCTCCAGTAACTCCCGCAGCTCCCACTGCTCCCGCGGCTCGGGGTGGCCTGTGGCTCCAGCAGCTCCCACGACTCGGGGCGGCCCGTGGCTCCCACAGCTCCAGCGGCGCCCACAACTCCTGCAGCTCCTGCAGCTCGGGGCAGCCCGCAGCACCCGTAGCTCCCGTGGCAGCCAAGCAGGCAGGGAGCCGCGGCAGCCAGCGCCGGGGGCGGGAGTGCTGGGGCTCATGGCATGGGGAGGGTGCTTGGGACTGCGTTTAAAGGCTTCGCCAGTCTTTGAAAACTGTTTGCAACTTGAGCAACTTGACAGCAAACCCCATGATCTTCCGATTCTGTTAATAACTCGTTACTTTGTTGCACATGGATACTTGCTTTTAAAAAAAAAAAAAAAGTGCAGCTTATATTCAGGTGCGGGTTATATATGGACAATTTCCATGGTCTCCCAGCTACCCAGATGTGCAGCTTATAATCAGATGAGGCTTATAATTGTGAAATTACTATACTTTATACAACAGGTAATAGAATCACTTCAGCAGAAGTAAGACTTCTTGAAATCATCCACAGAATTATCTTAGATAAGATAGAAAATTTTGTGGTCCCCGTTTTGCTATTAAAAAGCCCTACAGATTTCTCTTTTACAAGTAGAGCCACACCCTCACTGGCAGAAGATAGTTTAATATTATGCTCAGCAGTGCTGATGGTACTAATTCTCCAAAATGTTCTGAGATGGATGAAGGAGTTATGGAAATGGAAGGAGAAAACTGAATGGGGATCAAGTGATTTCAGAAAGAAAAATTTTTTAGTGTTTTCATGGCTCTAGACTGTAGTGATTTTGAAGATAATTATAAAACTCTATTTTTGAACCAGGCACATCTGCAGTGACCCATATAGCCCCCATTAACAGTAGAGGACTGTCAGTATCTCTGTTGACTCCTCAGCTATAAATGAGAAAGGACAACAAAAAGAAGGGCATATTTGTTGATAGGGTTTCTTAATGTGGGAGCTGGAGTGAAAAATTTAAAGGAATTTAGAAAATAAGAAAAAAGAGCAGTGAAAAGTAAGCTATATTTAAACAGCTATTAGAACATTCAGGGTAGCAATCTTAATTTCCTCAGCAGGAAGGAAAATCATAGATTTAGACAGCCTTATTTTCATATGCTTTTTACACACCATTTGTAGTCACAGCTAGAACACATGCTAACCATATCGAACTATTGTTCTGGTAGGCTGGTGACTGTTAAAGATGAAGAAGAAAGGAAAAAGTAAAGGAAAGGAAGTAAGGAAAAACCCTCTCCTGGGTTATCTTTAGCATAAAAATCTTTGCATTTGGGGTCCCAGATAATGTGGGTGTCAGCTATGGAGAATTATGCAGCAGGAAGCCAACTTTCCAGAAAAAAACTCCCTTCCAAAACCCTAGCAGAGTTGGGAAATCTCCTCATCCAACATGTAAACAGACTTTCTGTGCAATATTTTTAGGGACAGCAGTCCCTCCAGTTGGAATGGGATCAACAGACAGTCACTTCAAAATGCCTGGATTATTGATGTGGTGATCATATCAATGCTAATATTAGAATTTGTAAGTGAAGTTTGAGATACCTGAGTCATCTGTGGTTGCAGAAGTTTTGTTCCCTGGTGTGAACACTGGTGTGATACCCAGAGTTTGGTGTATGCATGGGCAAAAAATCAGTTAGTTTAACCAACTAAAGAATTTATATCCCTAGGTAGACACTCAGATACTTTTTCTCCAACTTGAATGGAAAGATCACAGGGGAGCCAAATTTTTTGGTCATTCCATAAGCATTGAATTATCACTGGGGTTTCTCAAATTCTAAGGCCTTGTCTGCCCTTACTAAGAGCTGCTCTATTTCACGCATACACAAATTCTCAGAGGATGAAATCTCTGCTCGTGCTTAGGGCAAAAAGGAAAAGCTTCTTCATTTGTGGTGATATAAAACTTAGGCCAGAGTTTTTAGGCACACAGGACAATACTTTCAGTAGTATTGTTAACCACAGAAAGTTACAACAGCAAACAAGAAGCAACTCAGTGGGGTAATGTAAACACATGCTGGGGAAGTAAGGGATGCTTTTAAGAAATGAAGGAAGCTAATGTTTTGAGTTAATGATGATTTTCTGGAAATTCTTGGGAGGTCTAACTGTATTCTGAGAGATCTTTGGTTTCTCATTATTGCCAAGCTTCTGAATCCCCCCCCCCCCACACACACACAAAAACTGGTGCTATGCACTGTATAGCTGTGTGAAATGAAGCTCTCTGTAGAAATAGCTCACAATTTTCTCTGCATTTCAGTGGAGCCAGTGTTGGAATGCCACTGATGTCCTGGCATCTGTGTTTTCAGTAGGTAGTTGGATGGAAAAAAAGCCTTTTGGGAGGTTCTACCCAGAAGACAGCTGTAGCAACACAGGGATTACCACTGTCATAGTTGAGCATTTGGCTCACCCCACCCATGCATGTGTGTTTACTAATGGAGTAATTTGATTACTATTTAAAAGGTGTACTCATTGCTCGGTTGGTTTAATAATCAAGGATCTGAAAAGCAGAGTTTTTATACGGTAGGATTTAGATAATCTTCCTTCATGCTTGTGCTTCTTTTAGTGCTCTCCCTTCTCAGTATCCTGTTAATCCACTGCTGTTTGAATCCCTCGCCTCCTCTGCCCTGCTTTTGGTGCTGTTCTCCTCCCATCCTTCACCACCCTTTGTTTGTTACAAATAAAACGTGATCATAGTTACACGCCTGCTGTTCTCATTTCATGATAACATCAGAATACTGCTTTCCCAGCAATGTGAAACTGACAGCAGTCAGAGTTTTCTGTTACATTTTGTTTCTTTTTTGCACATCTTTTTGAATATTTGACATTAGGTGAAAAGCAGTCTTTTATGTTACCGCTGTTTTGAACAAGCAAGGTTTCTATTCCTTTGAAGATAAGAACAAAAAAATCTATTCTTTGGGCATATCTTTGCCATTTTGCTCTATAATGACAATATTGACTCTTCTCATGCCATTAGATCACTACCTTGAGGCCAGAGCAATAAAGATGCTTAATTTGCCTCTCACCTAACCTTGACATTTATTTTAAAATATGTGATATGGGACAAGAACGTATACCATCATCCCTTCCTCCCTTCATTTCAGATTATCTAAAATGCATGTCTCTGCTGCCCTGCTACCTTTACACTTCTTTTCAGTAAGTTATTTCAGAGATGCTTCCTCTGTTTAATTCCTAACTACTGGAAGTTGATACTTTCCTTGCTTTTAGTGCTGTTTGCTCAGCTCTACTCTAATTCCTTGAAAATACCCCATGACCATTCCCTTCATCTTGTTTGCACTGTTAACAGTGCCAGCTCCCTATTTATTGCCCTTCCTTCAACCCATTTTTCCAGTTGTTGCCATGTGTTTGCTCTTGACATCTGCTTGCTACAGTTACATCTCACTTAAAAAACTCTCTGTACACATATGAGTTGCAGATGGAGAGTTCCTTTTGTTGGTTTGTGCATAAGTTTATTTACTTTCAAAGAAAAGTAAAAATTACCTGAAGTGACTACTTCCTCTTAGTCTGCATTTTGCAAGGTTGGAAAGGTAAATTAGTCTTGTGTAGAAATACAGAATCAAGTATGTTGTTGGTGCTAAACAGCCTTCTCATGTGTATTTATTAATTTACACAGAGATATATATTTAAGTGCAACAACCATAAAAGATTTTCACAGTTCCTCACTTTGCTTTGAATTAGGCTTTCATGTTATCAGCTGCAGTATCTCAGCCAGAAGCTAATCTGTTGCAGCTTTGGGGTAACTGTATAGTGCCAAGATTACAGGGAATGCTATTACCATTTGCATGCCTCTCAAATCAATTAAATAAATAAAGCCAATTAAACTATAAGCTAAGTAAAATGTTATCATCACAGCAGATTTTAGTCATGATTACGTACATAAAAATCCAAAATACCACTGCTTGGAACCTGATATCACCTAATTGCCTTTGAATTTGTATTGGTGAAACTCAAGCTGGAAATTAATTAATTCTCCTTCCAAGGAGAATTATATAATATCTTGGCAAACATGAGTGCTCTTTATGAAGCACATTTTATGCATGGAAATTAATTCTATTCTGAAGATGTATTAGAATATAAGATGGCTGAATATGTGATAACTTCAACACCACAAACTAGAATTATTAGAGTATAAAATATGTTTGAATATGCAGTCTTCAACACTGAGAGTATTTTCTGTTATTGATACTGTAATGGTAAATATGTATGAATTATTGTACATGTAACCTACTTTGGTCCTACCCAGGGAAGAGTTTATGTCAAGAATATGTAATGTGGAAATAATTCAGACCTGTAAAAACACAGATAGGAAGTTAAGTATTTTCCATCATGTAGCCATTGACTATAAAAAAAATTGGGAAATTCTGAATTATTATTTTTGTTCTAACCCTCTGTCAGCAAATTTCACTCTTTTTTTTGTCCTGTCACCTGTCTGTTAGCTCTAATGAAGCTCAGCCATTCTGGGACCTGAGAGGGTTGGAATGAAAGAAGATGAGGTAGTCAAAAGTTCTTGTTTAATAAACCTTTATTAACCTCCTTTAGCTTCCTTCTCATTATGTTGATTTCAGTCTTAGGAAAGATTTTAAATGTATTCAGAGAAACTGCCTGCTGTGGAAAAGTTTGGTTTTTGAGGAATGTGGTGGTATGCCAACTCTTTCAGCATGGAAAGATAAAAACTAAGAATACTTACCAATTAAGGTAATGTAATTCAGCAAGCCAGAGCCAACTGCAAAATAGTCCTGCTAAGAGTGAAATAACATAACAGCAGCATAGGAGCGTAATCCCAGCAAGAATTTGTGAGAATCAGTTCCTATAAAACAACTTTATAATAAAATTAATTTGTGGCTGAAGACCTTCACCAAGGAGAGCAATACCTGGGAGGAAAAGAACTGCCTCACTCTTTATGGTGTGACCAAGTAGCATAAACCAGTAGAGACTAAGTAAAACATTATTAAAGTCACTACTGAGCAGGAGGATAATGGAGTCTTGCAAAAATACGCTTTTATTGGAAGCACCTTAGAGTCAAAATAGTGATTTACGGTAGCTGAGAAGGTAGTCTTTTATCTTCAAAGAACTCAGGTTCAAGAAGCTGTGAATTATATAGAACTGAAGTAATATTATTTCCCTCAAGACAGTTTCTTAGTACAGGGATGCTGCTACAGGGTGAATTCATTGACTGCATCTTCGATGCTACCGGCTAAAGGGAAATTGCACTGTATTTTCTCATTGTAAGCTCAGTGTTAAGGATTTCAACATCAGTGCTCTTGCCTTATGGAATGAAAGTTGAACTTGTTAACTTGCTTTTGACCTTGAGGAATAACTGTCATGTAAACCATTGTTCCCCATATGCAGATTCATATTTCTCTTGCCTTTCTGATTGCTAATGAGAATACAAACTCTTTCCCAATCAGGTCATGGCAGGAAGGATGTTTCCTTTTCTACCTTTAGCATTCAGTTCAGCTATAGTTTTGGGTGTTTAACCCAGATATGATTGCACTCCTCTTTGGCTGGACAGAAACAACCCAGTCTGTGAGAAACTCTGATATAAACTACAGTTCTATCTTAATAACATTACTGTAGGTGACAGTGAATATTATGAGCATTAGAGGAAAGAATATGTCTACACAGAATCTGAGGTGCTGTAGTAGCTGGGAGGAGATTAATAAAACCCCTGGCATCCCAATCATTGAACTTCCACATCAAGCAGCAGAACTGAGAGTTTAAAATATCTGTGACATGATGCAAACAGGACTCAGAGGGAAGTTTGCAGACTAGCTACATGTCTATTAAATTTCTGAATAAACAATGATCCTCTTGTTTTTACTTTCTTGTTTGAAACACAGTTCTACCACATAAAAAAATAATCAATCCAAGATTCTCAAACATGCTATATTCTCTCTGTATTGATCTTCTAACTGTTGCCTGTTCAGAGAAAACAGCTTGAGATTATTACATGTATAATTTTGTGAGAACATCTTCTTCTTTCTCCACCTGAAGGTATGCAGCTGGGGAGGACACCAGCTGTACTGTAGGATTGGTGAAGAAACTTGGGAGGGGAATCAGCACAGAGAAGAGAGAAAAGATGACCAAAAGAGAATCATTTATAGTATAATACAGACTGCTTGTCCTAGCAGCAGACTTTAATTACCTTATTAAACTAATCAAATTTGAGGGTTTTTTTTCTTACTATCCAATAAAGTAAAAAATTCTAGAATAGAGTGAATATTTTTCTTTGAAATCCCTTGTCTTTACTTATTTTCTACCAAAGAAACACCTAGGAGCTTGAGAATATATTTATTGATGCATTATAGGATTTTAAGTAAAAATAAATCTCCAGTCAGACAAATTTATTACCTAAATAATAACCAAGAAATT
>VRYO01002772.1:71703031-71750730 GCA_009812075.1 Sialia sialis
CAAGCTCTATTTGCTGTAAAAACACATTTGCACATAAATTGAAAGAGATATTTGTGTGCAGCATATTTGCCTAACTCTCCTGAAAAAATGACAGTCCACTGTTTCCAAAGTTGATTTTCCATTGAGAAGAAATAGACCTGCTGAATGCAGCTCATGATTAAGTAACATGAATAAATCACCAGCACATGTAAGGACCTGGGTACAGAAAGCAATCATAAATTCTTTAGTTTCTGTGCCTCACAGCACTCTCAGTAAATGCTTCTAGCAAGGCGTGTATTAAATATTCATGGATATTCCTTGAGCAGAAGCAAGGAGGAAATGAAGCACAAAGCAGAGGGGACACAGCAGCGCTCCCTGCACATTGGCTCTGTTTCAAAGCTCACATTCTCACTGCTCTCCCTGGTGCTTGCTTTACCCTCCCAGGTGCTGCAGGGCCACCAAGGAGTGGCAGCCACTGCCTTGGCCCAAGGCCTTCCTCGGGAGGCTGCCATGGATTCAGACAATGACTGTACCACACCTGTAATCACGAAACAGAAATGTGGAGGGTACACTCGTTTTGTACCGGATCAAGCTTTCATTGCACTCATTTTTTTTATGCTATGGAATCTTTTGAGTGTATTCAGGTTTTAGGTGCACAAAAGCCAGGTTGTACAGAAGCGCAAGTGGCAAAACCCACCCCAAAATGATGAATACTGTTTAATATATAGCAAATTTGTCTTATTTCATATGCTTTATTTAACCCAGTCACTGTGTCCTTTAATCCAACAGAAAAAAAACCAAACATTTATTTGAAGATATGGAAAGAAAAAATGAATATCTATTCTGAATTATAGTTCACTATATACACTTCAACCATTTATTTTGACAACTTCCCCATTCACTTCTTCAAGCAATATATCATTCTTATCTGAGTTTACTGAACCACAACAGCAAATATTATAGAAATAGTCCAACTTGCAGAGAAATATAACAACAGGGATGTTTCTAAATATTATTTATTTATGTAAAAAGAAAACCAAAACCAGAAATTTAAGCGGTTATTCTAATGAGATAGAAATACTGGGAAATTGTGGAATTTTTGAACAAGTTAACAAAAAATAAATGTTTACTAGGTAAGTCAAGATTTACCCAAAGGTCCAAACTAAGGATATTGCACCTGAGAATAATAGTGCATCTATGAGAATTTGAAACAGTTAAAAATTTTACTAAGACAGATATTTATATTAGTTAAAAATAAAGAATTTAAACCATGGGATTCTGCACTTTAGAACAGAAAATACTCCAAATCTATTGCATACACGGACTCACCATGAGTTTCAATCATGAAAATCTTGCAGGATCAGGCCACTGGCAGCGATCCAGCAACTTAATTAATTTAAGTTAGCATAACAAAAAGAACAACAAATCTTCACTGTGAACTATCCATTTAGAATAGACAAAGGGCAAGCTCTTATGCCTGACTTTTTACTTCCAGGATTGGTTTGCAATGTAAATAACTCATATGATATTTAAACTTATTTTCAGATCTTTTTGATGACTGCTTAAAGAAAACAAAATGCTGTAGTAAAGAGAAGATAAAATGCTACGACTTCATACACAATGAGATTGACTTGAAACAGAGGTATTTGATGTGACACTTGATTTTTCTTAGATGGCTCTATCTCTTCAACTCAAGAAAAGCAAAATTCTAAATTCTGTATGGAGGAGATAATGTAGCAATATTTCAATGTAGGATAGTTTATTACATAAACAGTATGTACAAATTCTAAACATGAAAATAGTGAGTAAAAGAAATCAGACTCTATTTACATTTATATTTTTTTTACAAAATGTTTTTACAAGTGTATATTTTTTCTCTAAATAACAAGACAAACACATAAGACCAATCTTTTTGTATTACATACATAAATAAATATTGACTTTAAATGACTGTTATAGGAACATAATTTCTACAGCCAATCTGGGTAACAGAGAAGCATTTGTTACCTCTACTACAATATAATTAAGTAAAAAGGAAAATTTTTACATATAGAGCTCTGTTAATTGCTTTGTAAATTGTACCTTACTAATATATCAGTAGAGGTAATACAGTCGTTACATTTCATGCCCACAACTGAACAATGAGTTTTGGCATGCAAACCCACATATAATCATCAACATCTGCAGGTATCCATTTACATTTTTTTAAATAAAGGGTTTTCTTAATCATTGAAAACTACATGCAACAGCTTATTAGTAGCATATTCCTGGTTAAAATGCACAAGTTTTGCATAACATTGTTTTTAGTAATTGATGTTCACAGGTACTGATCAAAAGGGTAGGAACATACTTGGCACATAGTATAAGAAAATCAATTAATAAATAAGTCAATATCACTATGACATTTACATATACACAAAAATAAAAATTTGTATGCTGTTTTACACAGAATTTAGAACTGTCTGGTTCCCCCACTTTGTTTTACAAGGCCCTGATTTAAGACATTATTCAAACAAACTCTGACATCTATGCTTGCTTGATTTGAAGCATCACTAAAGCTCATTCTTAACTGCACAGGTTTACTTCCATATCACTGACTTCCTTTTTGTCAACCTTCCTGAATCAGGACCTGCTTATTGGAAACTCCCCCTGACTCCAGCTGGGAGCATGAAGATGAAAGTATTGTGAAATAATATTCAGCATTAACTCAGTGTTAAGATTTCTATACAGTTCTGCTAATACCAATTAGCAGAATTGCCAGATTCCCATTCACAATGGCAATGACTGTGTGTGACCACACCAAGTAACAGTGTCAATGTCAGCACTGCCACACCATGTCCTCAGCTCTTTCTGAAGATACTAAGTTGAGGATGTTCAGTGTTTCTTATTTATTGTCTGTGTGCTATATTCTTAATGAATATTCAAGCTGTTACACATGGATGATACAGCACAAGTTCTGTCTTATTTTCTCCTGCTCTATAAACAACACAAAAATGGTAAAAAAAAAGATATAATGAGAACAAAGCAGTTTCAAAAATCACCAACAAACAAAAAATCCACTTCACAAAGCAGTTAGCAAAAATAGCAAAATCTTATAATTCTCCTTTAAGAAATAAAAATAAACAAAATGCATCCTGAATTCAACTGACAAATCCATCAGAATCGTACACAGTAAATAATACATTAGTGTAAAGGTGCAGAGTATCTTAAAACATACTAATATCTCTAATATCATCCCAATATTAACTCTGAATTACATAACATCATTAGAGAAAATAAATCTTTAACTAGGGAATTAAGTAGAAAATTGCAACTCCATTGCTGAATTAAATGTTTAATGTGGCTTAGTCTAGTAAATTAGGACAATACCCTGTGTGATTCAGCAAACAAAGCTTTAGAGTTAGGCACTAAACACTTCAAATCTGTACTGCAAAATTAAGAAAAAAAAAAAAATCACAAAATCACTCACAGCTGGGAATTTAATATCCACACATGAGCTTTCTTGACTTTGTATTTTTCATTTTTGGGGGGTGACTCAAAAGGTGAGTTGATAAGATCATTTGTAGAAGGAAAAAAATAATTTACACTCTAGTGGACTCTATTTAATCCACTTGATCGATAGATTTCTACTTTGTCAACTTTCGGTTTTGATCAATCTAGTTCAGAAGGGAAAACCTCTCCATGCTCTTTACAAGTACCTTGTTACTTAGAACAGAAGAATGCTTCAGAGGCAATCAGCAAACAGTAACCATTTTGATTCTTCCCAGAGGGATGATTACATGAGTACTCAGGGCTCCTAACTTCCTGCTTAACTCCAATGAATTGGCATCACCGTAACAAAGACCAACATCCATGCTTTACAGTGTCACTATGAATGAAATGTAATTTCATTAACATTAATCAAGTCACTGTAGATTTGATCCAGCACAACTAGAACAGACTGTGATTGAAAGGCTTGGACAGAATTCTTCAGAGAAGCCTGAGGTAATTACATTCCCTGATCCTGCTGATCCAGCAAACACCACAAAGATCACTTCTAGACACATCTATGCCCTGTGCAATCCGAAATGTGAAAGCAGTGCTGCACATCAGTCCAACGAAATTTTGTTTTCTTTGTAAAAACATGCACATGAAACACTTCCGTCCTGACAAAAATATGTCAGACTTTGGCATTCTGTAAAAACTGAAAATAAACCTTTATACTACAGATTTTTGGACAAGAATTCATCTGCTAATTTGCTAATGTATTTTGGAAAAGAGAGGAAGGATTTAAAAGCACCATAGCATTTAATATATTTTAAGGTATTTTTAAAGGCCCAAACCATGTAGCAATAGAAAATGTCTGGGAAAATTCTTGGTCACTAAGTGAATATTAAAAAAGACAATATTCAGAATAGAAAAGGAATGGAAAAAAGCCCTTTAAAACTGAAGGTAAAACTATAGAAAAATTGTAATGAGCAAGCCATCAGAAATTAATGTGGTTTCGTTCTCCCCTTGTGGTATAAACGCTGTGAACTTCAGTATAGAAAAACTGAGTATTTTGTGAACATTCTACTATAATAAACATAGTTCTGATCCTCAGTTTCAGATGGGTATTTCTTCATATTTGCTTTTTCACAAAATAGTTTTGTCATCAAGGCAAGGGAAATACATGTACCACTAATGGCCAGACTCGTCTTACTGAATATCTCAGAAAAATATGAAGCACAGATGAGTCTGTAGCATCTTCTGGTAGAAAAAATGGCCACTTTGTCCAGTTGGAGTCAAGTTTTGAGGTACATTAGTCTGATGTGATGATTCCAGGAGCAATGGAAGCTGTGCCAAAGAATTCAGGAGCACTTTGAACATCTTGAACATTAAGAGCTGATTATGAGTATTTGTATGGATGTTTACTGGCAGATACTTTCCACCCTCTCAATAATAAATCCAAGCAGTTTCTGTTTACTATTGAGACATGTGTCTCTGTGTGACAAATTATTCTAGACAGTTTATATTGCACAATAAGGCAATTTGAATTCCCTTATGGTTAAAAAGGGCACCCTTCTGTCTAAATTTGTAAAACAAATTCAAATAAACTATAAGCCAATGTTTTCCAGATGCCAAAATATTGTCACATAATTCTTTCTGTAAGCAGAACAGCAAAATAGAGCCAATACATCTATCCTTCTGTTCTAAAGATCCACAGGGAAAAGAAATATGTGCATCACAATTCAAAGCCAAAAAGTAGCTATACAGCTACTTGAATAATAAATGTGCCTCAGAATTTCAGTTTCTAAAACTTTAATGTTTACTATTCAGATTTTTAGCTAGAAAATTGGTGTTTCTATTCAAGGTAATATTATACCTTGAAATATTATGTATCAAAAAAATTTAAGCAACATTTTTAAAGTTATTCTTCTATGATCTATCAATTAATTGCATTCACTGGCATCAATTTTAAACAACTCTGCTAATTTCCATTTGTTTCTCTACAATGGTATTTCTACCCTGTAGATCCTTTAACTATTGACTATATTAATAGAAGATCTACATGAGAAGATTACCATTTTAGACCAGATGAGTAATACATATGGATCATCATCCTCCTCCATGGTGACACTGCTTAAATCCACATGGCCTCTTTCAAAAGTATGTATACATCACAGGACCTTGCAAATAGTAACATTGAATTCAATAAGAGAAAAAGCTGTATACACTGCATCATTTGAACCTACTTTAAACACAGAATATGAAAACATTATAATAAACAATATAATGAACATTTCAGTTCAGTTGGTGTTCAGTTGGATGTGATCTTCAGTGCTGGTACTGAAGTGATACTTGCTGTGTGATTCACCCTGGTCATGGTGCAAACATAATTCTTCATGACTAAACTACAGAGAAGTAGATACAGATCATACAGGATGGTAACTTCCACTGGAAAACTGGGTTCACTGCTCCAACAGATGTGCTGTTACCCAGCCCTCATTTGGGAGCTCAGTTTTTTTTCCTCAGTTATTTGTATAATCATCTGAAACAGTCTAATATTTCTCTGGGGATGGCTTGTAGTGATGTGGATGATGTTGCTTCAAATGAGGTCCTAAATAAAAGAACAGGAAGTTATGCACATATCAAACCCTGGGTATGTAATGCCACTATTTATCCATACTGAAAAGGCTTTGTGAGACCTTCAGTTTTCAATCCTTCATCTTCTAAGTGATGACTCTGTGCTGACAACTATGTGTATTTTCAGTCCAGGCAACTTTAGTGGGCGTGTGAAAGGCTGAAATTATTCGAGCAGACAAATTTTGAACAAATTGTATATTTTACTTGGCTTTGCAAATACTGAGCTGTATTTTTCAGAAACACATGAAGAGCTGAAAATGGCCATTTAAAGTTCTGCACTTCTTTAGAAATACGTTTAAGCTCTAGGCATCCTGGACTGAGAGAACCCAGAAAAATTTAATCTTGAAATCTACATAATCCTCCAGGCTGCACCTGGAGCCCAGATCAACTTTGAATCCCAAATGCTACAGGCATAAGCCAAAGAGCTGTGGCTGCAATGAACAGCAAATGTTAGACCACAGAAACTGAGTGACAGAAAGACTGGTTTTGCTTCCACTGTTGCTGATATACAGTTACCAGGGAAAAAAAGCCAATATTTTCACACATCTTAAGTTTATGGAAAGCTACTGCAATCAGTAAAAACTCTAAGGCTTGAAAAAGCTTCCACTTTTTACAGGTGGAAGACTGAAATTTTGTGACATATCCCGAGCACAGGTGTGAACAGTGCAGTGCTTACTGTGGGGTGCAAAGGGAGGGAGGTCAGGCGTCCGGAAGGATTTGATGGTGGCTGGCCCTTCCCCAGCAGTGGTCAGCACCTGCACCTCCAGGCGGTACAGCATCGAGGGACGCAGGTTGGGCACGGTAAGCACGTAATGATCCTAGAAACAAACGAACAAACCAATTCTCACACCCTCAAAAATAAAACACAGCTGCTCTGCTCACACACACCAGGGGTTTAAACAGGTTCTATCACTGTTAGCAGCCACAAATTATTTTCACAGAATTCCGTTAAAAGAATTTAACATACTGTATTTTTCGGTCTATAAGGCGCACTGAAAATCCTAAAATTTGATCAAAAACTGGCAGTGTGCCTTATAATCCGGTGCACCTTCTACATGAACCTTGAGTATTGAAGGGATCTCAAAACAATTTCTGTTTCACATTGCACAGCAACAAACATGAAGTTGGCAATCAAACAACTGCGAGCAGGCATGCACACGTCCCTCAGGTCCGTCCCTCCTGATTTTACGCTAAAAGTTGCAAAAGTTGCGCGCGGATCTTCATTGCAAAAAAAAGTGCGCCTTATAATCCGGTGCGCTTTATATATGAAAATAGTTTGAAAAGTTACCATTAACTGATACTGGGCCTTATAATCTGGTGCGCCCTATGGTTGCAAAAATATGGTGTGCATCGCTTTTTTGATTGAGCATATTTTGAAATTTTGATTAGCATTCCCTTTGAACAGACACATCTTTAATCATACTACTATGGTTTCATGTGTACAAGGTCCAAGTTGTTACAGGTTTTCATGGAAAGTGTACTGATCACTTTAGTGATGTGCTCATCACTAAAAAAAAGAATTAAAATGCATTTTTCTAACCATTCTATTTAACAAAGACGTTCATTCCGTAAACTTGTTTTCATTTTGGATTTGCATGTGAGTTCTACTAATTGGTAATTTAAGCAGTGGCTGGCCTGGGACCACTTTTGCAGCTAGCGAAATTTCACACTAATTTCAGATTTGTCCCACTTACACCACAAGAATTTGTCTTCTGTTCTTAAGGTCATTTATGGTGTGACAGACTCCCTTTTCACTGCTCCATACCTTTTGCAGTCCCTTAGACATGCACTGAATAATATCAAAGGAATTTTATAGAAACTTCCAGATGGGAATACATCTGGCTAAAGGCTGACAGATAGTAAGGAATCAGAAGTCATTCATCTAAATCAAAATCAAAACTGTAATCAAAGCATCATCTGCAGTAAGTTGGAACAAATCTCTCATTTATTCCAAGCTGTGAAGCCTCAGTCCCAGGAAAGGGCCAGCTGGAGCAGTGATGCTGGACAACGTGGGCAACAGGGTGCCAGGCTGCTCTGGCCAGGAATCCACAGGACAAGTTATTCTGTTTGGCATGTGGGGCAGCCAAAGCAAGTTGTGAGAATAACTTTGGTTATTCCTGTGGGATAATTTGCTGCTACTCCCAGAGTAGAGAGTAAAGGGGAAAAGAGAGAGAGAAAAAGTAGGGAGAAACGTGTTGTTCTCCTGGCAAATTAGCACATATTCTGAGATGGGGCTGCCTTTAACACACCTGGCTGAAGCAGTCCCATCCCACATAAAATCCTGCATGGGTAGGGCAGAGAGAGAAGTGTATTTGTTGCACTTGTACACTCACTCTGCTCTTTCAGCTACTCCTTCAGCAGTCAGGCCCTGTACATTTCAGCCCTGGTTAAATACCACATTTTTGGTCAGCGTGAATGGTCCTTGGCATAAAATACCCTAAATTCTGGTGGTTTCTGAGAGACAGCAGATACTGTTTCAACTCAAATCAGAGCATTCTGCAAGTTAACCAGGTGCTACAATAAACAGATATATACAGTGATAGATAAGTAAAGGCATCTCCAGGCTCTATAGTTTAAAATGCTTCCTTTATCATCCAGAATAGAAGCTATGCTTTGTATCTCCATGAAGGAGGAAAAATGAAGCAGTTTCTGCTCCAACTTACCTGCAGAACCAGTGTTTGACATCTGCATCACCACTGAACACTACAAAGGAGCCACAGACACACAAAGTTAGGGAGTACCAAATGACTTACTGCTGGCAGTATCTGTGACTGTGAGATGATGCTGTTGGGTAAACTGTTCTGCCGGCTCTCTGTGGTCACTTCTGCCCAAGTGACCTGAAACCCTGTCATGGGCTGGTGCAGGTCTGCCTTAGAGATCTTCCAGGAAAAATGACCAGTGATGTTGCCTTCCTGAACAATGAAAGATGCAGACAGATTCTCGGGTTTGGCCAACACTTTGGGTGGAACTGGCACTATAAATTTGGAAAGAAAAAAAAAAAAAAAAAAAAAAAAAAAAAAGAAGCTGAACTTTCAGAGATAATATTCAGTAATATTCATTTTATTCATTTCATTTCACAAATCAAGGTCAGGCAGAGCTGTGTTTCTGGTATTACACAGGATCCAGTCAGCTTTCCACTGCCATGTTTTCAGTGTTAACTAAAAACCTATGTTTGATATATTCCACTGACATTTTGGGCCAAACTCAAACTTCAGATAAAATGCTCTCAGCTGCAGGTACAGAAAAGAAAGTTATGGATGGCTTGTCAAGACCTAAATGCCTCATTCACAGGCAGCCATTCTCCTTCTCATCATATTTCAGAAGACCTGAACTCAGACTAGAAGGTTTGGGACCACAAGAAAATGCACAGGGTAGCACAGAACTACATAAAACTAAAATTTATGCACCAAAACTGTAGTACAATTTAGAGGGCTTCCCTCTAACCAGAGACAGAGACATTCACATTTGGCAGTGCAAAGCCATGGCTGACCTGACGCAGAACCAGCTGACCAGCTCTGCAACCAATATCTCCATAATTCTGCAACTTCCATAACCCTCTAGTTACACATTGTGGCAATGCTGTAAAAGATATAAGGACCTGTAGTTCTTATTTGAGAGCAAAATTAACCTAAACGAAATCCAACTGAAAAAGCAGCATGCATCTGCAGATGCCACCATAATCATGTTTACAATTCTTATCCATCATTACTATAAATACAATTGGGAATCCGTTCTTCCTTCCAATAAACCCCCAGCCATGCCATTACAGATATTATTGTGTGTCCATTACGATTGCACTTAATTGAAAATAATATACTAGCCAAAATCGACACTGCTGTGTATTTCTGCTGATTTTCTCATAAGTATTTGTGATATTTTTATTTATTTTGAACTCTCATTTCCTGTTCTAGAGCAGCTTATAAAGACTCTCTTTTGGTGATTATAAATGCTTTTGGAGCTAATTGATACTTTTCCAGATCATGCCTTACCTCCTTCAGCAGGACAATTAATGTGCTTGTGTTTTTTTTCTTTAAATGCAGAGCAAGGTGGGGTAACAAAGAAAGTACTCTCAGCCTTAAAACGACCTTTAGATTTTGCAGGCAGAACAGTTACTTTGTATTTGCATGAAAATGACAGGTCCTTCAGAATAATGTAGTTTTCCTACAACAAGAAAAACAAAAAGATCACATGCTGCAAATAGAGCCCAAGGAAAAAAACGAAAAGAAAATATGAACAAATTGAAAAATAATGTTGGCAAAAGATGAAAAGTTTTCTCCAAAAAAAAATCTTCCAGGATTATTTAACACATGTCAATGTGGTTTTAACTCAGAGAAGAAAGCAAGTATTGTCAATGTTATGATTATTTTCAGTAGTAAAATATATTAGCATGGTATTTGAATATGTCCTTCAATTCTACACAGTTCCTTCAACACACTGCTTCAAAGCAACTGACTTCTAATATTTAGAACAGTCTCTGTGAATGATGGCAGTGGGGGGAACAATGTGAGGATATAAATGCTAATCTAATTAAATAAATGTAAGAAAGCCCAGTTAGGCTGCTGTAAATGACAGGCTTCATCTATGTTTAACTTTTTAAAAGCACGTTTAAAGTTCAGCATGGCATTATGGATGCATATTTTTCCACTTCAGTACATTAAGTACTTCTATATTCTTATCAGGAAGAAAAACTCCACAGCTAAATACAGAGCACAAGTCTCTATTTAAGGACAATGGGTGGAGAAGAAAACTACACATAGTGTAAGTATCCTGCAAAATTCTTAATGTTGTCTGAAGTACTTTTGAAAATTACAATCAGAAACCTTCAGCATAAATTAAATATGAAAAAAATGTTTGGTTGGTTGATTTTTATCCCGGAAAAATCTCTAACAATATGTTACTAGCTAAGGACAAAACTCTTTCACTACCTTTTAGATCTTTAATTCCCTTCAGAATCACTAATTTCCCATGTTCTTCTGCATAACTCCCTCTTTCTTCTCATTCCAAATTAGCCTACCCCTCACTTGGAAGGTCATTTTTGACAGGACACATGGATTGGACTGAGACTGGACTCCCAGCCTTCCACCTGCCAAGAGAATGGTCCAACAGGTTTGATTTTCTCCTTAAAATTATGACAAGACTATTTTTATTTATCATGACAGATTGGAAGAACCACCATAAAAAGACTGGAGATAAGGAAAAGAGGAAACAAGTTCATTAATCCCACGATGCATTTGGACAGATGTCCAAACAGTCTGTCCTGACCTCTAGTGGAAATAAACTTCTTAAATGTTAAGCTTCTCCTATCTCCAACATGCATATCTTGAAATATTGCAGATCATCATAACATTATGTCAAAATAATTTTTAAAATCCACCTCCAATATGTTCTTTGCTGACTCCATGAAGTAGTAAATCTTACATGGTAGCACCACACTGTGTGAGAAATTATGTCTTTTGATTTACTCTTTTACATGCCATTAACTCTCCTGAATTGATGGGGTAGTACAGATCAGAGTAAGAAGGAAAGGTGAATTGTGATTTTGTCCATTCTGCATAACACACTAAATCAATTCTGATGCACCAATCACATCACTCTGATGTTAAAATAATGTGTTATAGAGACAGATGACACTGGACTGCCAACAAACTGAGTATGAAGTACTGCCACTGCAATATACATCTGGGCTGACATGTGCCTACATGGAGCTTTTCTCCCTATCTGATATCTGTCTGACTTCCAGATTTTCCAGATTGAATATCTAGTATTTGTCACCTGCAGTCTTTCTTTTCTTATCTATTATTGTCTTCAGAGAGAATAATCACCTGAAACTCCTCTGAATGTCCAAAATAAAACTTGGTTTATTAATTACTATTATTACTGTTCAATATTTGCACTGTGCTGAAGTCCTACATTATTAATTGCAGATAAAGCTCCATGTTCTATATACTGTAGAGATAATATAAATACTTAGTTAAGAAGTTTGTCTGGTCTCATTTTCTGAATAACAAAAACAAATAGAAGATTTTAGCCTAGTGTGCATTTAGGAAATACAGGCAACCCAAACCAGTCCAGATACCTACAGTAATTTCACGATTATAAGCCACATCTTTTTCATTTAAGAATCCAGCCTACCCCAGTAGTGCGGCTTATATTCAGGTGCAGCTTATCTATGGACAAATCCCAGTGAAATGCCAACCTGGAAGTGAGAGCCGGCTAGGGAGGGCGCCTGGGGCTGCCTTTAAAGGCTTCACTGGTCTATGAAAACTGTTGCAACTTGAGCACCTGACACCAAACCCAGCTGGCATCGATTCTGTTACTAATTTGTTACTTTGTTACACATGGATCCTCGCTTCAAAAAAAAAAAAAATTGAAAAAAAAAGGTGCGGCTTATAATCAGGTGTGGCTTATAATTGCGAAATTACTGTAATTTTTATCTTTTGCTGAAGAAGAACATAAAAAAGAAAGCATCTTTACTGATCTATGGAACAGGGTATAACACATATTGTTACGTTACAGAACCATTCTTTCTCTCACTGCCTAGGAACTGCTCAGAGTCAAGCAGAGGGCTGAATGGAGACTTACATAAGTCAGCTCTGTGACTTTCCTAAGTCCTTTGGTGTCATTGTGTGCACAGGACTCCAGTAACCAGTGGACTTGGAATTGATTCATGCTGATATCTAAATGATATAAAAAGAGAGGAAAAGACATATAACATAAGTATGTTTTCACCAAAAGACATGTAAGTATGTTTTCACCATTGCAACTCTTTTGGCTTCTCTGCAAAAAAACAGAAGAACTTTTAAATATTGTAGAGTTGGTAATTCCTCACTAAACAATCTTTAATATAATAGAGAAAATATTATACACCAATGTAATTTAAACCTTGCATCAGCTTAAGTAGATAAAATAGTGAAATTTCATTTTCAGATATGTTACAATATGCTGCTTACAGAAAAAAAAAAAAAGAGAATTGAAATTGGGAATTTAAAAAAAATTCAATGCTGCTACTTCTAATCATCCTGCAAATAATGAGACTGACTTGGTGTCAACTGCCTGACTGTTTATATTGTTAGAGCATTGCAATACTGCTGCCTGGCACTGCTTGAGAAATCTGTGCCTGAAGATATGTGAAAATGCCTGTAAATCCCCAAGCTTTCTTCTTTCAGGATATGCCATAAAACCTGTTCAGTATCTGTCCAAATAAAACTCTAGTCTTGACTCTTATGAGTAATACTGAAGGCTTAAGTTTACTCCCATTTAAATCAATGACAAAACTTGCTGCAATATCAACAGTATAAGCTTTCAACTTGTTTCCAGCTCTTCTAGCTTTTTGTCCAATAATGCTTGAATAAGAAAGCAAAAGAAAGAGCAAAAAAGAACTGACAAAAGAAGGAAAACTCATTAAGCAGCACAAGTAGTTCCTGACAGTTTTCTGGATTTCATTCTCTATACAGGGGATGCAAAATTATGTCTGTTATTATTAATTAGCTTGGTATGACAGAGCCACTAATGTGCCTGACTGTGGGTTTTGGGAGGGAAAACAAATATCTCTGATGCCTTAAGGGCTGATCTGGTATTAGACTGCTATGAGCAGTTTGGAGGCAGAAAAAAAGGATTGTAAACTAAAGAGAAAATGACTAGTGGAGGAAACTAGCTGAAATGGCACCTTGAAATCGATTTCTGCAGTAGCTATTCTTCATAACAACATGCATGCTAATTATTTCTGCAATTTCTTTGGGAACAATATTTCTTTCAAAAAGAAATCTATTAAAAATGTATTTCCTGCTTTGTGATTGTTCCCTCTCATTTAACATACATAAAGAAATGGATGTGCTTTTGCTTGTTTCTTCAAGTTCCCATTGGGTGTGCCTACTGGATGAAGACAAAAGCTCACAGAGCATTTGTAAGTAGGTTTCAACTGATTTAATCTCTTCCAGTTCACTCCATTATCGAGTATTACCTGCTAGATGATCCTTAAGGGCTCTGCTGACCCAAACCATTCTATCCTTCTCTGATTATTTTAAACTATCTTCACGGGTGGACTGCTCTTTGCAAAGCTACAAAATATGCATTTTCACTTGAAATCTATAAATAAATCACTCTCCTTTGGCTGAATATTTTCCTAAACTTTGTAATTGCCCAGCAGTCAGGGGTCAGATAAAACACATCCCTCTGGTGGGTCACAAAATACCACTACATGGGCGACTGGGAAAAGACAAATCCCAATCACAAAGACCTCACAACAGCTCAGCATTCAGATATATTGATGTAGAGGTTTACTGGGCCTCTGTTCAGAAATGTAATTCAAGGTAGAATCATAGAACCATCAAAGGGTTTGAGTTGGAAGAGATTTTAAGGATCATTCAGTTCCATGGGCAGGGACACCTCCCACTAGGCCAGGTTACTCAATACCCTATACAACTCAGCCTTGTACACTGCCAGGGATGGGAAAAAATATTTATTTCCATCTACTAGCATACTGGAATCCTCTTTGTATTATTAGGCAGGTCCACCTCCATTCATTCTGTGAGTTTCTACTCCCAGACAGTCCTTTTCTTCCTTCCTTCCTACTTTTCTGCATTAGCAAACCCTTAGTAACCCATCTGTAAACACCTGTGGTTTCTGATAACTTATAACCTGAAGAAAATAGAAATAGGTTAAAGAAGAATATAGAAAATTAGAAATAAATTTAAAAGATCCATCAGCTTGTACTGCAAATGTAAGGTGAAGGTTTTCATAAACATAACTTCTTAATTTTATTTGAGCTAATGAATCTTAAATTTGATAGTATTCTGGTATTCTGATAACAACCTATAGTGAAAATAAAGGATTTCTTTTCTTGTCAGTGAATATGTAAACGTTATCTGAAAACGATTTTTGTATCATATCTACAAGTACATCAACTGTTATAAACTGGAAGACACCATGATAGCCAGAAAACTAAAATTTCTTCAATTCTCACATCCATATTTATGATTGCTGTTATCAAAACAAAAAGGAAGATAGGTTAAATACCATGTGCTAAACAAGAGAAATGGAAAAACAATTCACAACAACCACCCTCCCCCCCAGTTTTCTCCTTCTAAAAAATCTATCATGTCAGTGTCTAAAGTCTGACAATACAACAGAATAAAGTGTGAAATACAATAAGGAAGTAGCTTCTCCTTGAGACAGAAACTTTTTTTAAAATAGGAAAAGGTGGGACATTTTGTGATTAGATAAAGCTAGAAGCCTGAAAAACTCAAAATGTATATGCATGCGTGAAGTATGCCTTTAATATTTTTAACAGCAAAAGGAGACAAAGTGCATGAAATTAACTAAAAATCCCGATAAGAAACTGAGAAAAATGATGAAAATATGCCTTTGTCTTATAAAGTTGCTCATAAAGCTCATGAATTTTATGAAATATTATACAGCTGATTTTGTATTTACCACACATGCAAAGAAAAGCTTCTCCCAACCCTCCTTTCAGCAATGCACCCTTGTCCTAGTGAGATCAGTGCTATGAATTTTCCTTAGATTTCTGGTTTAGCGGTGCAATGCAAACTGAGGGATAGGGACTGGACAAGCTGCTCGAGCTGCATTCAGATGAATGTCAGCCACTGCCACCAGAGCCAAGGGTTCTGGATCAAGCTCAGCTCAGGTTAATACACGGAGCCCACAGCCACATCTTTTTCCAAAAAGTCATTTGAGTAGTTAATATGAACAGAATATTCATTAACTAATGGGACTAATTTTGGACAGTTTTATCAGAAAACTCAGCTATTCCTTCTGAAATAAGCACAAAACACTGTGAAGAAATTGCCAGACTGCTTCAGTCTGCTTCCCTGGTATTTCAGATGTCACAGTATCAATTTCCTTCTAAATATCTGCAGTGTTCTTGATTCTAAATTTCTAAATATAGTTCTTTATAAAGCTTTTAAACTTTATTGTTCTCATGGTTAGAATGTCTATCACTTAATACTAGAAGTAGTGATGCTTGCACAAAGAGCAAGTATTTCCCTGAACTCAAAATATTTGTATAGGAACACTAAACTTGAAGGACATAATGAGTACTAGCACTCATTTGAGCAGTGCTAAGCTTGTGAAATAAGTCAAAAAAATAGCCACTTGAGTAAGAACAGCAGACAGCTTATTCAAATAATTACTTTCATTTTAAATTTACATAGAGAGGGAAAAAAAAAAGAAGGCAATCCAGGACAATTACTTCAAAAATATCTTCATGATACCAACATGGAAATTACCTCCAAATGCCAAAGCTAAAGGGTTTTAGGTCTGTAAGACAAATGCACATGATTACAGTAATTTCATAACTATAAGGTGCATCGGAGTATAGGGCACACTTATTTTTGCAGTGAGGATCCATGCGCAACAAAGTAACGAATTAGTAACGGATCGCAGGGTTTACTGGCAGGTGCTCAATTTGCAAACATTTTTCACAGATCGGCTTAGCCTTTAAACGCAGCCCCAGGTACACTCCCCGTGCTGCGAGCCCCAGCATTCCCTCCCGCCCCCAGCGCTGGCTGCCGCGGCTCTCACGGCTCTCGCAACTTGGGGCTTGGCTCACGGCTTGGCTCGGAGCTCGCATTTCTGGGTTGGCAAATTTCCGAACTTTGTCCACATATAAGGCACACCGGAGTATAAGGCGCACTTTGGGGTTTTGATCAAAATTTTAGTCAAAAGGGTGCGCCTTATAGTCGTGATATTACTGTAATCTTTTCAAACAAACTAATAGTTGATGTTAATTACTTTGTGATTTTAAAAGTAGATTTTCTCAAGTATAAATTGAGTTTCTAGACATAGGAAAAAAATACCTATAGACACTACATGATCATGTTCTTAAACTCCCATGCATGCTTAGCTTTTTTGCACAACAGCTAACCTTGTTGGACAGAAATTTTACATCTCTAATTAAAAATGTATGGATCACGGAATGCTCTAAAGCATGGGGTTTTTTTAATTTACCCCAAACTGCCTTTATTTTCACAAGAGTATCTCCACAAAGCTCTCTATCAATAGTGTTTAGAAAGATGTTCTTCACCAGATATTTGTGCTTCGAGCTCCTCCCCAAATTTAACTCTTTAGTTCCATTTTAATAAAAACAAGCAAATATATTTCTGATTTTTCTGGATGGAAAATGTGCATTTATTCTGTATCTTCAAGCTGTAAAAACAGCTCGGAATTCTACTAATGCCAATGCCAACTAAATCTATTTGCCACTTGGAAAACTTCAGGCTCATATGCACAATTTAAACATCTTAAATTGACAGACCTCAACATGGCCTAAGCCATGGCTGCACAATGGTTACTAGGAATACCCTGGGCTAAATCACCTTCCCACAGAATGTAAAGCTCTGAGTATCAGTCAAAAAAATAAAATGTCAGGTAATTCTTCAAGTTCTCCTGGATGGAACTTCT
This sequence comes from Sialia sialis, assembly GCA_009812075.1. NCBI lineage: Eukaryota > Metazoa > Chordata > Aves > Passeriformes > Turdidae > Sialia > Sialia sialis. Next base: position 71,720,534 of record VRYO01002772.1, read on the forward strand.
GGTTTAAATGATTCTACAGTTTATTTTAAATAAACTAAATTTTAAAGTTTTTTTCTTTTCGTTTTCTCATCTTTTTCAACCTCTTCCATGTTTCTGTTTTGTACAAATACATTACTGCCAGCCATATGAATAATTTCATCAAAAAGGGTTTCTTTTCATTTTACCATGCTACTGCAGACAGCTACTTTCTCTGCCTGAAATAGCTTTTTCTCTTTTATATTGCAGTTACTGTTCCGGGAGGGTGTCAAATTGACTATCATAAGGAACTGAAAAACTGGCATAGCATGGGCATAACAGCAGTGAAATTTGCTCATGCAGCCCAACCCCATCAATTCAGAGCTTTTTACCCAGGAAACCAGAGGTATTTATTTCTTTGTATCCTCTGATCCACAGCAAGAAAAATGCAGCAGACTGTTTCAGGAACTGGGGTGAGTTCTGCCACTGGTTTGCTGGAGGTCTTTAGGTAAAGCTCTTCATGGTTCCTTATCTCTGTTCCACCCCTGTCAAGTGGTGAACATGATAACGGTGTGTTGTAAAAGTGGTTTCAGCTCTTGCATTTTATTCTGACGTGGGTCTCTACTATTTGGTACAAAAATGCCAATTAATACCAGCTGTGACAGCACTATTATGCAGGCAACCGAATTACAAAAACTTATTAGAAGGAAAATCAAATGGAATTAGCTGGAAAACAAGGTTTCACAGCAGACACATTCAACAACAGCAGCTCAAATTAATGTTTAATTACAATAAAAATGTCTGGCATCAATAAACATGATAACATCAAGTTGATTTCTGCATCATGACAGGATTGAAAGTAATTAACATGCAGTGTCTGATAGATTTTCCTATTAGAACAAAATATAGTATGAAAGTAAATATTATAAAATAAGACATATGAAAACCTTTACCTGCTAGCATAAAGCTAGTAATTTAATACAAATAACCAGCAGCTGTGAAATGGCTATTTCAGTAAAAAGAAAGGAACAATGTTCTGTAATTTTTGTCAAGATACCGCAACAAACTGACTCACTCCAAAATATACACATATAATTAATATGCTAACTGTGTGTCAAAAGGAGCTGTTATCAAAACTTGGGAGATAATAAGCCCTATGTAAGCCTGCTGTCTTCATTGTAAGCTAAACTTTCTTCAAACAGAATGCCATAAGGAGGAGGAAATAGCTCTGAAACTATTTCAGAAAGAAAATTATTGAAATAATTTGTTCTATGTGCATTTAAAAATTTAAATTTATTCTATTTTGTTCAATCTGATATTTCATATAGCAAACCACAATGACTTCTTATGATTGGCCACATATTTTTTATTTTTCTTTGCATACTGGCAGGATTGTTCTTACAAGCCTCTGAGCACATGGGCCATTATTCATCAAAGCATTTAGGTATATGAACAGTAGTGTTAACTTCAATAGTTAAGGCTAGCTAAAGGATCAGGCCAGAAAGTTTAGAACATAGCAGGATCAAGATGCTAATGATTATCAAAACTGTAGTTAAAAGATAGACTTGAACACATCTTTGATGGTCTTAGACTAATAGGAAGAAGGAAATATGAAAAAAGTATTTCCTTTCTGGATCATGTGCCTTGCACCATTACTGCTCTAAAAATAGGCTAGAGCAAGGAGAAAATATTTCATATTTAATATCACAACAACACAGGGCAGAATCTGCTCAGGGCATGTGAAGAACATGTCTCACTATCTACAAGCCTGTAAAGTCATGGTATGATTTTTCAGAGCTCTGTATAAATCCTGTGCCAGCATATCATCCAAGAAAAAAATATTTACCTCATTGTATTGAATGGCAAAGTTGTAGCAATGGTAAATGGTGAAATGAATGATGCCTTGCATAAAGTAAAAGATATTATTAACTCTGAAGTGCTTAAAGATTTGTACAAGTCCAAGGCTTCCTGGAGAAATGTCCCTGCTCTTTCACCTCCCAGCATGAAACCCCCTTTACAGCTGGGCATCTACTACAACCCAGCACCGATTCCAAGCCACCACTCCAGCAGAAGGATAAGCAGCAGTGTCTGTCTGCCTTTCCACACCACAAAATAGAAAGCAAATATTTGAGATAGAAGGCTTGTATTCATCTGTTTATCAGACAAACATTGTTTTCCATGTCTACATAGACATCTAATATATGCAGTTTTTCATCAGTGCTTTTTCTGATGAAATTCATTTGCAGGAGAGGTCCTGAAAAATATGCAGGGGAGGCTGAAATATGGGCAAAATCTCAGTCAACAAATAAATGAAGGAGTGTTATTTACTACTAGTTCCTTCAGTTTTGAAGACATGATTAGTGTGAAGTGATTCACATGATATTTATTACATTTAAATAACAGCATGACAGAAGATCAATTTGGGAAGGGATACTTCAGTGTACTGCAGAGAAGTAAAATATGATCTCAGTCAGTACCAGATCATAACATTTATTTATTTCTTCATATACTGGTTCATGAGCCATTGTATTACTCTGATTCATGGTATCCAACATTTGCAATCTGAAGCTAATGATAGAACAAGAAGAATTAATATAATAACAAGTGCTATTTTACTCATGGTAGTTTAGCAAATGCAAAATGAGGTAAACACAATTTACCTTCAACTAATGTTAAAACGCTGCATTGATGTGCTAATGCATTGAAAGTCTCTCTGCACTCCCATTTTCTGTGTAAAAGCTACTTGTTTTGCCACATGTATTTAAGGTAAACTCTCTTGAAAATAATTAAATTATAACAGCTCTCTTTTGCTTTCTCTGCATTGATTCACCTGATGGTGTAAAAAAAAAATCCAAAGTTTTGTTTGGTTATGAAATTCACTGTACTCATGACACCCTTGAGAAAAAAAGATTTTTAATAATTACCTATTCAAGGAACATGTTTAAAAATAACCTTCAGTTGACATTTAAACTTCACTCAACAAACAATTTTTAGCAAGACAAACTATACTGTTTCCTGCTCTTACATAGAATATAAGCAGTTTTTATTAAATCACAAAGGTTTTGTTTCTCACATTATGCCATTTAAAACAAACTTTCTTTCTATAGAACAGATTATTTGTATAATAGAACAGTAAACTTTTCCAAAAGTGATATTAACAATTACTGTGTAATTTAAAAACAGGCCTGACACACAGTATTTTTGTCCATATCTAGACCTAGGAATCCTCGAGGTTTGAAGATGTTTATATTGAAGGATTTAAGCCTGGGATCATCTTTAAGCCGGATTACCTCTACCCTTACTTATTTTCCCACACACAACATCCTATACAAAGTGAGTTCAACAGTATCTCATTCTGGTTTTCCATTACAAGGAAATTTGCTTCTTGTAAGCTCCAAGTCTCACAATAGCTGCTTTTAGCCTGAATAGAGGCTTTCTGCATTACTCTGACAGATTTTCAAAGCTAGCTAAGCATCCCAGACTTGAATTTAATGGAAAAGAAAAAAAACCCAAACAAACAACTCCAAGGTTCACTAAGGTTATACACACACTGAAAATGTCACCAGGTACTCTACCATTCACTTGAACATTCTGTGTAACTTTGAAAAATGTGGACAGCAATCTAGACAAGCAGACCATAATGAGGGTAAATTCACTATATTGAGGATAAGTAATTTTGGAATCTTTGCCAATTCCAGAGTCAAAGTACAGACTCATCTTGCCCCTAGTTCTACAGTGGGAAGAGATGCAGGGATGCACCAGCTGCTCCCTTCTCTCTCAGACCTCATGCAAAAGCCATATACAGGTGGGTTTGCATGGATCCACAGTGACCCATGGAGTTCCAAAACTGGACTTTCCTGGTATGCATTATGGAACACCATACCAGGATGTTGCTTTGCTGAACTGGTTTTCAAAAAGTTTACAGCATTAATACACAGTTTCTAAATCTGCAGTTTAAGATGGATATGTCTACAAGAAATAGAACAGAGCAAAACCAGGTTAAATATCTATAAAATCACGTGCTTACAGACAAGGTAAACAGAGCAAGAATTAGGATTCATATAAATGTAGAAGAATTGGCTTCAAAACAAACAAACAAACAAAAAAACAAACAAAACAAAAAAAAACCAAACAACAAAAAAAAATTAGTTCTACACAGAACAAGCCCTTAAAAACTCTGGAACTTCACTGCTAAGGATTATTCAGACGCCCTGCAATTTGGTTACCCTTACAGAGCCCTGGATACTATTGTGAGGACAGATGCATCAGAAGTGAGTAAATACAGTGAAATCACATTGGGCTGAGGAATTTTGACTAACTAGAAGTTGTCTGAAGCTCTGACAATAATATGCAGAAATACCATTACACTTGCCTTATTCTTATGCTCCTTTTGATTTGCTTTTGGCCACTGCCAAGAACAGAATACCTCTTGGGTAGGATCTTTGGTCTAAACTACAATGGGTATTTTTGCATCCAGTTTATGGTTACATGAGCAGAGGAAACTAATGTTAACAATTCACTATACATCAGCAGCATATATGGGTCATCTTAAAATTAGATTATAATTTCAGTTTCAGATACTCTTTTTTTGGTTTCTTTCCCTCCAACTTTAGCTATACCTTCAAATAGTACAGTTTCTCTCCCCTGTTTGTAATGTTTATGTGTGTATGTTTTATGGCCACCTTATAAACCAGCTAAATAAAAAAACATTAAAAAGAGGCATGTGGAGGAAAACTGACCCAGTTTGCAAGAGGACACTCAGTTTAAACCACCTTCACCATAAGCATGATGACTCCCTGCTGATAGGTTAACCTCCCCTACATCATAAGATCAATGATTTCTCCAGGACTTAGGCAGGCTAAAGAGCACTCATGAGCAGTTATCAGCCCATAGCTCATGAGAAGCATCTTGTTGAATGCTGAACCTCAGTACTTTTTACTCACAGTAGTAATGGGAGGATTGCTCCAGGTATGATGGTGTAAGCCTGTGAGACAAAGCTTTGACTTAATATGACCTAGTGATACAGCTAGGGAAAGGAGAGGAGCTCAGCTGGTCAGAGCATGGCGTTAATAGCGTCAAGGTTATGCATTTGATCCCCATAAGGGCCATTCACTAAAGAGCTGGATTCAATGATCCCTCTGGGTAGCTTCCAACTCAGAATATTCTGGGATTCTGTATTCGGATGGCAAAAAGTCTACCATTTTATCCCTCAGTTATTGAATCTGCCTAACATCAGGCATTGCCACTGACAAATTTAGTGATACTATATACGTATGCGTATATTAAGTACTGAGCTTGTGGTTAAAATAATTAACTCATATGTTGTGGTAATACTCAGGAAGTACAGTAATTTCACGATTATAAGCTGCACCTTTTTCACTGAAGAATCCAGCCTACCCCAGTAGTGCGGCTTATATTCAAGTGCGGCTTATTTATGGACAAATCCCAGTGAAATGCCAACCTGGAAGTGAGAGCCAGCCAGGGAGGGTGCCTGGGGCTGCCTTTAAAGGCTTCTCTGGTCTATGGAAACTGTTTGCAACTTGAGCACCTGACACCAAACCCAGCTGGCAGCGATTGTTACTAATTTGTTACTTTGTTACACATGGAACCTCACTTAAAAAAAAAAAAAAATTAAAAAGAAAAGGTGCAGCTTATATTCAGGTGCGGTGTATATATGGACAAATCCCATGCTCTACTTGGCTACCGGGAGGTGCGGTTTATAATCCGGTGCAGCTTATAATTGTGAAATTACTGTAATTAGAAATCCAGAAAATTGTATTAGCCAGACACAGACATCATGAAGGTACAAAAAGATGCTGGTTTTGAAAATGTGTTTTTTTCCTGAAGAATTAAAAATCAGGCAAGAGTTTATTTATTAGTTGGCTGGGTAATTTTTTCAGTGCCTTCAAATCTTGATAAATGACTTTGTGATGGAATATTGAATGTGTACCTTTGGATTGAACTGATGGACCAGGTAATTCGCAATTACATTTCTATTTAAACTTTTAATGTAAGTTCAAAAGAAATCAAGCTTAAATTTCTATCAGTTACTAAATTTAAGAATAAAAAGAAGACTTCTTCTGAACCCATAAATTAAGCCAAATTATAAAAAAACTTTCACGATGACTAAAGGTGTTCTGGAGTATGATTTAGGTGATACTGAGGACTCATGCACAGTCCACACCATATAAAATTCTTAGTTAACCAATAAGTGGTTTAAATGTACAAAGCGTAAAAATGTACAAATCAATCCCGTACAGCCTTCATCAAACATCAGAGGGTGCCTCTTAAGTAAAATCAGTGTTCTGTGCTGTCTGTGCTCTGGGAACACAGTGGGTAGTTCTGATTTTACTTGTGATTATTTGATTTCCTGGCAGACTTTGAATCAATTCCAATTACATTCCTGAGACTAGCAGTTGGACAAACTTGCCTCTAAATCTCTCAAATCAAGATCTTTAACCACCTACCCTGAATGGCATGGAGGTTTGGAAGCATGTGCAAGGCAACAAGTAATGGTTTTCTGTTCTGCCTGTGAAACCATGAAGAAATGCAGTAAACTGTGCCTTTGAAAACACTTTCCAATATTGTCCCATTTGCAGGGGAGATGCCACTGAGGTTGCCACCATTGTAAATGTAATTTTAAAACTCTATAACTGGCCCTACTAATCAATTGCAGACTATTTGAGAATTTGAAAACCATCTGCTCTACCAAATTCTACTATTCGTGGTTGATGTTTTTCATGACTTCCACCAGTAACAGTTTAAGTATTGGAAGTTTTTCACATTTGGACAGAAACCAGAGTCCTATAGGCACTTCATAAAGTAAAGCAAGCAGAACTGTAGATGGTCAGATGCTCCCCTTTACGTCCTTTTAAAAAAGGCAAAGAGATTTTTTTCCTGAAATTACATTAAGACAAAGTAAAGGGAGAAACACAAAGTTAGGGAAGTGTAGGAAAAAATATAGATACTTCTGACAGAATAGTCTTATAACTCCAGAATCATTTCCCATGATAATTAAAGCTTCCAGCACTACCTATCTCCATAGGCACTATGCTGTAGAAGCCCATAAGATACAGGCATCTGAGTCAGGAGTAGCATATGTGGAAAAGTAGACTCTGTAATATCTACCAGTGCATTACTAAAGAGGTGATCTAGTTCTGTGAAGAGTCTTGTGCTTAGAGCCAGCTTTACTAATTAAAACCCTTAGTACTAATGCACACTATGCATACCCACATCATCAACCACTGCTGAGACAAAGTACCTGGAAGTCTGAGGGCAATATATTAGTGTATGCTTCACTATAATTAAGTCAGGTTATTTTGTTGAAAGAACCATCTGAACCACAGTGATATCCTGAAGTACAAGTATTCTACTGCTTGGATATCAATAATTAGAATAAGGCCAGCTGCTCAAATGCTAATAATCTGCCCCGTGCAACAGCTAAAAACTAAAACTAAATAATGCATTAGCATTAAGCAAGTATCGCAGAATTCTTTACAGCAAGAGCTGGAAACTCCAACTGCCACTGAAGGATTTCTTTAACTTCAATGGCTCCTTCCCTGAGAAAGGACCATTTGAGATGTGTTATCAATAGGAAAGCTTTCATTTCAAAACCTGCCTTATGAAATACCTTTTTACAAACAAAGAGTCAGCACACACAGTCACTTCATTTATATCCCTGAACTAAGTGAAAGTTAATTTTGTTTTCCTAAGATCTGGGTTTAAAAGTATTTATGTCAGCTCTCTATTTGCTTTGCCATGCCTTATGTTTTATTCTTCTCTGTAATTTAATTCATTATTCTTTGGTTGATTTATCAGACAATGGAGGATTCTCTGCCTCTCCCTGCCTTAAGTATTCTTTTTTCTTCTGCTTTAGCATTTACAGAAACACAAAGAAGGAAGCCTGAAGCCAAGTCTTAATGTATTTTAAATATTTGTCTTCTAAAGCAAAACCAAGAGGCAGATATATTGATTTTAAATATCTGAAAGTACTTAAAATGTCTAACTTAAACAGCGGGAAGTAAATGCATATAGACTTAATTCAAAGAAAAGGAAACTAAAGCTTTACCTGAGCAAGGTGAGTTGTATTATACTCAAATAACTGGCACAGAGAAAATGGTAGTGAAGGCAGATGAATGACTTAGAAACCACTGCTGTGACAAGTGCTTTGGAAGGAAATTACATTCTGCATTAAAATTATTGCAGTAATTGATGAGAATTGATGAAAAGAGTTCATAAAAGGTGGGAATTTTTTTTTCCTTCTGTCTGTGGGCAAAATTTTATTTTCATGCACAGATTTGCAGCAACTTGGAGGCTTTTCAGCTAAGTGCAACACTCAGCTCTCTAGTTGTCCAACCACAGAAAAACAGGAAAAACTTAAGCATCTTTTTATTTTTACACTTTCAGTCTTGATTACTGCACAATATACCGAGGTTCTTAATCATTCTTAAGTATCAAGTCTCTTGAAACAGGGGTTTCAGAGTGCATCCATTTTTGGTAATGGATTGCACTCTCTGACCTCAGCACCAAGGAATTAAAAGTGATTTGTTTAATTTGATTCCACTACTTGACAATTTCTAATTTCACACATCAAGATGGCCAAAATATCTGGCCATGGAACATGATCTACTTTTCATTTACAAAAGGGGGATTCATGCTGTTTAAGGAATGTACTGTTTCTCTAATTCCCGGGCTAAGTGAAATGCAGCAGATTTTTTTTTTCCTTCAGAAAGAAGCTGGTATTCATATGCAACATGCTTTTGGATGACTCTGTCTAGCATCATGTGCATTTCCTAAATAACTTGTACTGCTTGAATTGTGGAGATGCTTTTGCTAGCATACACCCTGAAGTGATTATTGCCATCATGCCAAAGTATGCAAACTGAAAGATTATTTCAGAAAGAGCTTTATTTTAATGTAAAGCCCAGATTCTACATTCCATTAATGCCTTGTGCTTGCTAACTTTAAAGGAACTGAAGAAATGACATTTGAAGAATAGGCCCAGATAAGTCCTTCCTGCTTACCAAATTGTGGCACTTTATGATGCATGTATATGGAAATCCATCCCCTCACTCAGACTTTTATTCAAACACTGAGTTTTATTCAAACACAGATTCTGAGTACTGATACACAGTCATAACTCCTATGCTGTATAACATAGTCAGTTTGGTAATAGTTTGCAACACCCCCTGTGGTGCAGGTGTTGCACAGGACAGAGGTCTGATGAATTCTATTCAGAAGGATGATACAAATGATCAGGATGATGGCCCTCATGTCATCACTACGTTCTTTTCACTGCCTTCCTAGAGGTCCATCTGCAAAGTTCTTCATGGAAGAATTACCTCTGAGTAGTCAAGAGACATCCCCATACCTTAAATCTGTACCATGACCTCTGTAAATCCTAAGGCATGCTGCAATAAACTTAGATGGCCCCTGCAGGCTAGTGTTGATGGAGGATAAATTCTCTGCCATTGAAAAAACAGTGACAATATCTGTTACAGGGCCTTACAGAAAGAACTGAATAACTTGATTTAACTTCACAGTTAGTTCAACTTTGAGCAGATGGTTGGACCAGCTGACCTCCAAAAGTCCCTTCCTGCCCATTTAAAGTCTTCTATGATTCTGTACTATATCTAGCTCTTTAGACTGAGTAAAATTATTCAAATTCAAAAAAAAAATTGTTTCTCAGCTAAAATGGAACAAATGAAAATAAAGAAATAATCCAAAACAACCTTAGGAACATGTTTGTGTTTCTTTAAATGACATAAGCAATCCAATTCCAATCTAATTTTAAAAATTATATAAGGTCTTTCCTTATCTTTGGTATGCTGTGAGGCTACAGTGCAGGGACACAGTAAAAAAACTCTTTCTAGAGAGCCATCTTAGTTTAGGAGGAAAAAAAAAATTAAAATCTCTGGTCTGCATAGAATGGTACAATCACTGAATTAGGAATACAATAAAAAATTTTGAGCAGTTATTAATACAGAAAAGTAATAACTCTCTTCTTACTAAAGACTGCTATTACAGCAGCTATTAAAGTTTTCATCTGGCAACATAACAAGGACAACTGTAGGTTGAACAAAGTTCAGTAAATTTCAGCAAAGGTAAAGGCAGGGTCCTGCACCTGGGGAAGAACAACCCCCTGCACCAGTGCAGGGTGGGGGCTGATCTGGAAAGCAGCTCTGTGCAGAAGGAACTGGGGGTGCTGGTGGACAACAAGCTGTCCATGAGCCAGAAGTGTGTCCTGGGGGCCAAGAAGGCCAGTGGGATCCTGGGGGAATTAGGGAGAGCATTGGCAGCAGGGAGGTGAGGCTCAGCCCTGGGGAGGCCACATCTGGAGATCTGTGTCCAGTTCTGGGCTCTTCAGGACAGGAGAGATGCAGAGCTCCTGGAGCTGGTCCAGTGGAGGGCAAGAAGATGACTGAGGGACTGAAGCATCTCTCTTATGAGGAAAGGCTGAGGTAGCTGGGCCTGTTCAGCCTCAAGAAGAGAGACTGAGAGCATAATCAATGCTCACAAATGTCTTAAGGATGGGCATCAAGAAGATGGAGCCACAGTCTTTTCAGCTGTGCCCAGTGACAGGACAAGGGACAACGTGCAGAAACTGAAATAAAGTTCATCTAATGAGGAATAAATCGTTTACTTTTGAGGGTGACAGAACACTGTAACAGGATACCCAGAGGATTTGTGGAGTCTCTTTCTCTGCAGATATTTGAAACTTGCCTGCCCATGATCCTGTGCAATCTGCTCCAAGTGAACCTGCTTTAGCAGGGAGGTTGGACTAGATCATCTCCAGAAGTCCCTTCCAAACCCAGCCATTCCATGATTCTGTGATAACATACTGGTTTAAATCTTTAAATCATCTGAAATAAAACCCATCCAAGATCTAAATAACAATTTTATTTCATCATCTCTGCAACCATCTCTTGTTCATGTCAAGAGGTCTAACAGAGAAAGTCCAAAAATACTTGAAAACCATACCAGACAAAGCAAAGATTACTACAACCAAATGAAATTTGATCAATTTACAAATGTGCAACATGTTTAGGCTTGAGATATTTATTTCTTGAATTATTTTTTTATCACAGTGACTCACACTTATCAACATACTTATTTCACATGGCTTCATGCTGGCCTCTTAATTTTTATGTATTAAAATCTAATTTAGGACTATAGAATGGCTGTGTTTCTCCACCCAAAAAAAGTATTGATTTTTAATAGCAAACTACATAAAAATAAGAACATTAGTGCAATCAACAGGGATTCCTGTGCTCATCCACCATGTAGGAGGCAAACAGGTCAATTTTTTGTCAAGAACTATTTGAACTCTGATTGTCTACCTGCAGTAAAAAAAGATGCCATGCCACTGAGCAGGCTCAAGTAAGGTCTCTCTCAGTATTTCCTATTACAGTTGCTGCACTCTACTACCTCCTACAACTCCCTGAACACCATCTAGTGCAGTTCATAAAGGTGAAAGATGTGTGGGTACAGTTCCCAGCACAGCTGTCTCAGTAACTGCTGTTTTTCAAGAAGACAATGTGATTTTCCTGCTGTGTTCCTTCTACAGTCACACAGACCTGCTCTGCAGTAAATTGTTACTAGCAAATTTACAGCACCTCATCCATGCACTACATAATCTCCAAACCCTTGCAAGAGCTTATAGAAGATGCTGGCTTCTCAGGAGCAAGTAATTGGCTATATTTTAGTTCCACACAAGGCAATGGTTCCTGCTGGGTTACTGCATGTGCTGTAACTCAGAATACTTAAAAAAAAAAAAGAAAAAAAAGAAGGTAAGTGCGATGAACTGCCATATTCTGCCCCTCTTCACACACCTTTGCTATCACTGCTCGCTCTGCAAGAAAAAGGAAGGCATCTTCCACGGCATGGCTGAGGCATGTACCTAAACACCCCAGTGCATCTCACAGAACGTTCTCCAGCCAGGGCCAAAATGGGTTTCTGGCTTTTTTCCCGTTATGTAACTGGATGCACACTGCTCCACACAAGGTGAATTGGCTGTACAGTCAGCAAGTCAGCTAGTACACCCCTGGCACAAGCTGACAGCATGTAAATCCATGTCATTTTTGACAGGTCTGTGACATAGCTGTCTTTGACATTTTCCAATTCAGGAAATTATGCTACTTTGAAATCCTCTTATTTCCAAACTGTGAGTCACTATAAAGATGCTGACTACCTTATTTCTTTTTATAGACATTTATAGCCTTTAATACAAATATTACCTCCAGATATGTTGCAGACGGTGAGATTCAGCTCCAGATTTAGATGGAAACATTTACATTTCTATGGTGCAATGCCTTTAAGTTCAATAGCTGTGTTATAATACCATTATAATTAGTGGACACCTAGTTCAAGATATCTGTGCTGGAACAAGAATATTGCTGCCCTGCTCAGGATTTTCCCTCCATTAAGTATAACTAACTTTGGCAAACTATTCACAAGGTGAATGTTAGTAGGGGCGCTGGCATTTTGGTCACAGGACACAGGATCTTTCCTCTGGCAGCAGGCTGGCAGGAAAACTGCTGCAGCAGGATTGATGGTTCCACTGGGCTGAATCTTGCCTGCAGACTGTGAGTTGCACAACCCTGTCTGACGCCTGTGGGAGACATCATTGTCTCCTCATCTTTGAATCCTGTCCCTCATTTTTTTCAACACAGACTGCCAAGAATAGAACCTCAGCTCACAGAGAGACGTCAGGCATCTCTAAGCTTTCTACAAATGAGCTGTCTAGGCTTCCCTGTGTTCTCAGTAAAGAACAGAGGCATCTCCAGAGAGCAATTCTGCTGCTCTGGGGGATGAAGTGCTTCAGAAGTCACCTGCTTCTCTTTTCTTTTCCAGCAATGAAAGAATCTTGGATGATGAGTTTATGTCTCACTTGCACAGGCTAAAGTTTAGGGTGATCAGTCACAACAATGCTCAGAATATATAAATCTCACTTTGGATAATAAAAACCACATTTATGTGGTAAACTAAATATTCCCTATTGAAATTGCCTCAACTTTCATTTAAAACGATAAATTGTTCCAGCTTTCCATGAAGCAAACCAAAATTGAAATATAATGGGGAAAGCAAGGAAAAACCAAAAAAACTAGCATAGCCAAGACAGGGACAAATATTTAAAAAGTGCATGTACTCAGCTGAACCAAAGCTTGCAGGTTTTAGGGAAGAATAAGGATGGATTTGAAAGTAGTTAGCATAGCAGGGCCTGGAAGGTAACCATTCATAAAGGCAGGCAAAGGATAAGAAGCAAAGGATACCTCTCACAATCCACAATATCCAGTGTGACACATTCCTATGTTACATAGCATAATTGAACATTTACATAGCCTGTCCTCATTGAGGGTGTTGCCACACACATCTAAACCCAAAAGCACTTAAATATTCCTGAAATTCTTTGAAAAATTGAAGAAGAAAACATGACTACCCACTTTGTAGCCCTTTATTTCAAGCAAAAAAATTGAATTGATTTAATTTAGTGGCATTGATACATATGTAGATTGCTCCAAGTCAAAAAAATGAACATTGTGAGAACACTTTGAAGTGTTAATAAACAGCATATGAACCTCTAATGGCTAAACTGGAGCAACCTATATGCTCTTGGAGGACAAGAAAGGAAAATCCCTTAAGTGATTTCTGAATATGGATAGACACTTAAAATTCAGGTCATTTTCCTTTTGACTGGAGGATTAAACCTTAAAACTGTTGTTAAGATTTTTCTGAAAACCAGAAGGTTGCAGATTAGAAGAAAACTAACTTCAATATGTTTTCTGGTTGAGATCAACCATTCACTCTGTTCTAAATCAAGGTGACTGATAAAGTTTGGCACAGAGCTAAACATTCACATGTTCCACAAAACTTTTGTGGGAAATGCAAATTCTGCTTTTTTAAATTTTACAGAGGTAATTCCAATGAAAATAAAAATTGTCCCAGCTCTGTGAAGATGCAGTGTCCCAACATGACTGACTATAATTTTTGGATAGCTGATTCATATAATTTCCTCCTGTAAGATGCATACACAGACATAACACAAAGAGGAGAGGCAATGTTTCCCTCTAATGTGAAGATGAAGGGATGAAAGATGGGTGTAGGATTCAACTATTAATTACTTACATTAATTTGTTAATGTTCTATGACTCTGAGATGGCTGATAAAAGTCCTCCTCAGAGAAAATAGTGAAGCAGAATTTGACAAACCTGTCTTCTTCCAGTAAACTTTGACCTGAAGTTGATTGTCCTGATAGAAGGGAGTCCCAATTTTAAGAAAACGAGTGGTTTTCCTTCTTTGAAAGGTTGGGTAGGGATCTACCAGTCCTTTCTGTGGTTTCCCAGCAGATGCCCGTTCCTCTGCAAAACACAGAACAATCAGGAATATTTAGTTAACTATGGCGCTGTAAAATGACTATGCTAAACTTGCTGAAATTCAGAAAATTATAGTATCTTTATTCCAAATGATCTTATTTCAATTTCTTACCTAAATGAAATAAAGAATTAACTCTCCATAGTGTTGAAAAATCATTTGTTTGAAATTCAGTTGAATTTAGAAAGTGATAGAAAAAGATAAATATGTTTTTTACAGGAAAATGCTTTGTAAATTTTCTGAAGAGTAATAAGGAAATGGACTGTATTTATATCCTCAAGAACAAAAAATGTTAATACAATGACTTTTTAAACAGGCACAGTGTCTACCAGTAGTTCTCTGCAATACTTCACAGCCTTTATATTCATGCAGTGTTTGAATATGCACAAAATCCAAGGACAGCATTGAATGTAACCCATACAGAGTGCCACATGTGGGTACTACATCAAAGTAAATAAGACCTCTGGTATGCTATATAAGCACACTGTGGTCAGATTAAAGATCTGTCTTGCCCACTTTCCCGTTCCCAGCCGTGAATGGTGAATGCTTAGGAAAACATTGCAAGAGCATAATTTTCTTTCAGCAATTCCCTTGGTGCTGTGTGCCTTACTTCCAACAAGAAATTGCAATTGGAGTCCTTCATCTAGCATTTTGTTTGGTAAAAATTTATCAGCATTTAGCAGGGTTGACAGTACTTATAGATATTTTCACTTGAAGAGAAAGAAACGTTCATTCAAACTGCACTTTTCATTGCATATTTGCAAATGCATCTGATCTAATTAGGAGGATCAGATTATAAACACCAAAAAAGTGCTTTATTTAATTCAATATTACACCTAAACTAAAGAGTCCTGTAATAAGGAAGTGGCAAATTATTAACTATATACTTGAGAGAAAGACGAAAGGATTTAGGTTTCTGTAATTGTCACTAATAACACATAAACTTGAACATCTTGCTTTATATGCAGCTTCTATTGAAACTCACTTGCTTTATGGCCAAATTTTACTTTCTAAGTCCTCAGCTCAATCTGATATGATTTTTTGTTTTGTTTCTTTGCTTTAAATGAAATTACCAAACTTAACCAAATTCTTTCTTAAGGTAACCATAGTATAACTACTATCTAAATGGAAATAAAAAAGTTATATAAAGAAGTACAAACTAAAATCTATTAGGTATTCCTCCATTTAAATTATTTTAATTTTAATAAATCTCTGCTTTGCTATTCTCTATCTGCTCTACTTCTACAAAAACCAGGACAATCAATTTAGAATATTTCTATATAAAGATCAAGCAAGACTCTTGCTACATTTCCCAGAAGTGAAGCACACAAATACAGTGAGGCAATGCATTTCTGAGCAATGTAATGCCAGAAGGCTGAGGTCAAAGCTCACAGAGGTGGGTAGGACTAAATTACTTCAGAGGGGTGTGGGCTATCTCTATGCTGACAATAGGACCAGACACCTAAAAAACAGAGCTTAATTCCACACAGAGCAGAGTGGGACTTCAGCAATATTGGCTTGTTCCTTCTGGAATTACTTCCAAAGATCATGGATGTCTCAAAATAAAGACAAGCCATGAGCGACATGTCCTAGATAATATTTCAGGCAATTTTTTTGTTTCTTTTTCGTATTTCTTCATCTGCTTCTGAGAATTCTTAAAAATGTGTCAAGCAGGACTGGCTCTGTACCTAACTAACCTGAGATATGGAAGATTAATTTGCATCTCCTCCAGGAGCAGTTTTTACTTGCTTTTCTATGTAAAATATAATCTAGCCATTAAAAAAAATGTCCAAAAAGGCCTAAATACACTTTTCAGTACAGTGCTCTATCAAATAAAGTATGTGGTATCAGTGGTTAAGGTTCAAAGAATCTTGAATCCTTTATCTCATGGCTTTAAGAGAAGGGATGTTCAGATTTTTCTATAAACTTATTACTGAAATACTCTAAAACAAGTATGTGTTTTAGTTGGTACAGGCACTGATTTTCAGTAAAAAAGATAATACTGCTCATTAAATAAATGAATGTTCATAATTTGATCAGTAAAATTTCTTGAGGAGATTAAAAAGATATTGTTATCCATGTAGTTTTACTCTAGTTTAAAATACAATACAACAATTAATGAACCTTTAAGTACAGAAAGGTCACCCCAGTAAAGCAAAATAAAGCACAAGGCATCAGAAAGTCTGTACTAATTAGACATAAGTAGATAGCAGGAAACTATCATGAAAAGTACTGAAACTATCATGAAAAGTCTGTTTTCGGAAGCAAAGCCAAGGAGAGGGGCCAAGTCACATGTGAGGGTACAGCATAAATGAACTCCATTTGATAGAGGATTTATAAGTAATAACTCAGATGCGACCTGCATCAGATTCTGAAAAACCCAATGTTTTGAAGGGGGAAAACTGAAACAAAGATCTTCTTCTCCTAGCATAAATCTGGAGTGATATAGACCAAGAGAGTCAGAACATTAATGAGGCCATGGAGAGCTAATACAGTCCTTCCATGAAAGGATTTCTCACAGCAAGCATGGATTGGTACAAAAATTGACATGCTCATATCTCAATTACTAAGCTTCAATTCAGAAGGCTTTTTTTATATGGAAAGTCTTTATTTACCACCATGTTTAGAGATTATGATGGTCTGACCTAATGTTAGGAGTACCAATAAAGCATGACAAAGGTCAGTTGATTAATTATCCGTGCTCCCAAGATGGAAATATTTATAAAATTATACTAATAACATGAGAAAAGGAACTTAAAAAGCTTGCCCATTTTCTCTTTGGCTAGTTGTATATAATGGCATCTAGAATTTTCTCCCACTTAGCAGGACACAGGCCAACCTCAGACAGCTAAAACCCCAGCACGAGGACTCTTAGCTTTAATGTAAACTCAGCTGTGAGTTGAGTTCTTCCTTAAATCTATGATGTCAAGTGGCAATCACATGGCAATCAAGATGACTGGACTAAAAACTAAATACAGTAATTTCACGATTATAAGCCACACCTTTTTCATTGAAGAATCCAGCCTACCCCAGTAGTGTGGCTAATCATCAGGTGCAGCTTATCTATGGACAAATCCCAGTGAAATGCCAACCCGGAAGTGAGAGCCGGCTGGGGAGGGCACCTGGGGCTGCCTTTAAAGGCTTTGCTGGTCTATGAAAACTGTTTGCAACTTGAGCACCTGACACCAACCCCCGCGCTGGTGCGATTCTGTTACTAATTTGTTAATTTGTTACACATGGATCCTCGCTTTAAAAAAAAAAGAAAAAAAAGTGTGGCTTATATTCAGGTGCAGCTTATATATGGACAAATCCCGTGGCCTACCCAATTACCAGGACATGCGGCTTATAATTGTGAAATTACTGTACCATAAAATTTATCACTGAGAGTCAGAACTTCACAGAAATTTTATCAAAAAGGAGCAGGAAATTGCTTAGGAGGAGGGTGCAGAAAAATTTTTTGCTTCTTTATCTAGTGAACATTGCAGAGGGGTGGGGAAAGAATTAAAAAAGTAGCACACTCCACAAAAAACGTTCTTAGGAAAAGAAGCAGCAAAATTTGAAATCCCTCATAAACATCAGTGATACACTCTAATGGTGCTCAATGGCTCAGTGTATGGAATTAAACACCCAGTTCCCACAGTTATTTTTTTCCTCTATTACATCTCCTGTGTACATATAGAAAAGGAAGGAGAACTTACTGTGGTAACTGTAAGAAGATTTTGTTATCATGCCCAGTCCTACAAACTAGGCTACTTTTCTAGGGGATGAAAAAAAGCACAGGTACAATCTTGGAGAGCCAAAAAGGAAAAGGGAGAACTCTTATATTCACTTATATTGAATTTACTGAGGATTTAACTCGAACTTGCCTAATATACAGCCTGTGAAGATTCAAGTTAATATTCTGGTATGGACTTGAAGCAAAGACTCAGTGTATAGAAGAGATGAAACCTTGACCTTCTACTGTCTCTCAAGATGGCCCAAAAAATTAGTAAAGATTAGTTTAATATGGGAAAAAGAAGGATACTTCTGCTTATACTTTTTCTTGGTACATTAATATGTGAAACAACCACAGACAAGAAGGTCTGTTATAGCTAACAATCACATTGCAATATTTTATGTATACCCAAACAGAATATGGCAACAATAGCAGTTGATTAGTGAGTTTGAAAGTAAATACAGTTCTCTTATGAAAATGGCTACAAGTTTAAACAGTGAGTGTACTTTAAAGAAGAAATGTAAATTAATAGAAAATGAAATAGAGTCAGGGCAGAATAATTAAAATCATACTCTTTAACATCTTATTTTCATAACTCTGCTGTATTAGTTAATCAGAGACCCATCAGAAATTTGGGCAGTAACTCAGTATTATACTGTAATTATATAAATAGCATTTAAACAAGGCTAAGAATTGTGGTTTTCTGACAGATTCAGATAAAGTTGGCAATTATATTACTTAGCATGTGAGGTTCTAAACACCCTAACAATACATAACCTAACATCTAAACATCTTGAGATTTTAATTTGAATGTGGGTCCTACGTGTGAAATATTTTGAGAATGCATGGTTGTCAGACATGGAATCTGAATTAATGGGCTACTAAAAATAGCCAGGATTTTGAAAAACATTGAAGGTTAATACTTTCCAGTTAAGACACACAAAAATGGTTTTATTCCATCCATTTAGAAACAGTCAGTATTTACACCTGTTTTGAATCTTGAAAATATTAACACTAGATTTATGCAAAGGGTTCCATTTTCTTTGCAACTGTTTATTTAGGGTGAGTAGAGCCTAAGTCAAAGATTTAGGCAAAAAGTGTCAACAATTTTTAAATAAGAAATAGAACATGAAATGGTTACTCAACTTGATCAGGAGATGATCATCGTGCTATGGAACAGCCCACTTTCAGAAAATGATTTTTTTAAATTTAAGAAATCATTATATAAAACATTCAAATTCCAGATAAAGGAGAGAGAAAGTGGTCAGGTGTTTGAGTATGATTACTCACTATTATTCCTGATGTCCTGAGTTGTGCTAAAATGGAGAGAAACCTTAGCACTTTTGAGGCGTATCTGACCCCAACGTGTTACTGCCTGCAGCTCCACATTGTAGTTGCTGTTGGGTTGGAGCCCCTCCAGGACCACATAATTTTGGGCCTGTAATAGAATAAATACACAGAGCAGTTACAATATTGCTGAAACACAGGCCTTTATTAAAAGCAGGCTTGTTATCTTAGGCACACTACTATTTTGAAGTTAGAAAACTCATATATAAATTTCAGAGCAAAACTTCCTTTTTGTACAAGGTTTCTTTAACTGGACTCTGTTTTTCTGTGTCATTTTAAAATACTAACCTACTTGATGTTTGCATAATTTCGGCAGCTTCTTGGCAATCCCAAACCTATTGTTTAGGCAAAACCTAAGGGGTTTTCTTCTATATAACAAGGTTTCTCTTATGCCAAAATCATTTTAGCAAAAGAAATTTAAGCATTTTATTCCCCAATTTCTGTGTTAGTTAAACAATTGGAAACTTTTTTCTAGAGACAGCCGGTCTGAAGATAGCTAAAGTCCAACATTTAATATATTTTTCAATACATTCTATTTGTTTCAACTCTTGAAAAAAAATTTGAAGAACAAGTACCAACCAAAAATACCCTCTCATTGGAAAGAACACTTTACCCATGTAGAATGGAAAATAGAATAGAAAAAATACAATTTCCATAGAAGTGTATAACATGGACAAAAAATAGATTAGATTTACCATTCTCCAGTTGAAACTCCATATATTAAGGCAAGGAACATGATATTGCAAATAGTGCAGTCTTATATTTTATTCTGTTAGATTTAATTATAAAAATATCCTTCTAGTCCATATGCCAGGTGGAAGATACTACTCCATATTTTCATTGGAATTCCTTGTGCCTTTTAAGTCTGACAGTCCACATAGAGTAAAAAAGATAACCATGTACCAAGGTAACCACCCCATATTTAACACTTGGGATGTTAAAAAGGGATTGCCAAAAAGTACTTATTATTAATTATTTTTACTTGTTTAGTGCTGAAATATTTGCTAAAAATCTTGATTAACAGTGTCAACATTGCAGTCAAACTAATTCAATATTGTCTGGAATGAATTAATACGGAAATCAGTATGAAATTATTTGGATCGATCTACATCTAAGGGTAAAAACTGGACTAAAATAATCTTCATTAATCTTCAACAATTAGAACTTTTCCACCTTTTTTGGTTTTGTTTATTAAATGTCTGTGCATTTGCCATTCTTTAGCCTAAGAGTTGCTACAATACTCAAATGGCCATTGATCAGCAATAGTGCACCTGGAGTGTCCTGAATCTCACCGACATTGCTGGGCAGTTTCATGACTTGCTGCAGAAGAATAAATACAAGTCAGGAGTACTTTGGTAGATATTGTAAGAGCCTGTCTTGTCTATAAAACACACCTTGTATTTCCCTATATTCAAGGCCAGAACTTGGTCTCAATTACTGTAATGTTTTAATGGACCTTTTTTAATATTATTTGTATGTAGGAAAAGTATTAAAGACCCAGCTCAGAGAAAGAAAGCTACCTGTTATCTTTAGCTGAAGTCCCTTCCCTTTACCCAATGTCAGGCTTCTTGTGGAACATAAACTTTTCTATGTAGCACAGTCTAACCTACTACTATCCTGCCACAACTATTTTTTAAAGGACAATAAAGACCTTTCTTTGTGAGCAAATTGACTTGCATGGTTTCATCACACAGCATTCAGTGCCTTTATTTCTGTCAGGGTTTGGTGACTGAGGGACAGAGGGGGAATTGTGACCCTCTGACTGTCATTCATCACAGTGCAATGGGCAGCTGGAGCCAAAATATGTCTATGTTAACACAGACATGGGACCAAATTCTTACTACCAAAAGCACTGAGAATCAATTTATGTCTAAGTGATTGCTGTTATTTCAATCTAATTATTTCTATTAATTGCTTTAAAATAATATGCAATATGCTTAAGTATATCATAACAAAAAGCCTTCCAGTGAAGCAAATATTTAATACATTACTCAAGAAACTCATAGGAACTTGCTGCTAAGGAAATACTGCCAGATCTTTGGTACAGCAGTTTATTTAAAGAGTTTTGGGTACGTTTTTCCCTCAGACCCATACTGTCTATTTAACAATTACTCTATGACTGTCACAAGTTTTACTTGCATAATGAAAGAACAATGTGACAGACAATGTTAGGCTTTTTACATAAAATAAACATTTAAGAAGCACTAATTGAATAAACCTAAATTTAGAGGACTAACAGCATTTAACGTTTCATTCATCTTTCCTGAAAAATCTTATTGTATTTACCTGTATTCTAAGGCAGAAGCTTACTTCTCTCCCCAAGTTCAGTGTAAGAAAAGGATTAAGAGCTCAAAATTGTTTATGGGCTTCACGATACTAAAAATTAAGACCACTACTTTACCAGTGGCTGAAATCATTAGAACTTATCACACATTTTATACTTACAGTCTATTTTGTGTCAAAAATAAACCATTTTTCTGTCCCAGCTACTGATTTCTTTCTTACCCCATCAGTAATCTTCCTTCTCTTTTTTTTTGCTGGAATTACGTATTTGCTGTATGTCCAGCTCCAGAAGACTTTGTAGTGGTGCACTGGGATATCAGGCTCCTCTGGAAGATCCCAAGTAATCATTGCATTTACACTTCCATCATTGTTTGCACTGATATTGGCAATCCTGATATTAGATGGAGCTGGTGGAGCAGATGGATCTAGAATTTAGAAAAAAATAAAAATATTCTAAGGAAAAAGTTATCTTGAGTAAGGTAAAGATTATCTTCACCTTGTGTATTTACGAGGCATTCACAAGCTGGATTAAGCACTCTAAATACATTAAGGAAACTTCAGGCAAAGGCATCCTGTAACTGATATGGCTTCTTGTAAATTCTAGAAATTCAAACTCTACTGAAATAAAAATTATGGGTTAGCATCTAGTTTGTCATTATTCTGTGTTGTTGATAGTTCACAGACATTATGAAGCATTATCAAAATGCACCAGACAACCAGTTTTCCTTCTGTCACTCACTACTTTAAATACCCAGTGAGTGTAAAACACTCCAGTTCTACAGGTGGCCTTGTAGAGTAACCACAGAGCTGTATGGCTGAAACACTGAATGTTTTTTCATTGCCAGGTAATTCTCAGATGATGAAATTATGTTCTGACATATTGAATCTTTCTTCAAAATTCTAATATTGATATCTACCACCATGGGACATAAACACTTCCTTACAATAAATGAAATTAAAACATAATGATATATTACAGTGTGGTAGAAATCTATAGGGTTTTTTCTTTGAATGTCAAAAAGCAATTAGCTAGCCCTTTGATTTATTTCATTATTGTGGTTCAATTCCTGGTCAATATAAACTGAGATAGTATACCTTCAGTTGTCTTTGTGCTGACTCTAGAGTCAAGGACAAACAGCAGTCAGACTATGAATAAGATTCAATATTGAATCTTTTCTAATATTGATTTTAAGGTGCTCCTTGTGGACTCACTGTATAATATCCTGACCCCAAGTAATGTGAATCAAAGATTTTGCAACAAACGTTCTGAAAGCTGTTTACCACCTCCTACTTTTTAATCCGACTTTTTAATTTCTATGCTTTTTTAAATGCCTGTAGCAGCCAAAAACTGTTGACAAAATACAAGGAAACTGCAAAACCAAAATTTCTATGAAAATAACACTAGACAAAAAACCATATTAAAAGTATATCAAATGAGTAAAGGAAATCTGTAATAATTAAGACATGTTACCAATTTACAGCCATATGAGCCATCACTTATTTGCCAGAAATGAAACTGGAGGTGTGAGGAAGGGGCATCAGACATTCATTTACTGTATGGTTCACCTCCATTATTTTATAATGGTAAATGAGCTGTGAAATAAACATTCCAGGCATACTTAATTCATCAGATAATTCCCATGACAAATGGTCTCACTGAAAAATTCCATCATTTAGTTTATTAAAAAAGACACATTCAGAAATAATAAGACAGCATTTCCCTTTTAAAGATCATCAGATGCTGATCAGATGCTGAAATAACAATGGATACTCCTGTTTCCTCACACATTCCATTTTAGTTAAATAGTAATGGATGCCACTGTTTCCTCACACACATAATTCAACCTTACTTTTGGCCATAAAAATTACAAAGCATACTGAAGAATTCTGGAAATTTAAAGTAATTTCCAAATAGTAAAAATGCCTCAGTTCTTACTAGCAAGTTAATCCACTAGCAAGTCACTTGTTTTTATTTTTTCTGGCTTTGGAGAAGCACTGCTGTTATGCTTTTCCCTTACTTCTAAAGTTGCCAACCACTCCATCCTAAAGTATGCTAAACTATTTATTCCAGAATTAAAGAAAAATTTAGCCAAGTGGTTTTTACTATTCTTTCATACAATTTTTCATTTATTTCTATTATTTAAAAGGTAGATATAAAATGCAATTTATGTAAATTAAATATAAACAGAATCATGATTCACACATCTAAGACATTTATTAAGCATTCATCTTTACTGATTTAGAATATTGGGGGCTTTTTATGTTATATGACATTATATTAGAGACATAAAACATTTATAACCTGAAGTGCAACATGATCATATTACTGTAGGTGAATTATTCAGGTTAACTCCCAGAAGTGGTATGCATCATGTATTATGTATACAAAACATATGGGATAAAGTTAAAGTGTTTCAGAGACTATATCTTCCCAAATGGTCAGATATAAGCAAAAATAATTCAACCTATAAAACATGTTTGTCTTCATTCTGCATCTGCAAGACATAGAGAGTCATTTAAATAAAAAATACAAAATTTAAATGAAATAGCTCTTTTGCACAAAGTGTACTACAGGATTAAAAACATTTTGAAGTTCTCTTCACCAATTTTTTGCACATCTAAAAACAAATCACCAAATTTAGATACTTTTTTTTTACGTTTGGATGTGCATACCAGCAAAAGAAAGCAGTAAGAAAGAACTCTTTGTGTACTGAAACCAATAGATGATTTCTGCTAAATTCTACAGCACCAAGATATCACCCTGTACATTTTATAATTGCACAGTTTATTGAAAACATTACTTTATCAGTAGCATTTCTTCTGTGCTCACTAGAGCAGTCCAGGCAGCAGACAAAACGCTGATCCACATTTGAAAGAAAATCTATTAGTGTTTCTACTTTGCTGTGTGAGAATAAAACATTGTGTTAAAAATCATTGGGTAATTACAGTTAAGGACAGAAAGAATGTGCTCTTAAAAGGAATATACATGTGAAATAATACAGCAAAAGCAGATATTTTCCTGAGTGCACTCTTTCTTCAAAACTCTTGTGCAAGCCTCTCAAATGTCATCCACAAAAACGCCTTTGAACAAGAACAGTGGTGGTGGTAAAAGACAGAAAGGAGCTGACAGACATGAAAAGGTAAGACGTTGAAAGTAACACATTTTCTATAAGAGTTTTATTAAAACTTGTAGATTAAGAAAATGATAAGCTATAAAGATATAAAATGTCAAGGACCAAAAAAACTTATTGCATTTAATCAACTGGGAAAAAAAATCCTGTTTTTATGGATGCATGAGTAAAATATTTTGTGGTTTTGGAGTACATTACCTGAAATATTAAGACACTCAGGGAGCATTTTATATCAGATTAGGATCCATTCCTTATTATGTATTTCAATACCACTATATAATTTATCCATTTATTTTGATATATTTCTGTGAAACTCATCACTATTACAAGTGACAGAATGATCATTTTGTAAGTTAAGAACTCAAGAATATTAATTGTTTCTTCATTTGAAAGGATTTTATTTCGCCAGCAAAGCAGCTAAGTGAGAAGGAATAGCAGGGTAAGATAATGTGATCTCTGTTAACAGGAAGAAAACCCAAGCAACCCAAAGAAAGCACTCAAAAAAACTCCTACACCCCCTAGGCCTCCCAAAAAAAAAGAACTCAGAAAAGAAAAAAAAATCTGTGACATGCTCTTCTACAATGCATGCCAGCCAGTTACCACCTAACAGATCAGTTGTTTTTTTCTGCAATACTGAATGGAAAAGTAATTTTCTCCAAGGTGGTCTGTTATGCTTATGTCCATGCAGATATTAAAAGCACTATACAACTCATGCTAAAATACTTCAAGGTGTAATAACTGGTACTGAATCATAAAGCTGACTGCATAAGGTGTATGTAAACCTAAGTATAAAGCTGAAGTGACGTTCTGCTGACCATAAAGCTAATAGCCATTCTACTGTTAGTCTCCATATACCTGTGATCCCTTTGACTGACTGCCCACATGCATAATTCAGAATCACAGATGTAAAATTACTGGAATGGAAACTGCTGCCAGATTTTTGAATGCAAAGCACTGAAACTTTATATACATGAATTTATCTGAGTGTTAAATCAAATACTTTGGTTTGCAAAAAAGAGCGATGCTAGTTGCAGCTTTTCCTTTGCAGATGCAAATAAAATACAAGTCATTCTATATATCCTAGAATTTGGCACAGACAGCTGCCCTCAACTCCAAAAAAATTCTGGTCTCAGCAGCCTGACAAGTAAATCGCTTCTCACTGCTAGAAATGATAGCTTCATTAGGTCAAGGCTGAAGCTGCTGTTCCAGCACATGGGGTAAGTACTCCATTTGTCTGGATTGTGTTTGGTTTGAGCATACCCAAAGGACTTAAATTCCTGTCTTGCTGGCTACTCAGCCATCACAAGCAAAATTCTGTCTCCAGTCCCCAAAAGGGAGGATTTCTTGCTGCAAATAAAGGAAAAAAAGGAAAACCCTCGCATCATCACCATTTAAAAATGAACACCTCTCCACACTCATATTTCTGAACGTAGTATTAGTTCATATTTTCCAAAATTCTTTAAATCAATAGTATTTGGAAATACTTTTGCAAAACCTTACAAAACAGTATGGGATAGCTGTGCACATGAATCATACACTGCTGCAGTGCATCCACTTTTTCTTTCAATGTGGCAAATGTACTGAAAACAGTAAATGATTTGGAATAGGTGTCAGAGAGGTGAACAATGGCATTGGAATCTGAATTCTCATTCTGAGCTGTAAAAGTGAGAGCACGTGTGACAATAATTTAAACTCTTTTATATGGAGCGTTTTTCCTGACTTAAAATAGATCTCCTATTGCTATCTTTCAAACATGATACCTTCCAACTCGAAAAGTCTGCTGAAGCTTCTCTACAGACAAGTTTCCAACCATTAAACAGTTCCTCAGCATAAGCAGGAGTACTGGCTCTGCCCGATGGAAATAAACCAGCTGTGCAACAGCATAAAAAAATCATTGGTCTCAAAGGAGCAACAGAAAGAACTTTATTGCCATGAGTGGGTGTCTGTTCTGGTTTTCCTAACACTCAGTTATGTATGCATGAAATCACATCCAGCATGGTACTTATGTGCTGTGAAAACAATGTTGTCTGCTTCCTTTAGCTTGACAATCTATCCAGAGTATGCTGGCAACTGCCTTCATGGTGAGGATAAAACCTTTAGCAGAGGTGGAAGGGTCAGATGGTTTGGGCTCATTGTGTTGATCTTTCTGTCTCTGAAAATGGCACAGTACCTACCTACAGACCAGTGAGATAATATATGACATAGAAACGCCTAACATTGGGTCCTAGGGTTAACTGTAAGTCTCTGTTACTAAGAGTCATTCTCATCACAAATTATAAAAAGCTAGGGAAAAAATAGCCTAAGAACTCTGAACCAAATGCAACAAATTAAAAATTGTATTACTAGTGCCAAGCAGCTTCTGACCAGTTAGGTTAAGCTATCCAGGGCCTGCTTACTGGAAGAAAAACACAGTTTTCATCCAAGGAGACTAATTTATGGATTGTAGGAACAGTTCTCTCCGGCTTCCAGAAGAAAGGAAACAGCTTGGAGAGAGCCAGTCTAAATATGAATAGAAGGATATTTGTGTTTTGATGGATGAAAAATGTTCTGTCAGATATTCAGCTACCTTTATTTATTGCTGGTATTGCAAATTGTTGCCACTCAATTGAAGATACAAGGAAAGCACACAAAATTTAAAAACCCTGAAATAAGAAGTGGAAACCACTGTCAAAATAGCAGAAAATTTTGATCAATTTTAGCTGACCGTATCAATATAAAAGTCCAAGTGCACAGTCACACTTATATGAAAGAGTCCACTTTCTAGGTGCAGTATTCACTTAATTTTCCAGCCACTCTGCCACAGACAGATATAGTCCAACTCATGTTTCTTGTAATTTTGGAGTCACATTTTGGGAAAACAAAGCATCACTTTATTCCCTGTGAGGGGTCATGTCAGACAATTGCATGCAAACCCTTTGTTTCCTTTATAAAAAATAATTAAAGAACAGCTTTAAAAATGAGCTCTGCCTAAGCTTTGAATATTAAAAAAATTCTCAGCTGCATCACTTTATTTACAATTTACAAATTAATGCCAACAAATAATGTTCATCCTAGATGAACACATGAGGTAGTGTAGATCAGCTAATAAACCTTCACCTCAAATGTTTATGGTATAAAAGCATCGAAGCTACAGTAGATCAGACCTCAAAACACAACTAGATGAAGAATGGCTAGTTGAAATGCTTGATTGAATACTCTTATTTTCCTGGTTTCATTTTTTTCATGACTGAGAAATTAAATGAGGAACTTTATTTAGTGATAAAGAAGTTATTGGAAACTACCTCAGAAGACTTAACATCATTTTGAATAAAACAAAACCTTATTTTGCTGTGTCTACTTAGAGAGCATGATTTTTTCATTTTCAAAAACACAAAACAGTATAAAGCAGTATTGTGGTAACCGGACAAAAATTCTCTCTCTGAGAAATTACAGCACATTTTTGAATATTCCTCTTAACATCTTAAAATATTTAGTGACAGAGACTTTGTGGTGCCATACTTCGTCCTAGACTCAGATTAAATATCATATTTGTCCTCCTTTAAAGGAAAAAACAAACCCAAATTATTTTCTGTTCATTATTACTTATGAGCAATTGGTAAAAGTTCAGCATCTTGCGTGAGAAACTGTCTTAGGAATTACTGTTATGTTTCCTGATCAAAGGGTTTATTTTTGAAGAAACCTTCTGCTAAGTCTGACCAAGATAATAATCTTCTCTTGGTCTTGGCACAACAGGGTGAAGAGAAACACTGATGTGAATTTCTGTCCACGCTTCACACAAACATAGCACAGACAGGCAGCACACTTCCAAAGGTGATGTGCCAAAATCCACTTTTCTTTTCCAAATGGAGGTTAAATGTGCCTGCAGGAGCTCAGCAGGGGCCAGTAGATGCTGGCACTCAAAAAACCAGGCATATCTGAGTAGTAGTTTCTTGCCTCTCTACTAGGCAGGGGCTGTCATTTCCCACTGAGCTCCACAGTAGTAATTAAATGCTAGTGACACTATAGCTGTTACCCTCTGCCTGCCTACCTGGGGACATGGCAGCTCAAGATACCAGTGAAAGCATCCCAGCATCGTTCCCAGCACCCAGCAGCATCTTCATGTGAGTCACCTAGAGTGTCTACACATTTCATCTGGCAAACTCGACATCTTTATAGAACCACTGACATTTCCACAGCCCCTAGAATTGCCAAATGAGCTGCCAGCACAGGCTCATTTGGTCTGTGAAGCTGATAGCTAACTGAACTCCGTGCTGCTTGCCTGTCAATTCACAATCCTCCGCCAAGGGCTGGAGTTCAGATTGGAAAACAGTTATTTTTAGTGTTACAGAAGCCTCTTGAAGAATGCTGACTACATACTTGCTGCCAATCATCAAAATTTTTATTTATTAGGTAAGAGCATGCAGAGGTGCTACCAACTCCCGCTGCCCTTGTCACAAAGTCCTAAAAGTGCTCTCCACCTCCACTAGACAGCTGTGAGCAATTCTCAAGGAGAGCAAGTGCTTCAGGGGTAGCTGCAGAGACCACAAGAGGACTCTGGTATTTATGCAATGATTCCAAAACCACAAGTTCCTGAAACACAAATTGCTGCCTGCTGGGACACCATTCTGAAGAAATATCCCTATGTGCTTATCCTGCTCTTACACTGATATCCAGAAACCCACCTTTGGCTGAGGTCAGATTCTGGGCTAGAAACCTTCTGACTTAGCATAGACATTTTTATATTCATTACCAAGAATGGCATTTTGAGCATGGCTAGCACACCCAGTAGGGGGCCAATTTTTGTGAAAGTAGTACAAATCCTGCCTTAAAATGTCATGTTCAAGCCAAAACCTCAGTGCTACCATCATATACCTTTCTATAATTGCAGTAATAGTGGTTTCAAGTAGAATAGCTGGAAAATACTTACCAACTCAGTAAAACAACTGTCAGTGATATAAATTTAAAAGAAATTTGGTGCCAGATTCAGCAACAAACTGCTGAAGTATCTACTGAGGTGTTGTTCAAGAAGTAAAGAGAAAGGTACTGCTGCTGAACAGTTCTTACAGTAAACTCAATGCAGCTTTAAGGAACTGTATTATTTTATGTTTCTGAAATGGTATGCTACGTAAGTATCATAAGTTCTTAAAATAATACTTCTTCTATACCTTAAGAGGTTTGTGGTCACAGAAGTAACGGGACAGCTATGCCAACCTTCCTACAACAAATATGGCTACAGCATCAAAAAATTTATTAAGGCTAACATATAATTACTCAGTAAGTGAATAAACCTTCCATACCAGCAAAAGTATTCACATGCCTCAATAAATATGCCTCCAAAAAGAGTTTTTTCTAGGACTGACTATGGCCAAACAGTAAGCTAAAAGCCAGCACAGGAACCCAAAGACAGCAACTGCTGG
>VRYO01002772.1:71758053-71772654 GCA_009812075.1 Sialia sialis
GCTGAGAACTTCCTTGTGATCCTCTGTAGCAGAATTTTGTTTCAGAAGCTTTATTTTTGAAACAGATTAGCTGTCCACAGAGTTTAGACAATTGCAAGGTGAAGCACTAAGTTCTGTCACAATACCTGAATTTCCAACGTAAGCAGTAATACTACTATTTTTAGAGAGAATTACTACCAAATGGAATGGGAAGTTTGTACACAGGATATGTATATCTTGTATTTCCATAGGATAATGCAGCTCTTCTGGCTCAGCTGGCTGAATCTTAAGTTACAGTACTGTAGGAATCTTCACATAACACTTAAGACATTCTACATCATAGCCAACTTGGCCAACTAGCATCCAAGTTACCACAGTTTTTACATTAACCAATGGAAATTAGTCAAATGGTTAATTATATCAAGTTTTCCCCAAAAATACACAGTAAAAAAACCACATGAAAAATCCCTTCCTTGGAAAGTGAAAAATAACTAAAATTGTTTTCAATGTATTTGCTTTCTTTATATTATCAGAGAGCAAAATAATATGCTAATAGATTGAGCCTTCTTCCTTAAAAAGAACACATAAAGATGACAAAACAAATGTGGCACAATAAAATAAACAAACTTTTTCAAAATGACTGTTTCAAAGTAAAAGTACAAAGTAAAAATTTGTGTGAAAAATGAGAAATTACTTGCAAATTAGCTCCTCTAAGGGCAACAGAAAACAGAAAGGTTCTTTTGAAATGTAAACACCTAAAAGTTAATGAAAATTATAACCCAATTTTTTCTTGGACAGATGATAAAAATAAAATATTAGATGAGTAACTCTGATGAAATATTACAAAATTTCTTATAAGAAGATGCAAACCATAACTTTGTATAATTTTGCTACATATGGGGATAAACAAAGAGAAATTTGATCTTTGATTGCTTGTCACATGGTCTCTACCTTAAGTTGCAGAGTAAAGCAAGAGCCAGAATAATCTCCCCTGGACTGAGATGCTCTAGGAATTCTCACCTAAATGGCTGAGCTTTTCTCAGCCTTGGCCTATAATTAAGGGCTCATACCTCAATGTTTTGGAATCATACGGAAAGAAATCTCAGTTATACAGACAAGAAAAGCCTGGAGGCTGTGCACACAACCACTCTAGTCAAACTGGATATCCATCCTTGTTGCTGATATTGCAAAATTAATTCTATCGCATTCAGCCAAACAAATTTGATTGCCTGGTGGGATGTCTCAAACTACAAACACCATGGAGGTACACTACTCTGTAAAGACAGAAATTCTGATTACTAGCACCCCTCAAGGGTGCCCAGCCTGCATGTCCCATAAGGCATACACAGTTCACAAAGCCAGTCAGGCATCCTGGAGCATGCTTTGAACTGACATTCCCAGTGGGGTCCATCACACAATCAAATTCCTGTCTCCTGCAGTGCAGAAGGGACAGTGAAGTTGTCAGAAAGATATCAGTCTGAGGAGGCTTCTCCTGTCACAGTGATTAACTCAGCCCCTTCTGCCCACATTCACCAGACACCAGGAAAGGCAGCTGTCAGGCTTCTTACTTGCACAGGAACATGTTTCTGAAACACTCTCCTGCAGCTCCACTGCCAGGCAGGGGTTCATGGATGTTCAGCTACCATTGAGCTACTGGAGCACGTTCCCAGAAATGTGCATGAGGTCTGTTCCTAAGGTGAGAATAGCACAGCACCGTGCTCCCTTTGCAGCCACAACAGCTGAGCAGTCTAGCACATACACATGGTTAACAGTGAGGAAAAACTTAGATCTGGCACATTTTTGCTACTTGGTATTTTCCTTGCAACAAAGACCAGAGGCTGTTTCCTGGGATGGAGAATGCAGGTTCAAGACCTGCATCTCAGCTGAGAGCTCATAGGTCACTTTGACTTGATCAGTTTTGGACACGCTCCCTTGGGCTTGCACAAGCAAGGTTTCCTGCCAGGGTCTGCCACAGGGGGCTTTTTCTGAGCAAGGCTACAACACAGTGACAGTTCCCTCTAGCACCACATTGAAGCTAAGAAATTCACTTCTGAGTGTTCAGTCTCACAAGTATTACAAGATAGCATTTTCCTACACAATCTGAATTGAGAATGAACACAAATTGTCATAGAATTTAAATCTCTTACTCTATTTTGTGGATGGTTCTACTTATTCTCTTTTTCCTTTTCTTTTCTTAGCTATAATGATATTTTGCAGATCTTTTCAAAATCAGCCCTTTACTTTTCTTGTCAGCAGGGATGAGGGTGAAGCAGTAAGATAAATGATTGGAACTCTGCCATCCAGGTGGACTGTCAGCATGGTAAAAAACAGATTGAAACTGGAAAGGAATTAAGTGAAAATGTATGCTCTGTTGGCTGCTTCTCATTAAGAAACATTTGCTCATGAATCTTACATTTTCAGTCTGCATTGCACTGAGTGATAAGAGCATGACATCATAGACTTTTCTCAATTGGGAGGGTCACACCTGAGAAAAACAACTTTGCAAAGAATAAAGGCTTTAGTCTTTTTTTTTTTACTTTTTTTTTTCCCCCTTTGTTTTTTTTTTTCCTTTTTCTTTTTTTTTTTTTTTTTTCTATTTTTATGCTAAATAGTCTTTTCACCAGCTGAATTTTTTAACTTTTGACAAGATTCAAGCCATGCCATGGACACGGTGCAATGAATCCCACTAAACTCAGAAGTCTCTAGTGTGCTTCTCTGAATGGATTTTGGTCTCTAATTCTACATTTTTCAGAAGATTTGTGACATTCTGGGACTGGATCCATATTGATCACAAGGAACTGACCTGTGCCACAGTTTGCCAGTTCGTAGCATCATCCTCACTTGGATGGATTCCCTGATTCCACCTCCTCTGAACAACATAGATCACAGGCTCAATGGAAATATTGAATTTTGAAGACCACTTCACCTCCAGGTCTCCAGACTGATGTTCTATGAATTTTAATTCTTTCCGGGGTTTCAGTGGAACACCTGTAGTAGGAATGCACAGATAAATATATATGAGTAATTCACAAGATATGATTAAGACATTTGTAGATGAAGCTGTATAAAAAAATAATTAAAAACCAAAAAGATTGTTTATCAGAGAAAAGGCCAAAGAAGCAGGAAGAATGGAAGTTTCAGAAGTGTTCCTAGCTAACCCATCTCTGCTAACATTAAAATTTGTTTTTAAAAAATCTTCAAAATTATTTGTTTCATTAAAAAGCTGAAAGATGTGAAAGTTGTAAGCCAAAACTGACTTTACAGAAAACACTTGCCCAATACAACAAGATCCCCTTGATCCCAAGCAGAATCAGCTATACCAGTTGTTCAATTTTTCACCCTATTTATCCTTAAACACATCTAATAGCAAAACTTCCATTGCATCACATAGTACAGTAATTTCATGATTATAAGCTGCACCCTTTTCATTGAAGAATCCAGCCTACCCCAGTAGTGCGGCTTATCTATGGACAAATCCCTGTGAAATGGCAACCCGGGAGTGAGAGCCGGCCAGGGAGGGTGCCTGGGGCTGCCTTTAAAGGCTTCCCTGGTCTATGAAAACTGTTGCAACTTGAGCACCTGACACCAAACCCAGCTGGCAGTGATTCTGTTACTAACTCGTTACTTTGTTACACATGGATCCTTGCTTAAAAAAAAAAAAAAAAAAAAAAAAAAAAAAAAAAAAAAAAAAAAAAAAAAAAAAAAAAAAGTGCAGCTTATAATCAGGTGCGGCTTATAATCGTGAAATTACTGTAGTATGTTTCACTACTTCTTTATTCCTTCTACAAGAAATCTTTCTCACTGCCTCGTTTAGTCTCCTCAGCTGCACCATAAACTCAATACTAGTCCAAGATGTTTGTGGATCATGGGGAACAGATTACTTCTTTTATCTGTGCAGAAGCTCTTCATGCACCACAAGACTGTTACCATGCTTCTTAATGTTTTCTGCTTCAGTCTAATAACCACAGTGTACTTCATTTCCCTCGAAAATCGGTGTTCCCAGATCTCTGCTCACTCTTGCAGCTGCCTCTAGAGACTCTCCAGTTGCCCAACAGCCCTTCTCCAGAGTCAAGCCTAAAACTGGACACAGACTGTGTCTAAGCTCTCAGCAGTGCAGACCAGTGAAGCGTGATTATTTCATTCATCTTACATTAGTCTGATGTACTTAACAAAGCTGTTTGCTTCGCCATGGGTGCATGAGCTTATTGACTCACATGCTGCAGCTGTATTGCACAATGTGTCACTCTCCACTCTCCCCTAAAGAGCTAGGAAAGGTAACTTCAAGAAATCTTGGAATAGATATGTTATAGCTAATGTATATTATCAAGTTGTTGCATTTCAGAGAAAAATATATATTTCTAAAATATTACTGTAATTCCTCTTTACACAGTGACACTAAAGGACAGTTATTTCTGTTGCTATACTGCCAGTAATATCACCTTTTTGAAAACATTTGCAGTAGCTTGAAGGAAAAGACAACTCTTCAAATTTGGCATTTTTTGATTAAATCAACAAATCAAGTGTTAGATACATTTCTCTAGACAGACATTAGAAACACTTATATTTGAGTGTGCAGCATTTTGTCACTTGAGGACATGTCACAAATAAGATCTCTATGTTGATGTATAAACCTTCTTAGCAAGTTACTACATGCACTTAAGTTATTTTATTGTTCCAACAACTGTCCACATAAGGCTAGCTGTAGGTATTGGTTAGAGAAATTGTTTCCTTCTCAGTCTGCCACAGATGACTTAGTACTAAAATTTCTTCAGGTGAACAAACCACTTTTGTATTTTAAGAGGTGTTCTTATAAACCTGAGTATACAAGTAGCTACAAGTAAATGAAAATGATCTTGTAGATTTTCAAGAAACCTAGAATCCACCTGGAAAAAAATGCAGTACCTAAATTTGGTTATCACAGCAGTTTAGATCATGGATATCCTTCAGTAGCCTAAAGTCTTAGTCTAACATAACGAACACGACTTTGGATTTCCTCATTTGCAAATCCTTCTTTAGTTATGATACACATTAATTCTACAATTTAAGAAAACTTCCATATGCTTTGCATTAGGGGCAGTTGGATTTACTTGATTGCAAGAATCTCAGCCTCTCTGGTGTTATGGAATCGCCTGCAGATGGAGCGCGGCAGTGCAAACAATGAGAGCACAGCACAAGTGCACTCTAAAATACTTTTGTAGAACTAGCACCATCAGTTTAATATCCAGATGTGAAGATCCAATTTCTCTTCAATGTGCCTTTTATTATGTAAATGGTCAGGCCCCTTTTTTTCGTGCTGGAACAAATTAGTCCTCAGTCTGCAGTGCTACAAACTCTGCATTAGTCCTAAGTCTGCAGTGCTTAACTAAAGAATTCAAATCACTGATCACTGTATGTGTACAATAGCAGAGTCCGGGAAAAATGTTTCTAAAGGTGTCTTTCAAACAGCACATGCATCTCTGTGCCAAGAAAAGTAAGTGCACATTGGTCAGTCATGGAAACCTGTATCTTAAACATTGGTTCCCTCAGAATTCAAAATGTTTCCCTACAGGGCTTTGTAAGGGGCACATCTATAGCATCAATACAGCTGCAAGGACTCAGAAATGGACACTTTTAAAACTGTACACTATGTCTAATAATACAAAATTCTTTCTCTTTAAGCATAAAAAAAGTCATTAAACTGTGGGTGACCATCTGACCCCAGTTATCCGACTATAATCTTGCCACACCATCAGTCCTTTGAATGTCCTGATCTTTCCTTCACAATTTACCTCCTTTTACATAGGTCTTCAGAGAAACTTTCTCAAGTCCTTCACTAGTTGAGACAGTGTAAAGTAGGGGGATGAGGCCAATGATAGAAAAGTAGGAGAAACATTTGATATCTCTATTAAAGGACATAAATTTGTGAAGCTTACATAACCAATTAGTAATACTCCCAACTGAGATGAAAAAATACTTGTTACATTAATTCAAAAACATTTGCAATATAGGTCTTTAGTGGCAGTGTACTTACATTAGTATTTTTTCAGGATTGGACTTTAGCACTCAGTACTAGAGGGCAAATTCATTTTGTTAATCCAGAAAATCAGATGAAAATTTTACATCTACTGTTGTACCTAATCTCCAGCACCTGATCAACAGTAAAATTAAGAAACTTCTACACATTCTTAGATTCAATCTGAGTTCATTTTCAAGCTGTGAGTGCTGTCAAAAGGATAAGTACTGAACTTATTCACTAGATCTTAGTCATGCTTGCAGAGCAGAGTTTGCTCTTCCTTAGTGACAGGAAGGTCATTTACCCCTGGAGGAAATGAATAGCAAGCCTGCTCCACTTCTATTTGTCTTTTGTTGCAGAAAGACAGGTTGAAGAGGCTAATTAGCTGAATTCATCAGCTGAGAAAGCAGTAGGGTATTGAGCTTGCCCTTCCTCTGCAAGACATATATGCTCTTACAAGCCAGCACCTCCTGCAGATCGGTGATAAGATGTTAGGGAAGGTTAGTTCTGCTCCCATTTCATCAGGCCAAACAGAGGAGACCTTCCAGTGTGTGGTTACAGAATGTATCACACCCTGTCATATGCTGTGCCAACTCGAGCGCCATTGAATCTTGTTTTATTTGTTTGCTTGTTTTTACCTTTTCGAGTTGGTATATTTACTGGAAGGCTTTGCAGTTGTGGCATGGAGCTTGATCACGTAAATCATTACATATACAACATAAATGCCCGTTTCACCACTCTAGTCATTTTTCTCAGTAAGAGCAAAGAAATAATTAAGTGATCCATTTTAATAACTTTCATTTTGAAAGGTGCTATATACCGGCATGTAGAAGTTCCTTACAGTTTTAAAAGGGCTGCTCTAAAGTATCCTGAAAACAAGAGAGTCTCCCTTCTGCACACTCTGAAAAAGATTTATTAACATTTCAGTTAAAATAATGAACTTAAAAAAAAATTTACCATCTTCTTTACCTAATTTATCACGTTCCAACCACAGATGGAAATAAGCATGGATTCAGACCTAAAACTGGAGCTTAAATCAGAGTTCTGCTGATTAGGTTCCCACAGAGAGCCCATGATATGTGATTAATAAGTGAATAATATTTATTTTTTTATCACTGACATAAGAAGAATGATTCTTGTACAAAAACACCAACCTTGTGTAAGAAGAATATTCTTCTCACAAATACTTATTTTTCTGCATTAGGAGAACATTTTTCAAATATTTCCACTTTTAAAGCTTTTTAAAATTCCAGTAAATTAAAATCTGAAATTTGTCTAAGCAAAAAATTCTTAGCTTACATGTTCCTTTCGAAGGATGTCAAAGGAAAGGCTTATTCACAGAATCTCAGGACTCAAATAAATTTAAAAGTTGTGAATAAGATTGCCTTAAATTTAAATAATTAATTAATATATGTATCTATATGTGGATATTATAATCTTTCACTATGCTGTTCTGTGTTGATTTGTTCTTTTACCAGATTATTTCACAGCTCCTACTTGGTAGTCCCATCTGCTTGGCTTGCAGACATAAATGTTATTTCTGATTAATAGGACCTGAACTGTTTATCATTAAATATTTTCCTGCTGCATTCTCTGTCATCCTCATCAAATTAAGTGAGATTTCACCTAAATTGACAAAGTTTCTTCTGCTAAAGATGACTCATAATAGCCACACATTCACATTCCACAGATTTCCAGACATGGGCTTCACAAGGGGGAAAAAAAAATCAGAAATTTAAGCAGTATTTCTCTCTGATTTATGACCCTTTCACTGTGCAGCCACATCTCTGCAGGTAACTCTTCTTTTTCTTCCCATCCATACAAATTCCTGGTTTACTAGGAGACTTCACTATGGCCTGAAGTTATTAGCCCAGTATGAGTACAGGTTAATAATCTCTACCTTTGTACAGATTTTTTGGAATTTGGCACGTGTGACCACATCCATTGGAACAGCATTTCTTCACTCCAGAACATTCAATATCAGCTTCACAGCTTTCAACACAGGCAGCTGCAAAACCACTGGCCTTCTCAGGTGCTGGGCAGTCCCCTTGCTTCACAGACAGGATGTACTTAAGGAATTCACAGCTGGTTAGGCATTCATAATTCTTCTTGGGGAAAAGAGGCTAAAAGGAAAACAGAAGAAGTGAATGCTTTCAACAGGAACAACCAAAAAAAAAAAACAAACCAAAAACCCAAAAATCCCAACCAAACCCCATCAAAGAAAAAATGTTATAAATTTTCCAAGACCTCCTAAAGGATTATTCAGATTTTCAGCTTTTGCAAGACTATCCCTGAATATTTACATATTCAAGCCACTTCAAAAAAGCATTCCAAGTACAGAATGATGAATTCCCTCAAGTAAGACTGCCATATTTAATGGAACAATGTTGGTAATATCTGCCAGCTTTCCCTTGTTTTCCTCACATTGACTGGCTATAAAGTTGCTCAATGATAGATTAAAAACATTCCCAAAACAAAGGGGAAGCAATGGTCAGACAGTCTGGTTTTTTTGTATATCCCACATTCTTTCCTCTGTACTTTACAACACTTTCCCCACAATATCTGATGTAATGCCACTCTAGATAAATAAGGGAAATCTTGTTTCATTATACTGTTTGAACTAAGTTGGCTAAGAGAAGATTTTGCAGCATCTTTATGTTTTTGCCAGCATATTAGTAATTGTATAATTATTCATGGAACTGGAACTGCATTTATGATAAAATGGTCAGCAGACAATTAAAATAAGCTTGAAATATATTGATTAAAGATCAAAGTGAGTGCTACTTACTTGAGACACCTAGACCTAGATATTTAAGAAGATGCTTCAACGTATAGACATTTTATAGTATATGTAATACCCAGAGGTTTGTAAGGTCCACTTAAACCACTATTTAAAATAGCTTCTACAACCCTGGGAGAATACTGTGTGTGACATGAAATGACTGTAGCATGTAAATGATATTTCTGTAGCTGGCCCTTCCATACGCCAGCAATCAAAAGCCTTCCACACAAAAACCTTCCACACTAATTGATCTGATTTTACAGGTTTCTAACCCTACATAGGAGTTATAACCCACTCTCTATATCCAACTAGCCAGGTAACTTCTGAAAATTCTTCAATATTCAAATGTTTTACTTTCTTGTTTTTACTCTTCTCATATTTCTGGCAAAATGAAGAAGACTCAGTGATTACAGAGGCCCAGATGTTTCACAGGTTACAGTAATTTCATGACTATAAGGCACAGCCTTTTGACTAAAATTTTGATTGAAACTCGGAAGTGTCCTTATAATCTGGTGCGCCTTATATATGGACAAAGTTTGGGAATTTGTCAACAACCCGGAAGTGCGCTTTATAATCCGGTATGCCTTATAATTGGGAAATTACTGTATTTATTCTCTTAAATCGCTATGGCTCAAGAATATATCCCTACATTATCATTCCCATCTTTCCATACAGAATTTTGAACCAAACTTTCAGGCATGGATTAGGGTGTTATAAGCTTTAACCAGCCTAAATGCTGCAAAAATAAGCAAGTCTACGTCTCCTACTGATCCCAGTGATTCTTGGATATGCCCCAGTTGGAATGCACCTGATGCCATGGTTAACCAGTTAAAAAGCTAAATGAGCAGGAAAATAAATGTATAGGAAAAAAACAAAAGCAACATAAAACAAGGAATCAGATAAATTGTCCCTCACACATAAGGTTCCCTTTAACTCAGTAGTACATTTCATTGGTAGATAAGAAGTAACACATGAAGCAGGGACTTTGAGAAACACACAAAGCTAAATTGTTGCTTGCAGGTTTTTTACAAAATGCAAAAAGATTGAAAACACTCTCACAGGAAAACAGCCTCCTTTAACTCAATCAACGTCTGTGGAGCATACATGAGTCTGAGAGAAAGGAAAGTGGTCCCGGGCTTTTGTGTTTGAAGCTAATTTCAAATCCTAAAACATCACAAATTTGCAGCTACTTAATTAAAAATGTTATAGCTCCCTGAGGCATAATACGCCCTCAAGGCTTCTCCTCCTCACCCTATTTCACAGCTCATTTTTCAGTTAGCTGCTAAATGTGCTGCTCCTCATTATGAGCCTTTGAAGTTCTAAATTTAGCTTTAACCACAAAACACTAATCAAAGAAGGATGCTCACTGTTTTTAACTACAATAGAACAGTGTTCTACAAATGTTTTCCTTTTAAACCAATT
This sequence comes from Sialia sialis, assembly GCA_009812075.1. Classification (NCBI taxonomy): domain Eukaryota; kingdom Metazoa; phylum Chordata; class Aves; order Passeriformes; family Turdidae; genus Sialia; species Sialia sialis. Next base: position 71,768,229 of record VRYO01002772.1, read on the forward strand.
TTATACATATTTTCACCCATATCAGGAAACATACAGTCTGAGTGAAAAACTATATACAAGAACAACACAAATTAGATCCACTAAAACTGTTTTTTTACGGTACTCTAGAATTTTGTGTATGAAAAAGTAGCAAATATTCAGAGTTTAAAAACTTTTACAAGGCTTGGTTTTCATGAGCGACTTTTATTTTGTCTTCTGCTGTAACTACATAGATCAGTAATTCCTATTAACACATTGTTGAATCTAAAATTTTTTTAGTTTCAATTACAACATTTCCTAATCATCCTCATGATGCTTAAAAAAATGTAAACATAGGACATTCTCTCATATCAGAAAAAAAGTGTCCACTGTAAAGAGAGAGGAGTTAAATCAGTGTACCAGTAAGATCAGTATATCATGTGAGGGCACTTCTGTTCTTTCATAGGAAAGTAATAAAATCTTCCTAAGAGCTCACTTTTATAGACTTGAATATATTTTAACCTTTTTTATAATAAGGCAAAATTCTATTGATCTAATACCTCCATTTTGAACTAAACACCTATGAACTGCAAGAGATCACTTCAACCAAAAGCCATGTTTCAAGTCCAATAAAAAATCTCCTTCTCTGTTCTAGTTTGATTGATTCAGGTTAGCTTCTTCACAGATTATTCTGATAGATGGTTCAAATATAGTTTTCAAAATATTTTTTCTTAAATAATTACATATCTTGATATTAGTCTTCTGAATTTCAATCTAGTTACTCCTGGGGAGCTACTGTTTTATAAATCAGACTTTCACATACAGAAAAGCCATCTGTTCTAGCTATCCTGCACCAGGATTTTTCACACAGCAGCATTTTATCTTTTAAACAAAGACTGTCTTTCTTACACATGGCCAGAAAACATAGATGGACAAGTGGTAGAAATAACATCTCAGAGGAGAGATGTAATAGCATCTTCTGAGAGATGCTACGTCAGTGCGACTGGATCACGTCTTTAAAGCACAAGTCGAGATAAATCATTTAGTCAGAAAAAAAAACCTTTTTAAACTCAAAATTAATATAACTACATTGTCAAATGTGTATCCCTTGAAATGAAGGCAAATGGAACAGAAAGGGTTTTCAGCTGTCTCCTTGAAGCTAATAATTTAAATTAAAGAGACTGCTAGAACAAAGTGAGAAAGCATGCCCTTGGGCTGACCTACCTCACAGAAGCTTTGGCAATGGTTTTTCTTCAGGTCCCAGGACTCTTTGCAGGGCTCCAGGCACTAGGAAGAATCAGGAGGCAGAGAAGTGTCAGAAAGAGAATGAAATAAACAACCACAAATAACCTTATTTCTTCTCCAGTTTTCCAGCCCACAGGAAGTTAATAATCCACTTTTCCTGGGGATAAAATTGTGTCATTGAGTCATGGTGTCAGAACAAGGTCATGAGAAGTCATGGTTAGATTACATGAAATATTTTCAGTATTTCTTACAGTACAAGGCAATTGACTCACTTGTTTATTACACCATCCTACTTTCTGACTTACTGGACGTAGGTCTTAAAACCATTTAACACCATGTTCCTGGATCACAGAGACAATGGCAAACGCACTACTGTAAACTACAGAAAGTGAAATCTTCTCCTCACTGACCAGCCTAAAGATTAGACAGGCACATTGCCTTCAAAAGAGAGAAACTATTTCATCAAGCTATGGAGTAAACTCAGCAGAGGTTAAAACACTATTTCTGTATAAATAGTCACTGGTCTGTTAGTAAAATCACTTTATTTCAAGTACAGTATTACTGTATTATCATTACTTCACCTTCAACTTCTGCTGCAATGGTTATACAGAGAACTGAGATACAGAGCTAAGCTTCAAACAGCATAAAGAAAAATCAAACTGTTAAGAGCATTTACAACAGCTGAAACAAAAGTTCAGATTCACCTCCAGAAACCTTTTCTCTTCCCGTGTTAGACATAAAATGTTGGAAAATACTAGTATTGCTGGGAGTTAACAATACCTACTCCTTCTGGTAATAGTGGAAAGATACTTAATGCACCAAAAAGAAAGGCCTTTGACACACATTGCAGTATTTATGTAATTTTTCTCTTATGCACAACACTAGATTGTATCAACATACATTTATGCTATTCAAAATCAAACACGAATACATATAGGCTGCACCTCAGTGGTACACCTGTATCATCAATGTAGTAAAAACAATAGTGTTTTAAAACTCAGGCATTTTTTTGTACTAGCATCAAAGCCTAAAAATGTAATGAAACAGTCACAGAGCTTACATATTTCAGGAAAAAATACCGTTTTAAAGCACTTTCTGTATATATATTTTGGTATTTTAGACTCAGTTTCTAGCTCTTCAAAATTCACAATGTGTTGTATATAGATTAATTAGAAGAATACATTATAAAATGTCACTGAAGTCAGTAAACTCAATTAATTTCACAGCGTTGTTCCTCCTGTGGTAAGATATTCCACATTTGAGCCAAATTCCATTGTCATATTTTACAGCTCTCCTGTTCAATGAATTTAGTCCAAAAATTACTGAGGGGTAAGTGGTTTAAAGACAAAATGAGAGATATTCTGACCATTCTGTGACGTTTTCAGTGATGCCCAAGACGGTCAGGTTTGTCCAAGGTGCTGGTACCAGGTGTTGGTAGCAATGCAGGTAGGGCTCCAGCACCTGATGTCTCATCTGGCTGTCATTCTGTCACTCAGGACAGCCCAGGCTACTTTGCCTCAGGGCAGGCAGAGACAATGGGCATCCTCAAAGGGAAGATGGACAAAATGAACCAGGGCTGGGCAGCACCCTGCAGTCCAGCTGCTCTTGGAACATGTCCAGGAAAAGAGATGATGGAGCCCATCATAAGGCCTGCATGGGCTCTTACAGACTCTAAATAGAGGACACACTTACCTAAACACTCACAGAAACACAAAACACCTCCCTGCTCCTGCTGTATGAGGAGTCCTCAGAGCACTGGGCTGGCTTGGCACCATGGGCAGCTGCAGAAGCCAAGCGCCTGGCTTCAGTGGAGCTGTACCATTGTACCATGTTGGCTGAAGATTGAATATCTGGAATGCTCTTGCTAAAGAGATAGTTATTAACCTTACAATAGCAAAGATGAGAATGAGAACAAAGAGAGGTCTGTGCATTTATCCTCTTGGCTAACCTGTTCTGAGGTTTCGCTAAAGTGGGAACCTAGAAACATTGAAAGCTTGAATCCAGGTCTCACCTTTAAGTCTTTGCCTTAAAATGTAAATGAGCTGAGATCCTGAGATCTCTCCCACTGTCTGGGGATCTGATTCGGGATAAGGAGGAATCTGGGCAGAGCAGCAGCTGGCAGCTGGTTTGGGCTTACTTTATCTAATAAAAAATACCTGCAGGGTAGGGTACACAGCAGGGCAGTGGCACAGGGAGCATCCCAGCAGCCCACTTGGCAGGTGCCACTGGTCCCTTGGAGCCATCACTCACCCTGCCCTAGCACCATTTGTGGGCTCTGCACTGCTGAGGCTGAGGCAGGATGAGATGTGAAACACAGCACTGAACATCACAGGACAGTGGCACTCGTCAGAAGATGATGGATGCCAATCACATCAGCCTTGGTAACTCAAATCCTCCTGAAGAGCTTGTTTCATCAACCCCAGTGCTCAAACCTGCCAGTTGGAGGGTTTTTTTTTCGTCCAGACTGCTGTAGAGTTATTATTCAATATTAAGCAATTCAATCAAAAGCCAAAACAATTACTAATAGAAAGCAGGCCAGTGTTTGTCATTCCTTAAAATTCAGGAGGTGGGAGGGTGTGTGTACATATGCACACTCTCATAGGTACAAATCTATGTATAATATAATTCTACAGACCTGCTGATATGCAGTCTGCATTAAATTACAAAAAATAGCAAAATATGTTTTCATTCAAAGAAAAAGGGTTGCGACTACTTAAAAATATTTCAGGTTGTTTTTTTATTTCACCTTTTTAAAAATGTGCATTTAAGGACCATGTTAAAGAATTCTTTCTTCCTCTAATTTTCATGTATAAATAAAGCAACCAGGAGATTAGCATAGGATACGAATTAGTTTTACATTAGTTAGTAAAAGGGGTTTTCAAAATAAGTCTTGTAACACTTTTGCTTAGGAAATGATAGCTTTGACCTGAATGGAAGAGAATTACACCAACATAGCACTTTTCAGAATCTAATAAATTGCAAAACATCATTTATATACTGAAATAAATATTTATTAAATTACAATATATTTATTAAAATATCATATTTAAATAAATGAGGGCAAATGACATATTTTAACAGTTTAAAATGAAAAAAAAAATCCTATCAGAGTAGAAGAGACTATCCACAATATTTTTGTCTAAAAAGTCTTTTTACTTCATCATCGTAGAAACCAAGTCATATGCAGACTGTTATAAAAACAATACAATCTAAATGTTAGAGC
>VRYO01002772.1:71773654-71824800 GCA_009812075.1 Sialia sialis
GGACTCTGGCTGCCCATTTGAGGAATGTACATCATTTTCTGTCAATTCATTTTATAAAAGTCTATTTATACATTTTTCTCTGCTGTGTTAATTCATGTCCTCCTAAACATTTAGATGGCTATAATATTAACAGCAAATTACTTGCATTCTGTATATTAAAATGAAAGAAGTGTTTGGTTCTAAAACAGAAGTTAGGCACACTTTAATAAAGATCCCTGTTCTATATATTTAAATCTTCGTTTTAAATGTGACTGTATATGTGACTGTATGTTATAAAATTAAAAGCTCACATAAATAGGACTGTGAGAATTTCAAGAGTGAAGATTCCTGCACAGGCAGGTAAGTGAATCTCATTTCCCCAGTGGATCATTCCCAATGCTCTCCCAAACCCATGCTGGAAAGCTCAGCTGATTCAGACTTCCCAAGAGCCCTGCTCCACATGAGTGGCTCATGGTATCGCACTCAGCTGGTGGGCACGTTTCCTCATGACCACAGATGAGGCATTGCAGCACTTCAGGTATGAGCTATTTCAGGTGCTCATACGCTCCATCAGGTCAGGCACCCACTGAACACATCTATCTTGTTTGAAATAAAATGTTAGAAGTAAAGCTGCCCTACTCAGGCTGAAAAGAATTTATGAACCCAAAGAGTTCCACTTCAGAATCAGTAGATGTCATATTAGCTTGTAGGTTGATATATGCTGTTCAAGAAGCCTCTGAGTATTTTGTGAGTTCCATTTTACACTGTGTCAGTCTTGCCTCTTTCTTTTCCCTCTCCTCCCTATTAGCAGAGTGAATCAGCTTTCACTGTGGCATTTTAGCTCTGAGCTGGTTTAAGCTGGGATAGAGTTAATTTTCTTCACGGTATCTAGTGCAGGATATGTTTTGGATTTGTGCTGGAAGCAGTGTTGATAACACAGGGATATTTTGCTACTGCTGAGCAGTGCTTACAAGCGCTTACACACAGCATCAAGGCCTTTTCTGCTCCTGACCCCATCCCACCAGGGAGGGATGGGGGTGCAGGAGCTGGGAGGGGACACAGCAGGGACAGTTGATCCCAACTGACCCAAGGGATATCTATCCTATACCATATGGCATCATGCTGAGCACGTAATGATGGGGAAGAAGGAAGGGCAGGGCATTCGGAGTGATGGCCTTTGTCCTCCCAAATCACTGGTACATGTGATGGAGTCTGGTTTTCTGAAGGTGACTGAACACCTGCCTGCTCATGGGAAGCAGTGAATTAATTCCTTGTTTTGCTTTGCTCAGATGCACAACTTTTACATTATCTATAAAACTGTTTTTATCTCAAACCACAAGTTCTATCACTTTTACTATTCTGAATCTCTACCCCCATCCCATTATGAGGGGAACTCACTGAGAGGCTGTGTCAGCTCAGCTTAAACCACAATCAACACTTATAATTCAGTTACACAGCATAGACTGAGAGAGGTCTATGTATCTTCAAAACGTGGAAAGCCTAATAGTTTTCAAAGTTTGAAAGCCTAACTGTGGAACATGATCTTTTGTGGCTACCTGGAGTTACTCCTCTGTCTATGCTCAAGAGGTTCTCATGAGAATTACATCAGTAATATATTTCCCTTGTAAGTGAATAAACAAAAGTGTTAAATGCCAGAGAATGGTTCCCTATCTGTGTTGCCTGTTTTCTCTCCCGTAGGTCAGTGAGCATCACGGTTTGGTGAAAAGGAGTGATTTTGTATTCGAGGATCAAGTCTTAATTAAATTAGTTACAGTTGGGGTTATTCTGTGACATTATCATGTACACTGGGAACCCAGCTGATATTGTCTGAAAGTACTGCTAATTGTAGAGCTGGTTTTGAATGAAAGCCAGGTCTTAGGTTTTAAATAGTTAGGGGGTTTTAGATTTCTTTAAATGTATTTTTTGTTGTTCTGTATTGATGACATCCTGACATGGATTGTGGAAGGATAGCTGATAAGGAACAGGTAATGTAGAATTTATCATCTGCAAGTATTACTTTATTCTAATTAATACATGTTTATGTACTTATATATAAAGAAAAAGATAAATCCTTCATTTGTAACCAATATTCAGATGGTGTAATTTTATGTTTTAGGGCTAATAATGATTGCTTTGTTTTTTTAGAAGTCTATTGCTCAGGACAAGGAAACAACAAAATGGCTGGCACAGAAGTGAAGGGAATGGCGTCTCTGTTGGAGGTGCAGTTACAGCTACCTTAACTATTCTGAATCCTCAACAAGTGTAAGGTGAAACAATGAAGCACAAACCTCCAGGGTCCTACAGTAGTAATTAGGAACTGATAGGGACAAGGAACAGCAGCCACATGGCCGCCACCACATTATATGGTAACATACCACACAAGGGTGCACCTACAGGTTGGGATTAATCTGAGATTTACACCCTAAGAGACCTTACCGGTTAAGTTAAATGGGACCTCATGCAAAGCAACTTGGCATTAAAAGTTCAAGGGTTAGGTTGTAGGAATACAGAATTATGTCTTGAGTTCTAACATGGAAACATAACAGGGAAATATAACCTATAACAGCACTGACTTTAGTCACGAGGAATGAGGATAGTATTTCCTGGCAGATTTTGGTATATCCCTTATGAAAAGAATAGCAAAACTGTATAGTAGAGACAAAAAACATATTCTATATGCAACTGAGATTTATTTTTAATAATTCTTATCTAAGGAGGATGACATACACAACCTGCAGGTGAAATACAGATCTTACTTTAGATAAGAAATAATTTTTAAAATTCTAAACCAGCATTAAAAAGTTTAATTTCTGGTTTCACATGCAAGAAGTGTGCTCTCAATAAACAGAAAAGTGTTTCTGCAGGTGGGACTGTTAGTGTCTCATAGCAGTCCACTACAACCTTCACTTCACTCCGCCACACAGAACATACCTACAGTATTTTCCAATTACAAAATTCAGGACAGATGAAAAAATGTTCAATGTCCATGTAAGTAAGAGAAGTACAGTGCACTGGCATATTTCTTAGACGCTCTATTTTTCTACTTCAGCAGAGATGTGGTCAAAAGAGTTCAGCTCTGCTCACTTGGCCTCATACAAGGCTTAGAAACACAACTAGTGAAGCAAACTGCAGCAATTTCAGTGCAACTGTCTCCTGTCTGTCACCAGCACTTTGGAGAGTGGTCTGGTCATTCACATGGTTATTTCAGAGCAGAATAGAACATTCCTGAGAAACTCAGCTGGGTGCAAAGTTGAGCAGCACGTTTAAACTGCTATAGCAAATAGCTGCATTTGAATTTATTTTCCTTGGGTGTGGAGGGAGTGAAAGCACACACATGGACAGGCATTACCACTCTCCACGGTTATGCAAACTTATTAGTACCAAATTAGGACTTAAAGTACAAGAAGTGTTCAGAAGAGCCAATTGTTGGTTATCAAACAAAAACATGAGCTTGAAACATTTATTTTTCTTAATTGCCCAGCTCATTTCAGTACACAACATCAGGGTGCCAGTCCCACAATATTAACTGTTAGCAATTTGAGTTACTGAATACCTTCAATACCCAAAGCAAATAAAGGAAGCCTTATGACCTACAGGATCTGACTAGGAACAGTACCAGTATTTCCTGGAACAGAGATAGGGAAAGGGCTAGTCACAGTCCATCAGTTAAGTCTGTCAGACCTTTAAATATACAAAGTAGCATTACAGGCTTTGTTCTGAAAATCATGGCACCAGAAAGACCAAGTCCACTGCCAAGAACTTCAGGTCAAATATTCTGGAAGTCCATGTAGCCTTTGTTGCTAATTCCCAAAATTAAACAGAAAGCAAAAGCTGCCAGAAAAGTTGTACATGTACTGAAGGCAAGAATCACTGAAAGTGGTGAAAAACAAACTGCTTTGACATAAAATATTTGGGAAGTTACTATTAAAAAAAAATTTTAAAATAGGGGAAGTCATATCATCACACTTCAGCTGAAATACAGCAGTTTCAACGATAATCCTTTTAGAATGAAAACAACTTTCAACTCTGACAGCTTGGTATCTATCTGTATGGCTCAGCTGTCCAGCATGTCAAATTTTGCCAGCAGAAGTGTTTGTTTGAAAGGACAGAATAATTGTAAGACTCTTTTCAAGTTTCTATTCTTTGTTACCAAGTCAAAATCATGGCCATCGATGTCAACAGAAAATTGGCTCCCAAACATCAGTTCATTCCTGACCAGTTCTTGTCAAAATTTGTTTACAGGATTTTGTACCAGCATATGAATGGGACATGTACTTTCTTCTCTTTTCTGCCTTATAGCCTAAAGTTTAACAGTCACTAAAGAACAATTTGAGCTCTTATTTTGCCTGACTTTGAAATATGGAATTGAACTCAAATCTCCTACATTCAAGGTGAATCTCCTAAACACAGAGAATTTGATGGAGCCTTATCTCTCCTGTTGAAATTCTTTCCTCTTGTACAAGCAATGAATGCTTCTCTAGACGAGAGCCTTAAATGTCAGCCCTTCACCATGAAGGGGTATGCCCTAGCAGCACACTGGAGTTCTTCTGAAATGCTTATAATAGGTACAAACAGGCACAAATACAAAAAATATACTTTCTCAGTGCCAAAGCTATCCCACCACCACTTCTTTGCTACAGAGACAATATTCTTTTACACTCTCTTCTTTTTTCACATCTTTCCTTCATCTACTAACCTTCTTTGTACTTAAAATGGTTGTTCTAATTATCCCTATTCAAACTGTTGCCTCAAAGATCATTTCCCTATCCTTCTGTTACTTTGCTTCTATGTGCTGCAACAAGAGCCAATTAATTTGGGTTTTTTCAAACCTCCTCCTAGCCCTTATCTAAATCTTCACATTCTGAGGTTTCACCTGTCAAGATATATGGCACAGCACTGACAAAATGCTGTGGAGCAGCAAGTCAAGCCTGGAGCACAAGTTCACACACAAAATATTTACTGCAGCAAAGTGCATAAATTATTTTAAATCCAACTAAGAGTGATACACTTTAAAAACATTAAGAAGCTCTCTGTAATGGACTTCTTCTGAAAGTGGTAATAGCTTTAATTGCTTAGTGCCTTCGTGCTTCTTTCTGTGCATACAGACTTCTTTGGCAGTATAGCTACTCTATTAACGAACAATGAAATGAGTTCCTTGAATTAAACAGCAGTTGAATTAGCAGTTTTGCTTCTCTGTCCTTTCTTCAGGCTACAGTCCTGCAGTGCAGTTTACCAATAAACTGATTTGTCATGTTTGCGTCTGTTCCACCAATTTGACATAAATCAGTCAACCTTTTCCTTCCTGCATTTAAAGCTTCACCAAAATTGCATCTGGAACTTAGACAGTAAGTTCCCACAAAAGTAAAGCAACACAGTAAGAAAATTTCCACCTGGATGTCCCTACTGTTTCTACGCCACTGTTCCCTGCCACCACTTCCATGCAGATAGAATAAAAATAACAGTAATATTTACTGCTAACAACACAAGGCTGCAAAAATGTAACAGCTTTTCCCTTTCAGATACTAGAATTGTGGATGGACTTTCACCTGTTGTTTCCAGCAGTAGTGATAGTGCTCAGCTTATGGATAACTTTACTGGTATACATGATGATTTTAAAGTTCTATTCAAACATAAATTATTCTATGATTCTATAAAAAAGAAACCCATCTTATGTACTAAAATAACGTCTCTCCCATAAGCTGCCTTTTCATTTTCTAATAGTTGACCATTTGCTTTAGTGATTACATAATACTTTCAAAGTAAAAGTCAGCATAAATATTTTGACATTATATATATGTAAAGAATTTCTATTGAGAAAACATCATTCTTTTAACTTTAAACAGACAAGGAAAAGCCTCTTCAAGCTGGCACTTTCCCCTTCCAATCTGTTCCAAGGCAGCTTCAGAAAACCACACACAGTCTTGTTATAAACACCATCTTGCTGTGCAACTCAAAGTGTCTGTCACAGCAGCGCTGTTCTCTCCAAGCAAAGTCAAATTTTTTGTTGCCGTTTTATAAATGAGTTAAACTAGTGAACTCTTCTGATAACAGATGACTCGCCTTACACATCACCCTGCAAATTCACACATACATTTCTGAATGAGAGAGCCGAAACGAAATGTTCTTTTTGCTTGTATCCACCACAGTTCTATGGTTTTATAGACCACCGAACAATCAGAGACCACAAAAATAAAGGGGAGGCCCTCTTTGTCTAAATCGTTACTTTGTTTCTCTCCCTTGGCTTCCCATTTCCCTCCCAGCACTACCATCACCATCAGAAACGACATATTCCGCATTACTAAACAGCGAGAGCCATGGGGCTTTTCACTTCTAATTTCACGGCACAATAAAATGCAGTGGTTGTTTCACTGGGGGACCTGAAAAGCCTTCCTTTGTGAGGCTGCTCCGACGGTCAGGTTGAGCATCACACGCTGGCAGCAGGCATCTGTGCGTGCCTCTTCACGCAATTATGGCAAACGGCGGGGAAAAGCAGCACAAAAATAAAAAAGGAGGTTGTCTCGGAAAAAAAAAAATATATTAATCCCCTACTTTGAAGCATGCAATTCACATTCTATTGCCTGGCCTAAATAGTTTTAAATATCTCTTGCCCACCTCATTGATAGATCATTCTAATAATAGCAACTCTATAAAGTTTTCATTGTACTCAGAAGTTATTGCTTTAATGGCAAATCTATTGATGTAAAATAGACTGATGATACAAATATCTGAGAGGACAATAAATTTGGATATTTTTAAATTTCAAAGCAAATCAGCAAGATGATCAGCAATAGCAAACAAATATGGTGCTCCTATGAGTACTTTTAGAATTGCATTTTATTTATGCAATAGAAATATTGCTTAATTATATCAAAGTAGAAACTATAGTTCCATTCATCCCAAGTACAACAGGAAGAAAAAGGCAAAAAGTTACAGGAAATTCTGACAAGTTTTCTACATTTATCTTGGCTTTTTCAGATATATTCCCACTACACACTGAATGTTTTTCTGTCTCATGTTTAGAAACCCTAGCATTCATTGAATCTTTTGTGAAGAGACAATGCGAATCCTTTCACAATAATCTTTTCATGTATCTTAACACAGCCTAATGAAACATTAAAATTACTAAAATTCTTTTACTTTACATTATAATTCATAAAATAAACACTGCTTGAACACTGAAATAATTTCAAGGTTAGATAGTTTCACATATTAGTTGAGTGAAAAAAATTAGACCTAAAGAAAGTAAAGGAAAATAGCTATTTTGTTTCAAATTCTTTTTAAAGTTATTAAAAAAATGCCTTCGCTCCTATTATTTTTCAATGCATGCTACACATGAGCCAGGAAAGCTGCAAATCCATACTAAATTTCTTTATGTCTAGTTGCTATGGCTTTTTAGGTTATGGTTATGTGATAAACATAAGCAAGCTAAATCCATAATGCCATCAAAACAGGGACAGGCCTGAACTGGGACTAGCTCCTACTAGCCTACTCCTTTTGATGTAAATGTGCTAAAAGAGGCAAAAAATTGACCAGCTTTTAGGTAAGCAAACTTTCCCATTCAGCTCACTCAGTAGTCTCATAAAAATCAGAAGTCTGGGTTGGGGACTTGGGCAAAAAGGAAAGACAAGAGGAGTCTGTAAACACCTCTTTAACTGAGAGCCTGAACTTACAACTGCTTAAGTCAGCCATAAAACCACAGACTAAAACCCAACTAGTATCTGATTGTCCCTCCAAGGCTGAGTAATGAAGGTTAACATTACGGTGTTGAGAGGTGAGCAGGACAAACAGGCAGCTGAGTTAATAAATAAATAGTTCTGATTAAACTGTCATAGAACATAAACTGTTAAATCAAACTTCAGCCTTGTGCTGGAAGAATCGAGCTGGATACATTTTCCCAGTCAATACTCTGGGACAGACTATTGGACATTTCTACTTCCAAGGCAGAATTTGGCTGTCCAGACTGTCACAGACTGCACCACAGGGGCACACTTTGCTTTGAGTGAACATGAATGCCACAGCTCACCTCTGCAGCTCAAACAGGCATCACTGCATTTCATCACTGTGTAAACTTGGATTGATAACTGGACAAGCAAAATTCTTACAAAGCTTTTCTCAAATTTGAAATTCAGCTGACAGGTATCACATATCATTCCTAAAAGTACTCTAGAATAGTAACTCAATAGGTATGGGGGTTTTTAACTTTAAGTTGGAAGCTGTGTGTTTTAATTCATTATCCACCAATTTCAAATGTTATTCAAACACACTGATCTTTCCTGTCATGAACTGCAACACATAAAGGCAAAGACTGAGAGTAATACACTTCTAGACATCCGTATCATAGTATGCAGATGTAAAGATCATGAAATGGTCTTTAACACTTGAACTTGATGATCTTTCCAATCTAAATGATTCTGTGACTCTTTGAAATGGAATATAATTGTGATAAAGGTGATGCTGTAGCACAGCAAAAAAATGTTAAGTGGGCATTTGGGATCTGTAATGCTTCACCTAGTTTTCTCCCAGTCATCTCAACAGGACTCTTGAGCAAGCTCTCAGAGGAATCAGAGAGTAAGATTATGGAAGCAAATTGGCATTAATCCCACAGAGAACAACTGTCTTGAAACCAGCACATAGCATAGCATTATGCTGACAGACAAAATGGATAGCTTGCCTTTTTATGCAAATATATGCAAGGAAAGGCACACTAGTTAATGAACTACAGCCAAAGGGTCTGAACCAGAAGTCATAATTCCAGATTAAATCAGCACAGATTGCAGGTGCCCACCAGTCTCAGGAACTGACTCCCTCTGATTGCTCAGAGGCATCCTAAATCTCACAGTAAGGCATGTCTAGATAAGAGTACCAGAATGCTCATTTTTGTATAGAAAGCATATAGCTGTGAGCTGGTCTGTAGTTACTGTCATTGTAAACTGCAAAATTTAACAATCCTGGAAAATCTTGAGAGCTCTGGAGTTTCAGCAGCTCTAACTGGATGATATTTTTTACAACACATCTCAATAAAAACATGATTAGATTGGGCAGAAGTGATAAGATGGCAGGGTGGAGGACTCCCTGCAATTGGAAGGAAGAAAACAATGGCACAATGGATGAGGGAAATAGAAAAAGAGGTGGAAGGCAAAAACGCAGTTCTGCAAACCTTTCTGTATGAAGTCATCTGTAAGGACTGCAGTACATCCTTGAGGGTAAATTAATGTGTAAGCAAATACTGCAGCTTTTCACTGAGTCAGGATATTACCATGTTTTTTATTTTCTAATAGCTTTATTTTCTCTATAGCTCTTTTAGTGAAATCTTCTAGGGATTTTCTTTTACTAACTAAATTCTCCTTTTGAAACTAAACATCAGGAAAGAAAGTACCAAGGTCCATTGCCCATTCACAGATACCTATATCCAGTATAATGGCAAGTAGCTTCCAGCTGCTGCTCCTGGAAGCCAAACACTTTTTCTTCCATATCTCACACCTGCCTGCCCCACTGGATGCCTCCAGAACTCTCAAGAAGCTCCAATGGAACCAGGTGTTCATGTGTAAAAAACAATAGGGGCTTTTGCAGGATTCAGTCTCAGATACCTAAGCTGCATGAGACAGGAGACAGGGACAGAACCTGTCATTAGCTGATGGAGATCTCATCAATTCAGTCACTGGCATGTGAAGAACCACACAGTGGTTGGCATCCAGGTGTTTCCTGCAGGGCAGGAAAATTATCTCTCTGGAGATCTTTGTTGACAACAGCCTGGGTATCTCCATCCCATAATAACTGTACAGAATTCAAAATTCAGCTGTCTGAATCTCAAATCCTATCAATGGTCGGAGTACTGTTAATTTGATGGGCATGGTGGAATTAGTGTTGAGCAACCACTTCTTACCCAGCAACTGTAATATTCCAGAATATTCCTGAAAACAGAATATTTCTGTAACAACTATTTCAGGCAGACATTTATTAATTTTGTAGCTGTATTCTGTTTCTTAAACGCAAGAACACTCAGAAAATTAGATAGAAAACTTCTCAGGAAGAGAATTCTGTACAAATCAAAATATAATCTGTTTTACCACCAGTTACATGATTTTACATGCCACATGATTTTACTCATATTTATTCCCTCAACTCAATTTTAATTTATATAATTTTATTTTGCTGTAGCATTTCAAATATGTTTTGTTCTATATATGGAACCATCAAGATACTAGTTTTTGCTTATTCAAGCAAATTGTCCTTGTCCTTCTATATTTTTTCACAGTACTTCTTTGGGCAAATTACTTGAGGCACCTTAGGGCAACCATCCTGTATTTGTCTGAATAAATGCATCAATTGATAATTATAATAAAAAATAATTCTCTACTTTCACTAACCTACACAAGGCAGTTAGATAAAAGTTTCCTATTTTACCATTATCACCATGGAAAACTGTCACTGCCTAGAGACAAAACTGAAACTACTACACTGAAAATGTTTACAGGATTACAGTAATTTGACGATTATAAGCTGCACCTTTTTCATTGAAGAATCCAGCCTACCCCAGTAGTGCGGCTAATCATCAGATGCGGCTTATTTACGGACAAATCCCAGCAAAATGCCAACCCGGAAGTGAGAGCCGGCCAGGGAGGGCTCCTAGGGCTGCCTTTAAAGGCTTCGGTGGTCTATGAAAACTGTGGCAAATTGAGCACCTGACACCAAACCCCACCCTGTTGGGATTCTGTTACTAATTCGTTACTTTGTTACACATGGATCTTCACTCTTTTTTTTTTTTTTTTTTTTTAAGTGCGGCATATATTCAGGTGCGGCTTATATATGGACAGATCCTGTGGTCTACCCAGCTACCCAGCTGTGCAGCTTATAATCAGGTGTGGCTTATAATTGTGAAATTACTGTACTTGTAACATAAAATAGGTATACAGTCTTTACATGCCATTGTTGCAAATCAAATCGGGAAAAAGCTCAGAAAGTTTTGACTAGAGGTTTTAGATACATGAGAAGGAAGAATATTTCAGAATTTGACAACTAAAAACATCTGAATAATGCCTGACTGAAGAAATATAATCTCTATGTTCTGCATTTTACAATTGCCTAATGGAATACTATAAAAGTTTGCATGCATCTGGCAAACGTACTCTTCAAGTATCCTGAAATTGCTTACACATTCATATAGAAACAACCTCCGTATCAGAGATCCAATTTTGTGCTTCAATTAAAACATGCAATCTTCATTAAAATTAGTAGAAGCCACCTAGGCAATCAAGGAGACAGATTTTGGCTCAAAGTATCTTAAGAATAATTTATGTATTTGGCACAAATTCTGAAACAGCATTTAGGCCAAGCCACTTACATAAACAATCTTTCTAGTCATATTCTTACAAAAGGCAAGAGCAGTAACAGCTGTCACAGCTCATTGTCCAAATAAATCAGTCTCTTTTTAATTTTAACCTCTTAGACTAATCTATACCTTAATTTTTAAAATTCTCACTTCAAATAATGTATTTTTTTCGCTTTATTCAATGAATATAATTTTCCTTCAGAAAATAAAAAAGTAGCTTAAAGACTTTATTCTTCTAAATTGTAGCCATTACAGTAGATTTACTTTTTTCATGCATTTTCTTGCTCTATGTGACTACTGCAGTCCTTTTCAAGCCTGAAGATGACCAACAAAGATGAAAAAATACATGAAGATATTTTTAACATAAGTGCTTTTCAGCAAGAGAACATCACTGTAGGTAAAAATGGACTTCATCTGTGTTAGAAAATCTAAACTTATGGAGTATATCTCAGGCTTTATTTTGGTTACTAAGACACATGATACATACATTCTAATCTAGACGAATCTTACAATACCATAAAATGTGCTCTTAAAGACAGAGCCTATTACAGTTAAGTTGAAACAGTCTGTGCCAGTAAAAGCTCTTTTATGCCATTGTAATTACATCCCTGTAAGTACTTTGATAGAGGAGTATTGAAAAGCTCTATACTGCCAAAACAGCTGCTGACAAAGTTTTATATTTGTCTCCTCTCCTGGACCTGACAACAGTATGACAAAGGAACAGTGTTAAGGTCATTCAAGCATTTTTTAAAGTAGAAGAATACTTCTAGCCAAAAACTATTACAGCTCAGTTCTTAAAAAATGGCACCATATCTCTTCAGGCACAAATCCAGTCCAAGAAGTTGAAGAGAAAAAACATATCAGCCTCATCAGTAATGCATTTTAAGCTAATTTATTAGCACTAACTGTTCTCAAGTAACTGACTGCACTGCAAATACCGTAAGCTAAGGCTTTCTTTTAAGAGTCTTATTTTATTTCCTTCATGGATAGTTTTGGCACATTTTTCCCTTTCCCACTGTAATAGCAGAACTAAATTTCATTTACTCTGCAAACTTCCATATAATATCTCAGAAGAAAAAAATACTCTGAATTTGTTATGTGCCATATTAATAACTTGACTGCTCCAGTTATTCCCAAGAAGGACAATCAATCATTATATTTCTTATATGAGTGTCCAAAAGCTATTTCCCCCATCACAGCATTTTTTTTCTAAATGACAACCACCTTACACTGAGATTTCTTTTAAAAAAATAAGCAGAAACATAGCTTTAAAAGGATCACTTTGAGAAATATAGCTGAATACTTACTATAGAAGACAGGGACATTTCATGTTTGAAAGTGTCTTCAAAAACATACGAAAGCAGAAGCAGACTAAACAGTGGCATGTACTTTCCAAGTCTACACAAGGAACACATCATCCGTGCAGAATACTTATCATCCTCGTATATATAAACATGCTTGAGAGTGTATATATGCTAAAGTTTTCAGTGTTTTTTGTGTAGTTCCACACACATCACCACCACCACCGCCTCCAAATTATGCTAATGCCTTACAAAAGTTTCATTCAACTTTATGCAGATCGTGCACAGTACAAAACCTGTAGTGGGCTTTACCTTCTAGTGCCTTGCTTCTTGGAGAGCCATTCCAACCAAGCGCAAATCCAGTGTTAGGAAAACAGAACAATAGTGTTTTCCAACTCGTTTCATTCAGTTTGGAATGAGATGGTGTCTTTACATAGCAATCAGCGAAGGTTAAGTGAGAGGCATACAAAAGTATTCGTCAAGATGAAGTCCAGAAACAACATTCTCACCCCTAGTTGTTAAGCACTGAGAGTGAGAGGAGACATCAGTACCATTATCCTTTACAAAGACAGTGAGCAAGCAGTTCCAGAGATGAGCAGGTGTGGCTCCAAGAGCAGCATAAACAAAATCTGCTTCTGCCCTCCCACTCTGTCTGGGCTGCCCATTGTGTTTCTCTTCAATACTTCAGCTTAAAAAGTACATTAATTTCACGATTATAAGCCGCACCTGATTATAAGCCGCACATCCGGGTAGCGGGTAGACCACAGGATTTGTCCATATATGAGCCGCACCTGAATATAAGCCGCTTTTTTTTTTTTTTAAGCGTGTAACAAAGTAACAAATTAGTAACAGAATCGCACCAGCACGGAGTTTGGTGTCAGGTGCTGAAGTTGCAACAGTTTTCACAGACCAGCGAAGCCTTTAGACACAGCCCCAGGTGCCCTCCCCAGCCAGCTCTCACTTCCAGATTGGTATTTCGCTGGGATTTGTCCATAGATAAGCCGCACCTGATGATTAGCCGCACTACTGGGGTCGGCTGGATTCTTCAATGAAAAAGGTGCAGCTTATAACCGTGAAATTACTGTAACCTTTAGGCTGGCAGTGCTGACAAGCCCCCATCTGCTCATCTCCTCTACCCCGAGCAGCTTCCAGGCAGAGGTGAGAGCTGACCACCTTGATCACTGCCAAAACACAGAGCATTGGGATGGAGCTAAGGAAAGGAAAGACTTACGCTTCACACATCAACCGATACAGAAAACAGCCTTATGGGCAGCCAACTCCAAAATGAATTGTGTCTTGAAAATTTTCTTTTTTCCTCACCCTTTTACTAAACTGAAAAATAATTTGAGACTTTAAAGTGATCAATTAATAAATAAAAAATGAAGCACTAATGCTTTTTCTCCTGCATTTAGAAGATGTGAGCTGCTGCCACAATTCTGAAAGAAAGGAGTACTGCATTCTAAAATAATGAAGTATGATTTGCCCTACTTTTGCTCAAGTTCTCAAATACAGACACATAAATTTGAGTGATCTGAGAGCTATAAAATGCACTCACAGAGAAGACACTAATATCATCATGCTGCTTATGACTGGTCCAATAAACAATTTTTCACACAGAAATTATAATTTGCTCAATAAACCACTTTCATACTGTTTAATTTGCTACTAATTCAGGCAAAAAACTTATAGACTTTCAGTTTGGACAACGGTGTTTGCAATAATACAGTGCATATATCTCAACTTATTACTTTATTTTTCAAACTGATACACATATCGAGGAGCAAAGTCAAGCTTTTAATTCTAATCTCATATGTCTTCTCTGAAAGCAAGAAATCATGGGAATTGGAGAATCTACCTGGTTTCAGTTCTGGCCTCCATGGTCTGCAGCAAGAATTTCCAAGTCTCAGCTGAGCTGTGAACTGTCCTTGCCTTTTACCACTCTACAATATCTCACCCCCCATGCCAGCTACACTATTTGCTCTGCATCTTCACAAGATTTTTGTGCATATGCAACTGTTTTCAGAAATTCTCTTTAAAAGAAGCTGAAGAGCTTCTGAAGTGCTTCTCAGTAATATGAAGAATCCAGGCTGAAGCAGAGAGAAAAATCTCTCTTTCCTAAAGCTGATAGCAAAAATATAAATGAATAGATCTTTATCAAACTCTGAAAAGCTTAAAATGGAAGAAATGAAGACAAACTACTGGTCAAATGAAAAATAATCAGAGGAAGTGAAATAAATTGCATTCTGAAAACTATCATAAAAAATAAGGTTTTTAAAACTGAAGAAGAATCATCACAAGTAGCCAATAAAGCTTAGAAACAAAGTCAACTGACATCAATGATATCTGCATTTGCTTCAGCAGGCTTTCAATACAGCTATAATTGCTTTAATTGAGTCTTGAAAGATAACTCCTGATCATATCATACACATTATAATAATAGATAGTTGAAAACTGAGACTGTTAACCACAAAAGGTCTTTTTTCCCCATTCATTTACCATCTCTGTTGTTTGCATGAATTAATTTTTTATAAATACTTACCTAAGTTCGCATTTTTTCCTCAACAGCTTCTAAAGTTTTACATTGTCCAGCTCTCTTTATGCACTTTTTTTGTTTGAGGTGTGAAACAGGTTGCCCTTTTAAGAAAAGTTGCAACTCCATGCTACCATTTCTTTCCAGTGCAATTAGTTTTACATTTTATCACTGAGGGATTAGTAGATCATTTTTTCCACAGACGATCACATTTTCAGCATAATGTCAAAATATTAAACATTTTAAAATTTGTTTGCTAAACCTCAGCAATTTTAAAGCAGTTTAAACATCATATGGAAATGTTGACATTTTATTGTAAAAATGTCCATAAAGTGGTGATTTAATTAATCTCATGTCTTCATAGTTCTTGCTATCTCTTTCAACAAGTACCTAAATCATTGCACAGGATTTGACAGTGAACTTTGTCTGCTGGAGCTTATTAACAATACAAAATACACAAATTTCTACAACTACCGGTTTCTAGATCTTTTTACCAGTCTTAAAAATACTGTTTTGTGCTGAAATGTTGTGTTTAATTACTTACATTTTCTGTTAAACTTGATAGTAACTTCATTAGCATAACTTCAAGGTGTTGCATTCATGGTTTTATAATAAAGAACTGTTCACAGAAAATGTGTCCAGCTCAAACTACAGTTCTTAATTGCTAAAGTAGATCCAAATTAGCATTCACAGGCTGAATTTCCCTAACAACAGGCTTTCAAGCTGAAAATAATTTGTAATTCAAAAAGGATTTTGGTCAATAGATTCTGAGCATACAAAACATCTTTGGCACTTAAAAATTCCAAGACTTGTTGAAAACTAAACTTATGAGTTTACATTTCCTTGTTTCCTGTTATTTTCCTCTGAAATATTATAAAATGGTTATATGATTTGATAAAAGTTGGAACTATTCTCAGACATTCAATTTAAACTAGGTTTATTGATAATATCAGATGAAATCTTAATCTATATTTACAACAGCTCCTTACTTTGACTCTAAATGATGTAATGTCATTATAGTTTAATAAACAGGAAAAGATGTTGAGAAAAATAATCTTATATAAATTTGAAAGACACTAGCCTTCTCTTCAAAACGTTTTCTGTACATATGTACAGATTACAAGTATAGCTTCTGCAATATGTTCACTACAACAATAGACGCAGAAAAAATTTAGGTTGATAGATTGATTAATTATATAGTTAAGCTGTGTCTAATACCAAATGTGCATGAATTACATGCAAATACATTTTTATGAGGATTTATGGCACAGAGCAAGCAATAAGATTTTTAAAAACTTAACAGGACTTTCCTATAACAAAAATAGAAAAGCACATACACGAAAGTTTATATTTTTCCATGTTTGGTTGCCTTTGAAAGTCTAAAATAAGTAGAGACTATATGATGGAAGCAATATGTGGTATTAGTACTTCTGCACTGCACCACACTTCTATAAAATTGTTGCAGAAGCTCCCGAAACAGTTCTCAAAGAATTTAAAATGCGACTTCCCCTATGAAGTCTGCTTATGATTTGGGCAATAAATGACTTCTCTTGATTTGCACTGAAGAAGAGTGAAACAATAGACCTGTCAAGTTCCTGTGACAAAAGAGATGCCCGCCAGTTTGGCTTTCACCTTAAGTCCTCTCTCCCTGCCTTTTTCCCTCAAGCCTGCCCCTCTAGCTTGATGCCCTCACCCAAAATTCCTTCACACCCATCAGCTTCTCCCGCTGTATCTGGCTGTTGGATGCAGGGGATGTGACAGCACAGGGCAACGGAACCATGCTGCAAGAAGGAAATGTACGCCTAGAGACAGACCTGCCTGTGTGTCTACAAAGATACTCAGTATTCTCAGGGAAGAGAGCTGGCTCCACATGGACAACAATACTCCAGAAGAGTATGCTGCTCTGTGCCATTCCCAGATGAAATATTTTGGTCTGAAGGGTAGAAGTGCTTCAAATAATTTCCCATTCACATTGAAACAGATTCAAGTATTATCTCAGCCAGGAGAATAAATTAATGCAATGTCCTAGTCTGGGATTTAGAACACAGCAAGAATTTCTCCCTGAAAGCTCAAAGGCGACACTTTCCCACAGCTACATTGTTTTTTTGCACATCACAAGTGCACATAAGTTTCATCTGTTATTTTTATTTCATATTTGTCATATTGCATACTTTCGTTATGCATATTGCATAACAGGCAAACTGCTGTTGCATTAATTCCGTCTGTTGAGTAAAAAAAAAAAGGAAAATCATGTAAAAAAAATTTTAAGCCAATTTTAGTAAAAATACTCTGAGATTGAAACAACAATGTATTAACTTCACTTCTTATTTTTTGAGTCATACAATATTCTGCATATTGTCATAATTCTAGGAGACATGCCATCTAGGAGAAAGCAAGATCCAAGATCAAAGACTTGGAAGAAAACTTTGTCGATTATTTCATTATGCAACCACCCTTCTGCGCTAACTCCAAAAGCAAAAGAGCTGCTACAGATGGTTTCTGATGTCAATTCTTTCCTCATCATAACTGTAAGACACATTAGAACAATTGACAGCTTAAATAATATCCAGCCAGGACAGACCTGTTTTTCTTTCAAAGAAAATTAGAAGTATGATCGTTATGGGTTTATCCAAATGCTTCTTTTATCCCCCCCACCTTGCATATTCAAAAAAGTCTCAATGTCGATTGTTTCCCACACTCAGCTAACACACTGGATGCTTCAGTATTCAATTATTCAATCTGAACTCTAAATTAGATTTGTCTCAGACTCACTCTGTAGCTCCTTAGTCTCTTACAGCTGATTTAAATATGAAAATGAAAGCCAGATTTTATCGAAGCTAAAAAAAATACCGAAGAGCAACATAAAACAGAAGTTTCAGTTTCAGAGAAGTAAAGTATTTGATTTCCTATTAACCAGATTACTGTATCTTTTACATTCTGGATCACAATATAGGAAATAAACACTATACTTCCATAAAATTTCCTATCTCCACCATCAGCTTCAAACACCATCACTAAAATACTGAGATGATTTACACAGCAGCATGGGACTGCTTAAGTCAGGATAGCAAAGACTTATATAGACATGCAAATGGAAAAAAAGCTATGTAGGCCCCCAATCTACCAGTCATTTTCTTGCTCCAATTATTATCAAAAGACATTACACCCTTAAACTGCAAGAAGTTCACTGTCTATTGCTAGCCATGTAGTAGTTTACTACAATCACCACAGTAATGTTCATGACAGACCAGTATATATTTTAAATTGAAATTAAGTTATCAAGTACCATTGAGAGCACATTAATTTAAAACAATCTATTAGAGCAGTTGACAATATGTAAGAATCAAGCTCTTTATATATCTAGCTGTAATGCTGGAAATTGAAAAATAAACTATGGCAGAATATTGGCACTCCTATCAGTTTATCATGGCGTCATCCAAAAGAAGGATAAAACCCCAGAATTAATCCAAATGCAAATCTAGCCAAAAGGAACACACATTATAACACATTGAATAGTCCGTAATATGCCAGTAAACTTCCACTTTGGGAAAGCTATTTATACTCCCATAGTGTAATCCTTTTTCTACTTAGCACAATAAAATGTAAACACAGATATAATTAGAAGAAACTGTGAAAAAGGTTCATTATTTTCTTGGTAGAGAGTATAATGAGTCCTTTTCATTGTTGCGTTACTTGCTAGTCTTTCTTTCTTCCTTGTACTAGACCAGATGCCATGAGAAATGACTACAGAATTCAGTGATATTATCCAAGAAGACAGTAGTGACCAGCATCCTACCTGACTGTATGTGTAGCCTGAAAATGACTTTCCTGTCTTATTCTAGCTAGGGAAAAAACAAAAAGCAATATAAAACTAGGACTAACATTTCACAAGAAATCAAGCCTCTCTTCCACCAGAGTTGCCCTTGGTTGCTATTCTGTTAGTGTGTTGTGTACTCATATTTCTTTCTTTTTTTTCTGTCTCTCATTGCTGATTTACATAAATTCATACCAGACTTAAGCTGGTGCAGACTCCCAACAAAGACACTGGACAGTATAAGCTTCCTATTCTCCCTGAAGTACTTCATTTCACAAAGACAACTGCAGGATACCAGTATTAATTTAATTTCAAACATCATCACAGCTTTCTGCTCATGAAAAACTTCAATTCTTAGATAAAGCCAAGTATGCAATGCCAAATGTATGTCATAGAATTATTTTTTAGTACAACACCAGACCTGGTGATATCTGTGTAATCAGTTAAACCTGATATCTATGTAATTCCAATAAAGTCATGGGAGGTATATATTATTCCATTTTACAGATGCAGGGAAGTTACAGAATACAGAGAGAATTTGCCAAGACAACTTACAAGTTATCAGCAATACCAATGTGCATTTCTCAACTGCAGGTAAATCAAAAAAACCTTATTCCTACCTGAGTTACAGTCACCTCATCATTTAAAATCATCCTCTGTCCCCAAGCCTTAAGTACTACATTCAGATTTTGCTGTGGTGATCCTCATATCCCACCTCTCTCTTCTGTTGTGTTCTCTGCAGAAAAGAGCATTGTACCCTGAGATTTCCTCAGGCAGATGGGTCTTTTGACTTTTTTAAGTCAAAATTAGGCTGCTTATCAAAAACTGCAAATTTGTCTGGATTAACTTCTTTTGACTGACACACATTAGGATGTGCTCATGGGAGTAGCAGAGTGGAGAAGCAGTAATCATGGAGAGGGGGAAAAAATGATAAACAGCTGGGGGACAATAATCTCTTCAGTGGCACTGCGAGAATCCCAGAAAGCACAAACCAGAATCTGTAGTCCAGCCTGAAGGAAAGATATGCATCGTGCTAGGAGGACAAATTACCTGGTTAGCACTGCACTAACCTGAGCTCTGAACAACTGCTAAGTGAATGCTCACTGTGAGAAAGCCCAGCCAACTGAACTAGAAGGATGCTAAGAGCACAGGTTGAAGGTAAATTACACGTATCAATGGAGAGGAGAAAAAGTGATTGATTTACTTCTCATCCATGGATTTAAGAAAGCCTCTCACAAGCAGTAATATAGAAGAAACAAGGACACCAGGGTAGTTAGTGTGCAAATTAACACTGGCATAACTTTATATAATAACAATATGGTCATATCACAACTCAGTTTAGAGTAATTTATATTTTTTTCTGTTTTCCTCTTACCACCGTGAATTGGAAAAGTGTAAGTGGTGTCCCCTTGTGAACCAAATCACCTGCAATTATAAAGTGAACAAGTAACTATCAGTCCCACCTGCAATATTCCTTAGTGATGCAGACTGTTAAAAATTAATTGATACTTACTTGCAGCACAAAAAACAGCCTGTGCAAATCTAAAATTAGCACATTCCCCCCCCCCACCCCCAAGGTGCTTTATCCATTCCATTAAAATATTCACATCAACCTGAATATGAATTAAATGTGGCTTCTCTTCTTCTTTTAAACAAAATCTGCATTTCAAAGGAAATAGACACTTTTATTTTGGATAATGAAGAGTATCTGCCTACTCTTCCTTTTGTTTTTCACATTTCATATCTCCTCTATTCAATTTTTCATCTTAAATTCCCTAATTTGGCATCGTCCAAATAAGCACATATTACAAACAGAGGGTCTGTTTCCTAATTAGTATAGTACTTCAAGATGATACCTATATCTGTATCATGGAACAGTTAAAGTTGGAAATTACCTCTGGAGAGCATCTAGTCCAACTCCCTCTGCTCAAAGCAGAGTCCACTAAAGCAAGTTCTTCAATATAGAAAGAAAAGAGTGTTGCTATTGTACACACTTTTATACTACAGAGCAGGCTCATTCTTTGATTATATTAGGATCCTATACAGCTACATGCACAAAAGCTCCATAATAAAAAATTCCCTTGTTTCGCATGCAAACAAATTTAAATTCTTCAACAAAAGACTACAGCACCATACATAAAAAGGTAACTAAAATTACAAATATGCTCAGTCTTTATAGAGTGTATGTTTCATCATAGAACAGAAGCACCAGAACAAAAGTAACACTAGAGATAAATTAAATGATACTGTCATAAAAAAACACCAAGCTGCTGTGTTTTAAGGGTTGGTCAAGGCCATGATGTGGGAATGCTTCAGTGTGGGTATGCCTGGAACAGGCACAACTTGCAGATGCAATTTTACATACGAATTAGCCACTAGACAAAAAAATGAATAAACAAGCATTAGGCATTTTGTAACTTTTTTTCTTGTAATTCTGGCTAACCAGATATATCAGTCATTAGCAGATATTTAACGTATAAGTAGCAACAACATGTTTAGTATTCTTCAGTAAGATAGAGTTTATACAGGTATAGACACCTTATCTAGACATTCTTGCAAATAGCACTCTATAGGCTCTAGGAGCTCAGGCAGCAATCCTCTGTAAGTGTTTCTGCATCAACAAGAAAAAGCAAATCCTGGAGTAGTAGGAACTACTCCAAGTAGAGCACCAGTGTTTAGCTTTAGAATTGCACTATCTGCAAAGATGGTACTGCAAGTTCCAATGAACTTCAGTGCTGTTACCACACTGGCACTTTCACAGAAAATTACACTGACTTCCTTGGGGACTGGATTTTCACCTGAAAAACACAGTAGTGAAAGTATGTACAAGGATCTCTAAATTGGGGCCCAAGTAGAAAAATCTATAATGGATGACCACAAATTTAACAGATTTCTAGCTTTGCGTTGCAATCTCTCACTGCATAGTCTCTTTTTAAAACAGTTTTCTCTCAGAATATCTTGATGGTTGTCATTATTTTGGAAGCCTGATTACACTCAAGAGCAAACAGGGCCATTTTGAACATGTGCTTGACTGGTCATGCTTTATAAAAAGATATATTCTAAACCAAAAATGGAAATCAGGGTGACTCGCCAATCAGATTGCAAGGAAAAAAACTGAGTTTTAAAATACTGTGTAATGTAAAGCAACAAGCAGCCAAAAAATTCACAAGAACTAATTTACTAAGATAAGCAGTTCATTTTACTCATTTCAGAAGTTCAAAGAGAGTCTCAAACAATGCATAAAGCCACAATTTTCTCAGTGTGCCATAGGCTGATGTCCCCCCTAGTATAAAAGCAACATTTTGTGAAGCAGCAAAAATAAGAAGAGTTACAGACAGAAAAAAATTAAATCTGCACTTAGAATCAACTAAAACTCACAGTTTTCAAACAAAAATTCTTCCCTTCTGGGTAGAAAAGGATGACTCTACTTATCTGAATGAAACACTGGACTCAAGGGAAAGGGAGTTACATTTTTTCAGGGAAGTGGCACTACAGCATGGAAACTGAAAGATGAGTTGAGATGATGAGTAGGACATCTGCAAGTAAAAATTTCAAATGTTTGTGCTTCTTTTCTTCCTTGTCACAGCAACTCTAATGATCAAAGGCACAAGCATGTAAATGCTAGCAAAGTCATGACAAAGGTTAAGACTAATCCACACACTTGAAGAATCAAAAGATTCTCCAAACACACAGTCCTTTAAAATTAGAATTTAAGCAAGTGGAAATTAGAAAGTAGGAGAGATTAGCATCTTTGATAATTGTGCGTTTCTTCTTAGGTAGATGCACAGATGCATAGATAGCACAGCAGAAATACAAGGGAAAATGTTCTACCTCTCCCAGACACCAGTTTCAACTTTAAATTATTTTTAGAAGATCATATGTGAGACAAGATGACCAGACTTGAAACATTAATTCTGTATAAAACATGGTATTTCGTCAAAACATCCACCATAAACCAGTCACAAAGAATGAATATATATGTATTATCCCAGCTGTTGCCAGCAACTTCCAAATAGAAAAATTGCAGGTTTGAAGCCCACTTGCAAAATCTTCAATTTGAAGAATGTAATTGCTAGAGGAAGATTTTGTATGACTGAAGTAATTCAGTTTCACCAAAATTTTACCTGGATACAAAGTAAGGAAAGACGCAGGAAATTGCTGTACCAGATTTGTTCACTGGGTGGTGTGACCAAGTAAATCCCTTTGGATTCAGGGTCTCAAGAAAAACCCCCAGGTAACTGGATGTCACCGTCAATATCATTTCACCTGCTTCAGTAAGAATACAAATTACTAGTTTTTAAATAAATGTATAGATACATATATACTGCATTGATAATCTGCATACTGTGTTACAAATCTCAGGCATTAAATGAGCAAGCTCAGAGGATACAAACTTGTGAAGAAAGCAAGGAAAGTTTCACTGCTTTCAGTAAAAGTCAGGAACAATGCTATCAAACAGATTTAGATGATTAGCATCTTTAAAACATATCACATTATGATATGTTTTCCTTATCATTACATTATCTGAAAATTCTGGTATTTATCGTAAAGACAAAGGGGGCCAGGCTGGTTTATCTACACTTGGACTGAAACTCTTGTTTGTTTCACAGTTTTCTTTCAACCAGATTTCCAACACATATTTATAATACCAAGTATCATTAACATATTTGCCACATGTTCTGCAGATAGAATATAACAGGAATAATAATTTTTAAAAACAATCCTTTTTTGGGCAATCCAATTGCAGGTCCTAATGTTCTCTACTGAAGAGCTCGAGCAAAAAAAGAACCTGTTAGGCTTCTCATCCTTTTTAAGAGATGAAAAGAATAAATCCACTGAAGATTGTTTCTTAATGTATTTTCCTTAAATTAGTGTTAGGGAATGTTGGAGGGGAGCAGAGTTGTGTCCTCCTCACCCCTTGTTTTTCTTTGTGAGAGCATGCTATTGTACAATTAAAATGTCTTTTCAGTAATTTGTCATCTGCTTTGAAATCATTCCTTTCAATATAATCTTTTGTTAAGATCAGGCAATAGAACACATCTCCTTCTGCAGAAAGGAACAAATTAAATTTCTAGTACACACTGGGTGGATGAATTCTACTCACAAATTGCATTTCATGAGCATTAACACAGTTGAAAGATGAAGATATTTGTCATGCTTATACCATACCTTGTATAAAAACTGGAATTAGTACAAATTATCACTCTTGAATTCTCAAGCTGAAATTCAGTACCACAAACTCCTCCTAAAACTGGTATAATTTGACAAATGTTAAACATCATACTTTTACCAAATTATTTCTGCTTGTTCACTTTGTGTATACATATGTATTGACGAGGAGAAAGCTAATGGAGCATATTTTGACTTGGAACCTTAAAACCTGTATTCCTTTCACCTACTCCAATGTTTCCTGTGGAGTGGCAGCACTATCATAACCCTTATTTCCAAACAATTTCATATTGTTGGAAGTCCTGCATAAACAGAGACTGCAAGCTTGGACTTTTATGTCTGCCCTACTGCCCATATTTCACTAAGTCTGAAGAAAGTTTACAAACCTACTTCTTTACAGAAAAATATCCCTCTGCTTTTAGTGGTCAGATATTTCAACTCCTTCTCATGTCCCGATGTGCAGAGACCATGCTGCTAATGCCTACACTTGTGCATATAAATCTCTAATCTGTCAATCCAGCTGCCTGTGAATAGTCTATTTAGGTTGGGTTTAAAGCAGTGGGAAGTCGACCTACACGAGAGAGTTCCCTTGTAAGATGACCGGAGGTCAGTGTTATTATCTCTGTAGGCTACCAATGGTGCATTTGTTCCACCCTGTGTATTCATTTATAATAAGCTCCACCGCGCTTTGAAAGCGCTGGGAGGGATGGGTACAGAAGCTTATCTTCTGTCAATTGGCTGAAGCATAAGACGACTCCAAAAAGAGATGTCCTCAGTATTTAACTGCTCAAGTAGAAGATGATTTAACTTTGTTATAAATAAATTAGAGACCTTACACCCAAATCCCAGTAGAAGTATGCTGTAATCCCACTTTCTATTCAGACTGCCACTTAGCCATATACTTCCCTCACTTTTGAAGTTCTCACTGTTTATAAATACCTGCTGAAGATGTGTATTGTCAATAGCAACTTCCCATTAAAAGTAAAAATAGTTACAAAAGCCAGTCTAAGCAATTAAAGCACAACTACATCATCCAGATGTAATTCTAGATCCAATACTTTATCTTTAAATTTAAATAATGTAAATAAAACAAGCTCAGTATTCAACTGAGGTTCATATTTAGGTTCAAGTTTTCCAGATGCAAAACCCCCATATGGTTTCAACAGAGTAGAACATTTCTCATTTATAGGTTTCTTGAGGGAGTGAGAGAGGAAGGTGAAAGGAAAACACAATAAAACAAAATCATTTCAGCATTCCTGTAATCACTGACATTTGTAAATGGCTGTGTGATTCATGTACAAAACTATTCTCCTACTCAACATATTTGTAAAAAATATTTACATATAGCTATTTCAAAATTTTAATACAGAAGTGTCATTTAAATGCTTCACATACTCTTCTTACAAGGCACTCTTGTAAGTCTTGGAATTCCTTCCACAATTTAGCTGCTGCTGGTTTTTTTCTAACTTATTCCATCTCTCTGAGCAAAGAGAAAAAAGCATATATAAGATGTGGCATTTTTAGATGGTGGACTATAGAACCAAGGAGAAGTTAGTTAAAGCATTCTTCACACAAGAGACAAAGGTGTCAAGACACATAAATTTTTGTGGCTTTGTCTTGAAAAGATACAGAGCAATATAACTTGTCAGCTTGACAATTCTTCCAGGCTTTGTTTACTGTTCTTGCAACACTCACAGAAAATGAGATCACCAATCAGACAAGGTCAAAATACCATGATATCCAAATGCTGGATAAAATACAGCAGTGAGCATGCAAAGTGAATGTCATAGATCATTACAGAGGAGCTCAGATTACTGCAGGCACACAGTACCATGCTTCAATAGCAGCTGGATTTAATGCAACATCTACCACTTCGACAGACCACTCCAAAATAACTACATATATAGTTCATTTAAATTTAAAAAAAAATATTTCCTTTAATAGTATTATGGAGCCACGAATAAAATGCACAATCATTTTCTGAGTATCCATCTTTTCCATTTACAATATATTCCTGAAACTTATCCACGTCCTTTCCTTGTTATGTGATGCCTACTTTCAATTCAAGTACCAAATGTGGAGTCATTTGCAAAGCTGAAACAGTAGAATACAAACAAGGGGCGGAAAGGTCAAAATAGGCCTGACATCTTTACAGGCCTGTCTTCTCACTGACAGATTTCCCAAAACACACTGTGCTTCTTGTTAAGCAAGTGTCACCAGTTTCTTTATTGTCTTCTTCCAAGGTGTTAAACAGCTCTGTACTGTTTGATAACCTGTCATCACCCAACAAATGTTAGCAATAAAGAAAAAATGCACTAGCTTTCCATGACAGCATAATAAAACATACTCAAGAGATTTTCCCTAAATACACTATTTGATAAAACTAAAATAAAAAGTACAGTTATATTGAGGTTTTTCAGCCTTTCCCAGGAAAAAAAAAAAAAACCAAAACTGAAATGCACTTAAAATGTCACCCTAGTCTAACTGATCAATCAAGAGTTTCTGTGCAAACATAAAACACACTCGCCACACTCAATTGTTTGAATTGCACTGACCTACCCAAAAAACTGACTACTGTGGGAGTAAAAAACTTTCAAATTATTACAATATGGCACTTTCTTTATTTCCTCAACTCCACGGTGAATAAGTTTTCTTTATTTTTTTTTTTAATTTAGTAAGAGTTAGTTAAAACCACAACTAATCTCTCTAAGAAGAGGAAGGTGTGGTAGGCAGATGGCAGAGGTGCAAAAAGCCTCCACTAGGATCCTGCTGGCAGGGCAGGAATGATCTCTGACATTGGTAAAGATGCAAGTATGTGATCTGCCTACACTACTATGCTGCCTGTTCATTGCCCTTTCAACGCCCTGCTGTGCCCTTGCTTTTTTTAACAGAGTATCATGAATGTCTTTTAACATTTTTATTTGATCTGCCAAAATTAGAAGTTTAAATAGCCATTAAGTGCACCATAAAATTCATCAACCCTTTTAAATCAGTATTACACCTGACAATCTTTCTACTGCAGAACCAGTAAAGAGGGGGAAGAAAAGCTGGATTTCTTAATTAAGTCAATCTTCCCCTACTAGTGATTAAAAACATTCATGTATATGAATAGCGTTTGCAAATCTATTTTGCCGTTGATGTTGTAGGATGAAATTGTTTAAAGTACTGCCTATAGATATACCCACCTCCTTACAATAACTACTTTTAATTGTGTTATAAAATAAATGTGCATAATGTTGGACCCCAGGAATAATGATGACAAATAAGCCTTTCCCTGAAGATGATGATGACCTACTTACTCACCATTTAAGGAACTAAAGTCCTCAATCTGCAATACTTTCAAACACTTATTAAACCTAGAAAAAACAAAAATTTGATGACTTCCAGTTCAAATGGATATTACTTTGAAAGAAGTGCATGTTGCAATTTTTTGCACCACTATAATTAGCAACAACGAAGCTACACCAATTAAGTTTTCCTGATGTCAGTTTATTTTATGGGAGGGGTAGAAATTAAAAGGAAAAAATAAGGCAAGAAAGCTACCAACTAAATACCTTTTTCAAAAAAACCCACTCATTTGTTATTCAAATGTGTTATTTAACTATAGATTAATTTTAAAATATTCAGTTATGAAATAGAAAGATTCAATTCATCTTTTGAAGAACACAAGCAATTAAAAGGGGATTATTTTCTGTATCATGCCCCACCAAAAACACAGGTTACAATTATCATAGGAGTTGTATTTGACACAAGGTGAAACATGACTTTGGATGGGGAAACTGTACAGCAGGAACAGCTGAACTCTGAAGAAACACAATACTTCTGTCATGCAGATACCTTCAAGGATAAATAGGAAAGGAAAACAGAACAGTGAATAATATGAGTAGAATAGATCACCGGTAATGATGTTGATAAAACAATGTTTCTTTAAGAAATATTTGCTGAGCCAATGATCTTCCAAGGTGGCAAGACAGGTTTGGTAGTGTCTTCACTGATTTAAATAGTTACTCATCAGCTCTGTTGTCTTGGTGCTTGTTTACAGACATAAATCCTAACATTTAAAAAATCTTAGCCAAAAAACTGCAATTCCCTCCCTTGCTCCTGGCCCTTTAGGAGCTTTAGACCTGCCTCCTGGTGAGTGAATAATGATATCCTCAGATATCACTCAACAATATGGTCCAAACGAAAGTTAACAAGTATAGCCAGAGTGAGCTCTGCCTGCTGGGTCTGACCATACCTCCCACGAGCATTCCTGCAAGCCAGCATGGCTAATTCTCCTCCCAATAAACTGCATGGACCAGCCCAGGGATGTTTGGTGCTCTGCACTGGGTTCTCAGGCCAAACTGAGAAAATTCCAGATTTAGGAAAAGCAACACATGAGAATCTATGTAATGCTAAAAGCCTGACTTAAGTGAACAAAATTTGAAAAAATATTATTAAAGTGGTAATTGCTGTTTAGCCAAAAATTTTATTGTTTACTAGGGTTAACAGAGTGGTCATATTTATGTAAAACAAAAGTGAGAATATTTCCCTCCAAAGGTGCACAAAGTTCAGTGAGTAAAAATGCAGCAAAATATTTCACAAAAGCCAAAAAAGTGAAAATATATCATTCCTAATATGAAACCACTTAAAAATTTGATTCTTCATTCCTAGCTCTGGAAAAGTTCTACCATTTTTGAAGAGTACTGTTCAAATCCCAAGTGCTGTTAAGTCACTTTTCTTTTCCTGTTCATATCCTGATTTATTGTAGCTTTTGAAATTTAATGGATTTTGGATATAACAATATCACACCATGAGAAAAATAAACATAGTCAGCTGTACTCTTTATTCAAAGTCAGAGGCTGCAAACTCTGACATTTGTTGGAACCCAAGGGTTTTACAACTTAAAGCAAATAGAATGTTAGATATATTGGGGAAAACATCCCTGTTCATTACTCAGTCTTCCGGTTCACACTCCAAAGGAAAAAAAATTCCTTTACAAATTTAATTACAGCGATCCTCTAATTTCTAAATGCATAAATTGAAAACACCTGCCTGAAACAAGAAATCCATTTTGTACATACATACACCAGCATCAAAACAGTACAAGGCTGAATAGTTATCTATGTTTTTCATTTCAGTGTAGTGGGTCCTGCTGGCATTCCTGCATGGGCAACTCCTTACATTGAACATGAACCCAAAATAGTGCTTCACATCTTCCACATGGATTAAATGCTTATGTCAACATTCAATAAATATGGCTATGAATGTCCCTTTCACTTTACACCCCATCTAACTGTTAAAATAAGGATGCAAATCAATTGTAAATTAGTTTATAGGAAGTACTGCAGGAAGTAGCCTTTAGAACCATTGCAGACTTTAGAAAGTTTTTGGCATCAGATAAAAGGCTGGAATATTTTCCTGTCACTATCTCCATGGTGGGACTTCTATCTGTACAGTTACATGCTTCCACTGTGAACTTAAATTCCTCAGGCCATTGAAATAGCTAAAAATATTTTAAATAACTGAGATCAGAATGTATGCTTATAATTCATATAGTAGATGTGTATATTACGGAAGAACTGTCAGAACTAGTTACCTTTCTGATCCATTAACCTCAAACTATACCCCGAAATGACTTTATGCAGAACTTTTTAAGGAAATTCAATAAGGAGATCTACTTAAAATTCACAGCACAAAACCCACTCTTTAACACTGCACTCTTTCAGAAGCATTTTTCTCTGTTGTATATAGACAGTTATTCTAATATATGAGTGCTAAATGTCAATTAACACTTTAGTGTCTGATTAAATATCACTGTTAGGGCTACAAAAGAAAACTTGCAATTTTTATTTAAGGACAGACTATGCTTCTGTGTTCAGATAGCTTTCCAATTCTTTGCAGGCACTCAAAAGTAGAAAACAGTCATAGCTCTCACTTCCAGCTTAATGTTTTCCTTACACTTCAGTGAATGTGTGGAGAAAAGGGCACTTGCATCCCTGCCTGTCTGCCTCAAAGACAGTTGCTTCCCTCTCAGCACAGTAACTCCATCTACTGAAGCACACTTCTATATCTCCTTCAATATTAGAGTAATGGAGAATCTCCAAGGGAGGTCACTTGAAAAAGCACAATCTTAACTTATAGATGGGTATAAAGCTTGTTGAAAGTCAGTATTCCTTACTTCAGTGGGTTTTGAATAATGCCCTGGGTCTAGTCAAGCAAAACTCTTTTTAAAGTCACGGTTAAGAGACAGACATATGTCCCTTGACTGGCTTGAATGTATTTTATTACTACTTTAAAGGGCAATGCAAGTACATTTTGTCTTTGTCACTTAACTAGAGCTGTATTTGACCTAACTTTGCAATTGTCTCCCACAAGAGAAGGCCCATACATTTAAACAGACTATTACAGCCTGTTTTGCACTACAAATTAATTAGGTTAATGAAATGTAATAGGAGTCTCATCTCAACTGCAAATTTATAAATTTTGTACAGATTCTCTGATTTATTTGAGCTATTAAAATTTCCTAATAGTAATTCTGGCAGCTGAGCTTTGGGAACTGAGATTGTATTTGGGAAATCAAAATCTCAAATACACTTTCAAGTCACACATTTCCCTCTGCATATAGCATGCAAAGTTATTGAAAGATGAGAAAAATATATGTACAAGCTTTGAGCAAACTGAGTGGTGAGAGACCTAGTAAAACTCAAGATTTTGGAAGATAAATCTGTTGCTTGTTTTCAAGAAGATTTACTGCTAATTCTCCTTAGTCTCTGTAGTAGAATCTGTCTTTACTGTCTGACCAGTGTTGCTCAAACAATAATCACCCTTCTGCTAGATGTTACTTAATCAACTGCTTTTTCAGATGACAAAAATTTACAGTTGATTATACTGCATAGCTGCATTGGTATTTCAAAAGTTTCTACTAAGGGATTATTTTTGTGCTCAAATACCTCTCAATAAAGGATTCTGCAGTCTGAATATCCTTGGATTTTGAAGAGTGTTCACTGAAGCAGATGAAGCTAAGTTAAAGAAGCATTTAGTGCTTCACCACACCAGCTTCAATAATATCTGTTGTGTTTATATGTGAGCACCCCCAGGCACACATTTCTCCCTTTAGCTGCAGTTATGTCTCTATATATCACAGCATACCCAGATTTAAAGTCTAAAGTCTAAAGCTTTTCTGAGAATTGAGTTGAGACTACTACTGCTGGGCTATTACCCTCAAAGCACAATTCAGTCATTAATGACAATTTTGTGTCCTTTCTCTGTGAAAGAGGGTTTCCTTAATCTTCATTTGGTTATGCTCAGCACTGGCTGGGTTTGCTCAGTAATCAGGAGTTCAAATTTCAAACAGCACAGCCATCTGACTTGAGCACCTCCTTAAAACAGATACAACTGGCCAAAAGAGCAAGCTCCTAAAGAACCAAATTTTTTGTAAACCTATCCTGAAGAGCAATGAGAACCTCAGCAGAATTCTGCGTTAAAAAAACAGAGACATAAAAACAATCTGATCTTTTCCTCCCTATCCCTCATAAGGGTAATGGTGGTAATTTTTTAACAAGGGAAAAAAGAAAGTAACTTGATTCTAGCCATCGTTACTAGAGATAGAAAGTTATCAACAGCATCATTCAGAGTGAAAGCCAAACAAAACACCTTCTATAAAGTCCTATGGTCTCTTCCAAGGCAAAAAAAAATTAAGGTGCACAAAACAGTAAGTGGCAAGAGCTGAGAGCCCCCATAAGCGTTCTGAAAAGGACATATTCATTAGGTTGCACAGTATCATATAAAAATAAGTAATAGGGCTAAAGTAAGGACTTTTCCTAGCAGTAGGTTATTCCAGATCGACAGGTTTGCTTACCTACTGAGAATCTAGCTGTTAACACAATTAGACTGGAAGGGTGACTGACATGATCCAATATAGCAAATGTGAAGAATATGAACTTACTTCATGTTCAGTTATTTCATGTTCTAACACAATTGTTTTTTCAATACCTCAAAAAATAAAACTTGATATTTACAAATATAGAACAGCACATCAGAGCATTACAGAGCACTGCAAATATTGTTTGGATTTCAATTCTGTTTATTTGTCATTTCTCAAGGCCCTTAGGAACAAAGGGATTCTTGTAATCACAACACACTTACACACTAATGCTTTTGTATAAACATAAACGCTGAATCACAAAGCTCTTTCTTCTATTTCCCCAAACACAAATATCCAGAAACTTCAGTCACCCTATTTATTAGCTAGTACAGCTTTAATCATCTAACCATTATGGTTCTCTCAGTCCCCTCTAGCTTTTTATAGATGATTATTTTAAAAAAATCAAATAATCCATAAGAATGCAAACAATAAGTATTACATCTTATTTCTTATATGCTCATGACTTTTTTATCTATTTAGCAGAGCAGTAAACTGATCAAGTCTTATGAACTCCAATTCTATTAAATCACTTTACCTCAGCTTTTACTAAATGAAAGAAAAACAATCTTTCTAGCAGATCAAGAAAAATTTTTATTTATTCCATCTTTTTAGACAAAAAACCTTTTTATGGGTGCCACTTAAATCACATCACCACGATTCCTGCTAAACTTTACAAAGCTATCCCTACCCTGCTCTAGCTTTATTGTGTAAATAACAGTGTCTCAACACACTTTCCAGCAGAGATGTGAGATTCCTGGCTAAGAAACCTGGAATGTTTCAGCTATTTCAGGCTAATGATCTCTCAAATGCACACTAATATGTTTGATAGAAGTCTCTCAGCATGTGTGCACAGAATGTTTAACATAAGAATAACACCGCTGTGGGCAGGGCAAATCGTTGACACCATTTCAGACTGAGTGAGATGCTGGAGGCACAAATTAAAACTGTGAGCTTTCATTTCAGTGGGCTTTGACAGATGGAAGACTGCATCAAATCTCTAATTGTTTAAACCATTAACTCATCTTTCCACCTGCATTATATCTGGAAAGAGCGCTGCTGGAAGCCTGAAACAATTGCTTGAATACAGAATTCAGGAGTGTATATTATTCTAAAAAGAACATGAACTTTTTTGAGATAGAAAAACAGTATGTTTATTTGGCTGCACAATTTATTTTTATTTTCACATTTTCCTTTCAGTTCTAAAAACTAAAAAAATAGCCTTCCAGTCTTCTCATAGAATCAATCAATCAGGGACCACTGCCATGACCACTGGGAACAAGAAAGTTGTATTGCAATTCACAGTGCGCTATGATGATCCCCATTTATCTCCAGTCCTTGTAAATGCCACAGCACATGCAGCTCTAAATTATGCCAGCTGGTCTCTTGACTTTCAGCTCCCTACTAAAAGAAAAACTGGTGTAAGGAACTGTAAAAAAAATAAATTATGTCTACTTCACAAACTCTCTTGAAATGCCTTTCCCCCTCGCTCCCCCACCTTAGGTTTAAAATGTATTTTTCACTATGCCAGCCTCAATGTAGGACTCTGCCCTTTCATGTTACTCTTAGCAGCAATCAGCAATCCAACTGTTGTTTTTATAGGGAAGCACCTGTTATATGCTCAGCACTTCCAAGTACTTGAATAGAACAGCCTTGGAACTGTGGGGCTCACACTGCAAAAACAAGCCACAAAAATGGAGCAGGAACAGCAAAAGCTGTGCATTTACATCCAATTTAGCAAGAATGGCCACCAGAAGGAAGCGGGATTTTGGCCACTAGAAGGAAACAGGATTTTAAGGACAGCGGTGGCTTTGCAAACGGCAGGAAGCATGAGTCATTTGGGGCTTAGAAAGCGTAAGTAGAAAAGAAGAAGAATACATTGGGCTAAGAATTCCATTAAGGGGCTGGAGTACCTACCATATACAGAGAAGTGAAGATATCTGGGACTGATGAGCCTGGAGAAAAGGTTCAGAGAGATCTGCCTTATGTTTATAAATATCCATTAGGATACAATGAAAAAAGGGACAGCTAAGCTCTTCTCAGTCACCTCTATGGACTAAACAAGAGGCCATAGGCACAAACCAAAAAACAAAAAGCACAGAAACTCTTGTACTGTGCAGGTAGTCAAACACTGAAATAGGCTGGCAAGAGAGGCTGTGGTCTTTATGTATGAAGATAATCAAAATCCAACTGGATGTGGTTCCGGACAACCTGCTCTAGTTGACCCTTCATTAGAAGATCGGAAGGGGCTTTCCTTCCAACCTCAACAATTTACTGATTCTTTGACAGATTTTTAAGAAACAGATGGATGGGCACACAGAATAGTGACACTAGTGGAGAGAAAGAGACAAAATAGGACAAAAATTTTCAGAGGGTAAGTTAAGGACAGGAAAAAAAACCCAACCTAAGAATTATGTAAAGTTGTGAAGTTTAAATCCAACAGCAAAGGTCAAATCAGTGAAAAAATTCAAAGCACAACATAAAACAGTGTATTGCCATTTACAAAAAGAGCAAACTTTCAGTGCAAAGTTGTTACCCTTGAGGCACTTGAGTAAGCCTTGCAGATTATTTTCTTAGGCCAGGTTTTGATAGTATTTCACGTACCAAGTAGTTATTAAATCCACATAAAGCAGGAAAGATTGATCAGTAAATTTAATGGTTATTGCAATGCTTTAACCAAGTGAGTTAATCAGTGATATCAAGGCTGGAGGCAGCCTAGGATGAAATGTTCATGCACTAGTGAAGTTTACACTCCTGAGGGATGTGGGTCGGGCAAAGAATAAAGTCAGGACCCTAAATATTAGGAAAGCTTCCAGCTCTTCAAGATGTTAGTCAACAGGGCTCCCTGGGAAACTGCTGTAAAGGACAAGGGAATAGAAAAGAGATGGCAGATTTTAAGGACATATTTTATAAAAGACATGAATTCTCTATCGTCAAAAAATCAAGTAAGGAAGGCAACAGACCTGCATAGACCAATGAAGACATTCTGGTCAAGGTAAAGGGCAAGAAGGAAATGCACAGGCAGTGGAAGTATGGACACCTATTCTGGCTAGAATATAAGAACATGGTCAAACAGGGTTAGGGAGAAGGCTGAGGTATTCAAGATTTTTTCCTCTCAGACTTCATACACCTCCTGAGTGGATGGGCTGCAAGAGAGAGACTGGAGAAGCAAAATCACTCCACCTGTAACCTAACCAAAGATCAGGCACATAGAGGATAGGGAGGTCATTTGAGATATATGGCATGCCCTGGTTTAACCAGGCCTTTAACAGAATCTCTATAAATTAGAGAGATAAATTTGATAGTTGGACTCTTTGGCAGGAGATAAACTGGTTGGCTGGTCTCATCCAGTGGGTGGTGTTCCCTAGAGGTCACCAGAACCCTGGCCATCAGTACATCTTATTATCATCATCAATGGCACAGCAGGACTGAGGGCGCCCTAAGCAAGATCCTCTGCAGATGACACCACGCTGTGTGTTGTGACTGACATGCTTGAAGGACAGGATGCCATCCAGAGGGCATTGGACAAGCTAAAAACATGAGCCCATGGGAATTTTATGAGGATCAACAAGACCCAGTGCAAAGCACTGACCTAGGTGAGACAATCCTCTGTATCAATACAGGCTGGGGGATTAAAGGATTGAGAGCTTCCCTGTGGAGAAAGACTTAAGGGTAATGGTGGGTGGGTAATGTGGGTATGAGCCCACAGCATGCAACTGCCCTAACTACATCCTGGGCTGCATCAAATGCAGAGTCATCAACAGGTTGAGGGAGGTGATTCTGTCCCTCCAATCTGCTCCAGTGAGAACCCACCCGGAATGCTGCTTCCAGCTCTGGGCTTCTCACCACAGGAATGATTGTTTAGATCCAATCCAGAGGTGGGCCACAAAAATTATCAAATGGGAGAAGCACCCCTTCCAGGAAGAGCTGTGAGAGTTGAAAGTTGTTTAGCATTCAAGAGAAGAGTGGGCTTTGGGAAGACCTTATTGCAACACTTCAGTACTTAAGAAGGGCTTATGAGAAAAATCAGAACTGAATTTTCAGCAGCAACTGTTGAACAGGACAGTTTTAAATAAAAAGAAGAAAAATTCAGACTAGGGATAAGGAAGACATTTTTTATGATGAACATGGTGACACACTGAAACAGGTTGCCCAGGGGATGGAAGATGCCCCATCGCTGGAAACACTCACGGTCAGGTTGGATAAGACTCTGAGCAACCTGATCCAGTTGAAGATGACCCTTCTCATGGCAGGGATATTGGACTAGGTGACCTTTTAACCAACCTAAACTATTATATGATTCTAAGTAGATTACATAGAGAGAAAGTTACCAAAGTAAACATGACACATGAAACCAACCCTTCAGCTGTGTGTCTTCAGAGATACATAGTAAAAAAAAAACAGTCATGAAAAAGTGTGAATGTCTTCTGTATTTCTCCTAAACCCACAAAGTAAACTGCATTTCATTTTCAGAAGCAACATAACGAAACTGCCAGAAAACAATATCTATACATAGAATAAAAACCATAATAGCATTTTCTACCCTCATGAACATTGGGAATTGCAAGTAAAAATGTGTAAGCTTAGAAAACACAAACCTAATAACAACCACATCTGGGCAGAATTCTTCTCTCTCAACACTAAACACATAACTCTAAGAATTGCTCAGTAAATTCACCGAGACTTATGCTTGCAGGAAGAGCTAGAAC
The DNA here is from genome assembly GCA_009812075.1 of Sialia sialis. Classification (NCBI taxonomy): domain Eukaryota; kingdom Metazoa; phylum Chordata; class Aves; order Passeriformes; family Turdidae; genus Sialia; species Sialia sialis. Next base: position 71,810,389 of record VRYO01002772.1, read on the forward strand.
CCATCCAGATTTTATTATGTGACTTTGAATTATTAAATCTTTCTTTAAAAAAGAAAAAATATTCTAAGATCTATCATTTTAACAAGTTATAAACAAGTCTTTATCAAAAAGTGTGAATTAATATTTTTCAGTAGCAGCACTAGACATTCTGGTTTAGATACCGCATACTCAACCAACACTATTTTAAAAACTGACCTATTCTACTCTTCACTCCCTATCAGCTGCCATTTCATCTAAAAATAGACTAAGTTTTTTTCTATACATTTCCATTTAGCGAGAAGGGATCCACTATTAATGAATTATGTAGCAAAGCTACCTGACTACCTGTGTTGGAAACAAGTTGAATTATGTTTTAGATGAAACCTATACATTGCAGACACTACTTCATCCTGTATATAACCCATACCTCATAATGCTTTAAAATAATCGCTTAGGTAACTCAGAGTTATGATATATCATAACAAATATGATTAGTTGGAGGGGAAAAGGAGGAATAAGCCCAAAGTAGGTTATATTTGCCTACCTATGGGCATAACCCATGTCGAAATATTATTTAAAGACAGTCTGGAGATGACAGGCATTAATATATTTTTTGCAATACTTTGCCAAACACTTGGCTGTGATGAAAGACTTTAGGCCAGATGCATAAGAAAACTAGATCCACCAGTTTCCAGCTTTAACTGTCTTTCCCCAACCAGACAATACCTCTGCAGATGTTCTATTTTCAAATCCTCTGATGAACCAGCTGTTGGCAACAGGAACTGAATTTTTATGTAGCCATATACGCAGAAAAAAAAAAAAAAAAAAAGAGGGAAGCATCTGTCTAGTTCACTCCCCAGATAAGCTTTTTATCCCTGTGGTGTCTAGGAATGAGCAGAGCTGACTAAGATCCAGGTGCTGGTCCAACAACTGTGCTAAGAAATACTGAACCCAGCTCAATCCAACCCCTTTCTTTTTCAGTCTCTCCACGTTGCAGTTCTATTTCCTCAGGCTGCTGTTTATGAGTCCACCTTCACATTACTCAGCAAGTCTGACAGGCTGTCGGCCTGTCTACTGGTAAAGTAAAATAAAATAAATGCTATATTTTAACTTTCGATACCTAGACCAAATCTGAATGGAACCACAGTACACAATTCTATACCATGTAGTATTAATCCTAATGAGAGTGTCAATGTTAAAGGGAACGTAGAGGGCTGAAGAGGACATGTGAAATGCTTCTACACAAACACAGTTTGAATCCATTCCCCTTGTCCTGAAGTGGTAACAGGATCACAGCTTTCTATCAGCAGAGTGGTTTCCATCTCCTCCTGTCTGCTGCCCACACTGCATGCACTGGTGTAAAGGCACCTCAGCTGGCCTGCCAGCCATGTTGCTTTCCTAAAGGCACAGCCCTTAATTCCATTGAGATAATTCTCTGGTGTTTCCCCGTTGGTTTCTGTAACATTAGGAATCCCTGGCTTGTCTCAATAACACTGCAAGTGCATTCTATCATGGCCAGCACATTTCAGAGTCACTGGCAGAGGCTCCTCTTGTATGCTGTCCCTCTAACCTTCACTTCTCATTCCACAGGCACAAACCTGATATTGTCTCCCTTCCCTATCACAACTAGTTTAAAACTCCATCAATGAAATGGGTCTCTCTCATTCCCAAGAAGCAACTCTTCTCCCTGAGAAAGATGAGTCCTTACTGGCACAAGCATGCCTAGTGCTGCATAGACCATTCCATTGTCAAAAAACCCCCAAAATTTTGGTGGTGATACCAGCCACAGAGCCATGTAATAATAAACTCAGCCCATGTGTCTCTTCCAATGCTGCTGCCTTCAACTGGAAGTATAGAAAAAATCGTAACTTGTGCCTCAGATTCCCTTACCAAACATTCCAAGGCCCTGAAGTCCTTTTTTATCATCCCTGAATTATGTTTTCCCACTCCATCATCCCTTATGTGGAAAATCAGTAATGAGTAGTAGTCTCAGGACTGCACCAGATTAGGAAGTTTCTGGATGACATCCCTACCCAGGCCCCAGGAAGGCAGCAGATCTGGCTGTCTTGGGTTGCAATATAGGATGTAACCAAAAGTATCTATTCTATCACACCATCTGTTAAAACCAGGTGGGGCAGTGATCCTTAGCTCTGTGGAAGATATCCTCTGCTAATGGGCCATCTGTTAAAACCAGGTGGGGAAGTCATCTTTATCTTTTCCGCAACCCATCCTTCCTCCAGGGAAGTATCTTCTGCTAATGGCCCATTGAGTCCCACTGCATGACTGATAAAATTACTTCATCCCACTGGGAGATGCTCCAGTGAAGGGGAGGAGTCAAGCATTTCCTACCTACATAAAAATTGAGATTTGGAACATCAGAGCAGCCTTTTTCCACTGGATTCCAGAGGAAAACCAGACCCTTCTACACCACTACTGGACCTCTGAAGGGAAACTACACCCTTCTACAGGACCACTGCTTCAATAGAACCACATCTGTCACTGCAAGAGGACTGCAGCCTCCATTTAATGGGACTGCTACCAACACCCTGACAGGTATTCTGACTCTATCAGTGTTTAGATTTGTTTTTTGTAATACTGTATTTCAATTTTAATTTTCCTAGTAAAGAACTAATATTACTATTCCCATTTTTACCCGAAAGCCCCTTAAAATTATAACTTGGAAAGAGGGGTTTACATTTTCCATTTCAAGAAAGGTTCCTGTCTTTCTTAGCAGACACGTATCTTTCAAACCATGACACTGGTATATTGGGCCCTCTGTCCCCTTAAAAAGGAATCATCTGCAACTCAATAAACCTAAGTTCAAACAAAACAATGATCTATGAATTAAGTTAGACAAAAAAAAATTGGTTTCAAATCTTTTTCCAAAGAAGTTCACAAACTTCATCAACCACAATGTCACTTTTATCTCAACAGTGGAAGCCAACCTGTCAATTGTCAAGAATCAAAAAACGCTCAGTCTGCTTCAGTGCTGTACCAGTAGACAAGGAGGAGTGAGTACATGATGGCAATGAATTAGAAACTATTGCAACCAAAAACGACAATTTACTTTATAATCCTATAGTTGTCCTAATTATAACAAAGTATTTTAACATATTGAAATTACACATGTCAAAACAGGGCAAGCATTCAAGAGCTCTCTAGTGCTTCATGTTGAAAAACAGACTTCTGCAGAGATCTTACTAAACTAAATTTAATTTTAAATAATTGGTGAATATTTTGCTGCTCACAGTCATCTGAGATACTTAACAGGATCACAGATTGGGTAAGGCTGGGACCACGCTGGGTCAGTCAGTCCAACCTCCCTGCTCCAGCAGGGCCATGGCAGAGTACACTGCACAGGATTCAGTCCAGAAAGTTCTTAAATATCTTCAGTAAGGGAGGCTCCACAACCTCTCAGGGGAACCTGTTTCAGTGCTCAGTCACACAGGAAATTTCTTCTTATGTTCAGGTGTAACTTCCTGTGCTTCAGTTTCTGACCATTGCCTCTTGTCCTCGGCACCACTGAGAAAAGCCTGGCTCCATCCTCTTAACAGCCTTCCTTCAGACAGGCAACTGAGAAGGGATCTCATCTGCTTTTTGGACACACTGCTGGCTCATGGACAGCTTGTTGTCCACCAGCACCCCCAGGTCCTTCTGCACAGAGCTGCTTTCCAGGTCAGTCCCCACCCTGCACTGGTGCAGGGGGGTTGTTCTTCCCCAGGTGCAGGACCCTGCCTTTGCTGAATTTCAGGCAGTTCTTCCCTGCCCATCTCTCCACCCTGTTGAGGCCCTTCTGAAGGGCTGCACAGCACTCTGGGGTAGTGACCACTCCTCCCAGCTTTGTGCCCTCACTGACCCTGCTGAGGAGGCACCTGCCCTTGATCCAAGTCGCTGGTGAACAGGAGAAGAAATACTAGGCTCAGTATCGAATCCTGGGGGATACCACACATGACAGGTCCCAGTCAGACCCTGTGCAACTGATCACATTCCTCTGTGATTTGCCAGTCAGTCAGTTCTCTATCCATCCAGTCCTTCCTTCCAGAGTTTGTGTACTAGTGTATTGCAACAAAGCGTCAAAAGCCTGGCTGAAATTGAGGTGGGCAATATCCCTGCATCCCCCCTCCACCCAGGTAAGTTGTTTCACTGCAGAAAGCAATCCAGTTGGTCAAGGACTGCTCCTGATAATCTACTTGTCATCCATGTGGACGGAGATGGCTTTCAGAGGGAGGTGTTCCACCACCTTTCCAGGGGCTGAGGTGAGGCTGACTAGTTCAGAAGTTCCCTAGGTCTTCCTTCTTACTTCTTCTGAAGGCTGGGGTGGCATTTGTTTTCTTCTAGTCCTCAGGAACCTCCCCTGATTGCCACAACCTTTCAAAGACGATCGTGGTTGGCCTACTTATGTTGTTCACCAGGTCTCTCAGCACTTGTGGCTGCATCTCGGAGCCCATGGACTCATGGATGCTAAGGTGCTCTCTAACCCAATCTTCCCTGACCAAGCGAAAGTGTTCCTTGCAACACTCCTTTACCCAGGTCTCCTGCGTCAGAGATTCCTGAAGCTTGGTCTTGTCAGTAAAGACTGATGCAAGGAAGGTGTTCAACTCTGCCTTCTCCTTGTCCTCTGTTACTACAGACCCCATTCCCTTAATCCAGATGTGTCTTGGCCTTCCTTGCCTCATTTCTACTCACTCTGAAACCGCTCTATACTCATTCCAAGTGGCCTGACCTGGCCTCCATCTTTTGTGCATTTCCTACTTATACTGGAGAAATTACGCCAGTTCTTTATTTATCCACATATCTCCTGCCCACTTTGCCAAATTTCTGGGTCACCATGATGCATCATTCTTGAGTCTTGCAGACGTGATCCTCAAGACCAACTAGCTTTCCTGGGCCCCTCTTCCCCACAGGATCTGTTCCCATAGGATTCTTCCAAGAAGGCCCCGAAAGAGGCTAAAGCTTGCTCTCCTCAAGTCCACACTTACTATCTTGCTTGCTGTCCTGCCTCCTTCTTGCCCAATACTGAATTCCAAAATCTTATGGTCACTGCAGCCAAGGCTGCCCCAACTTTTGTATCTCCAAAAAGGCCATGTTATTTGTAGTAAGGTTGAGCAGCACACCATTCCTTGTGGAATCCTCCACCACTTGTCACACTCATATAAACCTCCTCCACTGAGGTGCTGAGAAGCAGTGAAAAGAATTGTGCATTTAAAAGGTTAACAGAAATCTCTGCATCACTTTGAAAATTTCAGTTAGCTAAAGCAATTGCTTAACTTTACATTGCAAAACACAGAAAATCAAAGCTTATCCTGAAAAGACAACATTATGCTTAAGTTCAGCTCTGCTAAGAGTTTGGCCAAGCTTATATTTATTTATTTTCAAAATATGGCAAAGTTGCTTTCTTAAGGAAAAAATAATATATTATCTTCCTAAGAAAGAATGAAAAACAGGGTAACATCACTGCAAAGCCAATGTTAAGTAATTTTAAACTTAAACTATCATTGTTTCATAATACAATATAAATTTGTAGCATGCTTATGCTGGTTTCAAGATACTGATTCAATTTTAAGACAGAATTTCTATACAGGTTATATACATCTTATGTGGATTTGATAAACTTGGGAGTGACTCAGATTTTCCTGTAACCTTCTCCCGCTTTAAAACCAGGACTACATTTCTAGCATGATCCCATTTTTGTTGGGCAGACACAAACCATTGGAAAACCTTTCAGATTACTTACCACAGCAGCCTTCACAACTAATTTTTTTTTTTTTTAATTGTATCAGGATCACTGTGGAACAAGGCCCTCATGCTTTCCTGCAAAGGCAATTCAGTTATCATGAAATACATCCTCTGCACATCCATTTGGGGTTTTCAAGAATAATTTTAAGAACAGTAAGATTTCACTGAAGAAGTGAAATCCTTAGCAGTGTGGCACAGCTAATAGGAAATGTTCCATTCTTATATTGACTCTGTTATAGCCTGGATTTTAATACTGATAAAAGCAATCCATTTTGTTTTATTTACCTGCAACAAAACAGTCAAAAAATTGGCCCATTTCCAATCTTTTTTATGGCAACAGAAGCTAGATCAGCAAATGTGTAGTTTCATTCTTTAAATGTATACAAGAAATCAACATGTGTTAAAATCAAGGGTTAGCATCAGCATTTAACATCAATTGCATTATTGAAACAGTACAGAACAATGTTACTTGGATTTAATTCCATTTTCAGTACAACCTTCATGAATAAAGAATAATTATTGAAGTTAAAAGGCCTAAATTATTTTTAGGATGTTTAAGCAAATTTCCAATAAATGCAGCTTCCATGATGTTTATGAACAGTCAGCAATAAATGTGCAATTCCACTTGACCCACTTAAAGCTCTTAAATTGCTTCTTCCATCCAGGCACCATAAAAAGACCTTTGCACAGGAGAATCACTTGACAATTAGCTCACTTACCCTTTAGGCTTTCAGGGTTTAAGTGCTAGAATGAGAAAGGGGTATCAGTAGAGCCACTGGGATTTGTGTCCAGAATACTTTCAAAGAAACTCAGGTTCAAGATAAAAATTAAATATCCAAACTGAATGAAGTGTTGAAATATCCTGGTGCTGTTGGAGGAAGATTTTTTAAGTTAATGACAGTTTTACTCTCTTCTGACCAAAAATACTGAAAAAACCCCAAATGAGACACCAGTTTCTAGCCAGTGTAAACTTTCTTAAAATGACAGAATTATGTTGGTTTAACTACACTTGATATGTGTCCTCCAACATGATTCCTTTGTCCTGAAAAAGTAAATCACTTGGTTTTAATTTTTGACATTTTATTACAGTTTGAGGTTTCCAAATAAAACATAAACTGACACTTCTGAAAACAGGCCAAGAAGAAAAGTATAATCTACAGACAAGAGACTGAAAGCAAATAGGTAGCAAACGAGAGGAAAAAACAAGACTTACCTTTGAACACTGTTTATGATTCTGGCACCAAGCAAGTGACCCATTGTTCTGAAAGACAAAGGAAATGTACATGAACATTAATATTTCTTTCAAGCCAGATATATTCACCCTAACATATTTATATGGAATACACCATCCAGTTCTGCTTAGACAATGTTGTGCCACAACATAAGTAGCAATCCTGACTCCTAGTCCCTTTTGTGGAGTTAAAAATCCACACAAGCGTAAAGTGAAGATAAAGTTAGGAGAGCATTTCAGCGGGCAAGTTTGGTGGAAAACTGACCAAAGTAAACTTTTAGTCCCTCTTTGTAAACACTTGTTGTTTTGAATTGCTTAGTAGACAAAAGGTAACACTTGCATTTAAGAAATTGCTATAGATTAGTAGTGATTCATGAAAAGTTCATTAGTTGCCTATCAATATTGCACAACCCTTAAAATAAATTGTCAAGAAAATAAAATGAACGAACTTTAAGTAAATGGAAAATTCTATTAAATGCAACATGAGTTTCCCAAAAGTCACCTGTGCCAGTTTTATTTTATATTTTTGATAATAAACTGCATTTCTGAGATAAGGAAAACAGTTTAGCTCTGATTTATCCTGACTGCAGTAAAACAATCAATACAGTAGAATATGCAAAATAATAATTTAAGCTAAAGGAAAAAGAAAACATGATGAGAAGAGAAACAAATATGAAACTGTCACAGGAACAAACAACTACTTGCTGTTCTAGAGATGCTTCTGAAGGGTCAGTTTTGGAAACAGTATTTCCTGGTTTAAAAACCCCACAGCTCAGAAGTGTATGTTTGTGGTGTTAAAAGATGAAACAACATAACTATTTACTTTCTGTAGAGTGGAAGAGTGAAACAACAGCAGGAAGACCTAAATGACTGAACATGAGAAACAGGGTACGAACTCCTCAACGCTCTCTGCTAGGCTGACATATTTAGGACATTATATGTACGTACTTCTTTCATCCTTTATAAATCTATACTCTGTAAACAGAATGGACAAAGATTCTGTTAAATTAATTATTTAGAACTGGACTACAACTGTCAGTCTATGAGGTAGTAAAAGGACACCCTTTCATAGGAATTAGGCAAGGTACTCCTGCAGGGAATGTGACTGCAGTGTACCATCACTGTTGGCATCAGCCATAGATCTGGAAATCAGTTTCCAAGGATGAGGAATTCAGGTAGGCCAGAACGCTAAGTACTAATATAGCAGCACTATACCTTTTTCTCTTTCTCCTTTTTTTTCCCTTTTTTTTATTAAAGAGCGATGCAAACAGTGGAACAATATACAATAATTTCACGATTATAAGCTGCACCTTTTTCATTGAAGAATCCAGCCTACCCCAGTAGTGCAGCTAATCATCCGGTGCAGCTTATTTATGGACAATTTCCATGGTCCTCCCGGCTACCCAGATGTGCGGCTTATAATCAGGTGCCGCTTATAATTGTGAAATTACTGAACATACGTTGCACATGTTGGTTTAATCTGTCAATTATTTTTCAGAGCTGCTAGTATGGTCTATGCTTTGGATTTGTGCTGGAAGCAGAGTTGATAACACAGGGATGTTTTGGCTACTGCTCAGTAGTGCTTACAAGTGCTTACACACAGCATGAAGGCCTTTTGTGCAGCTCACCCCATCCCACCAGTGAGTGCTGGGAGTGCCCATGGAGTTGGGAGAGGACACAGCAGGGATAGATGATCCCAAGATCTCAATTGACTAAAGGGATATTCCGTACAATATGGTATCATACTCAACACAACGCCAAGGGGAGGAGCAGGAAGGGATGGATATTTGGAGTGATAGTGTTTGTCTTCCCAAATCACCACCATGCATGACAAAGGGGATGGCTGAACATCTGGGAAACAGGAAAATAACTCCTTGCTTTGCTTGTGTGCATGGCTTTTGCTTTACCTATTAAAATATCTTTATCACAACCCACAAGGTTTTTCTACCCTTACTGTTCTGATACTCTCCCCAGTCCTACCCACAGATCAACTGAATGAGCATATATTAAGGCGAATTGCCAGCTCTTAACCACAATAAAACATAACTTTTTATGCATAAAACTCACACAGATAAAGTAAAAATTATTCTGTCAACATACAATTCAGAAGGAGAAACAAATACATTGGAATGGAGACAACCACAATAGTTTTTCAAAACAGCAGCATTGTGCTCTGATCTCAGCAAAGTTTGTAAGCCTGAATACAATGATTTGCTACCACAACTACCTTGAAGCCAGGTATCTCTTCATGAATTTTTAAAAATATCATGTTTGTGCATGTCTTCATACAAGTTGTATGGTCACATGTTCACAAAGCTTCCAAGTTGTGGCCAGCAGGTCAAGGGAAGGGATCTTCCTTTAATGTGCTGTCACAAGCCACACATGAAGAGCTGCATACAGTTCTGGGATGTTCAGGACAAGAAAGCAAGAACGAGTTGGAGCAGGTCAAAGAAAGGCCATAAAAATGATCTGAGGACCAGAATACCTTTCAATAAAGGCTGAGATACTTGGGGTTGTTTAGCCTGGAGAAGGGAATGTGCCAGAGAGACCTTATTGCAGCCTTCCATTATATAAAGGGGGCTTACCAGAAAGACAGAAAACCAAGGCCTGCAGTGACAGAACAAAGGGCAACAGATGAAAACTGAGAAAGGGTAGGTTTAGATTGAATCTAGGGAAGAAACTTTCATGAGAGTGGTGAGATACTGAAAAAGGTTGCCCAGAGAAGTGGTGGATGCTCCATCATTAGAACTGTTCAATGACCAACATGATCTCATGGAAAATCCCAGGGCAGGAAGGATGGACTAGTGACCTTTAAAGATCCCTTTCAACTTCCATCATTTTGGAAATGACTTCAAACATCTCCATAGTCAGAAGCACTAAATTCACCATCAGAATGGATTGGCTTTCACCACAACTCTTAACCTGAACTTCAGAAAATTTATATAGGTCTTTTTTTCATATGAGCTAAAATGCTAACAATTTCTACTCCTGTATAACCAAGGAAGCTTTTATTTTAAAGTCATATCCACCTTTTTCACTCCTTTCCACTTATTTGCCCTTATTCAGGAGCATTTTTAAACAATCAGTTCATATTATTTAATTTCAATATTTTATGAAAGTTTATTTTAGCTTCCAGCAGCAATGCTACTTGATTTTATAATACCACTTTTATCTGTCATTACTGTAAAATTTAGCTAAAACTGAGATTCACTAGCATAAGATTGGCTACCTATGAGCACCATCTCAGGGCCAACCCCTTTGAAAAGAGACATAAATAAAAGAAATAAAACTTTAGAACAGCTGTAAATAACATAAGCTAGTGGGAATTCTTTAGTATTACTCTCAATGCTGTATTAGGATTTATTATTTCCATTTACAAACCTAGCCAGCAGCGATGTTAAAACAATATTTTATGTGCTAGTTTCAATTTATCCCCCTTTCTTCTTCACATAAAATGTGACAGAAGTAGCTGATTGCAATAACAGATCAGTAGCAGCTCTCCACTCTGTTTCAGTTATGCTGCTACTTTCCACTAAACTAGAAAAAAGCATTTCTGCTTTTAAATTATATCTGTTACTTGAAACAACAAAGCCATAAATGCCCAGATGTGTAGTTTCCCTGCTTGATAATTTCAACATCTACAACTGTTTTCATTTCTCTACTGAAAACTATTAGTACTTGAGTTAAAAATGAAGTCTATCAGAATGAGAAAATATTGTTTAGCAATTTCAACTTCATACAAACTAACATGATGTGAATGATCTTTCATTGTATAAGGGAAAAATTCTACAGGTTTCCTTTGAACAGCAAGGTATCAGAGCAAGCACAAACACTAAATGAAGGATGTCCTCCACTCTGCATCTTAATACCTGGTTAATCACAAACATTCAGCTGTGATTATTGATCATGCAAGTGTACCTGGCTGAAACCATAATTTCAACTAATCAGAAATTTGTGTTTTATCTGTAGCATTTTACATGCTCACACAGTCCATTCTCAGTTCTCTCACGTCTGTTTATCTTCAAACCCAATTCTGACTTGACTTATGCTGGCGAGAGTTTTGACTTAGCCCTTAGTGGTGGTTTCAATTTGCAGTGCAGAAATGGCCTCAAGGAAGCGTTAAATACCACTTTTCCCACCCATTTATAAGCCTAGCACAGTGTATCTTCAGGGCAACCTTGAAGCATCCTATTCTGCATGCTGAAGAGAACAAACTGCACTCAACGGGGAAAACTCCAAGGATCCCATCTTCCCAGGCCTGCCATATCACATGAAAGATGTCAGGCAGAGGAAACTAAAGCAGGGACCATATAGGAGATAGATTAGAGGAACTCAGGTCACCACCTCAGCCCCACATATCTTCAATCTGCCAGGAAGGAAACAGTGGGCAAACTTTAAGAATCAGACCTTCAAAGACCAGGGCTGTTTGACATATACAAGAAAAAGAGCTTACAAAAGCAGAAACAGAAGGGTGGAAAAACTAAAACAAAACAGATAAATATTACAAGATTCATAGGATTGCAAGATCATATTACAAGATTCATTTCAGCAAGTATTTGTGCACACTTGCTTTTCTCTGGTAAACCACAAAGGTCCTAAACAGTTAAGACAAACATCTATATTCTGTGCCTTGAAAAAAAGGAAAGCTGCACAGCATCTCTTGTAAGAAAAAAAATACATGTAGAGAAGCAAGAAAAATCAATCTTCTATCTACAGTGAGCCCCATGGGGGGAAAAAAGTTAATAACATTCACAAGCAAGTACAAACTGGTCTTTAATTGGAGCAATGGCAAAAAAAATAACAACCAAAACCAACTCTATAAAATCACTTAATTTGCATCTCTCTCCATAATTATGTTAGGAGATACAACCCTTCTTTTGAAATGCCAGAGATGAGCTATGAAAATTAACTAGCCACTTAATCTGCTATGACAGTAGCTGTATACCTATTATCAGTTTTGGAAACTTCTCCCCTGCCCAATCTTCAATCCATATTTGTGGAAGCCACTGACTCTCAGAAGTGGCCTCTCCTGATGACCTCCCCGATTATTTCAAAATGACAGAAAAGCATTGAAATAAACCTTTCAAATAACAGTACCCACTGAAGTAAAACAGAACATTTGAGCATACAGATCAATTACTACTGCAATGTTGAATTTAAAGAGAGGCTCCCAATATACATTTCCCTTACCCTTTCAAAAATCTCAACAGCATGAAATTAAAAGTAACAGTAAAGTATAACTTGTGTTTGACATGCATTTCATGACTGCATGCTCCCTATGACATAAATTAATACAGGGACTTATCTATGTCAGTGCTATGTGTCTCCAGACCCAGCTCTGAAATGTGGAACTAAGGTGCAAAATGGAATCAGCAAATTCAAACTAGGTTTCCCAGCTCCCAAATACAAAAGTGTGCACTTAGAAATGCATTTCAGAAAAGCTTGTACACTTAGAGGGGAGAGATATCAAAACCAACAGATAGGAAATGCCAAATAAGAATTTATCTCTCAATGTCCTTCTGTCAAGAGTAAACACAAACTTGTAATAAATGTATGGGCAGAGGAACCAGAGTATCACCTCTCCTGGGCTCTGGTATTTACTTATCCTTTTGCATATAAATAACTGGAACATATTTTTCTTTAAAAACAAGGCAGGAAAATGAAAAGAGGATACCCAATTATACAACACTATGAACACCTGCCCTGCAAGTCTCTCACCAAGTTACAGCAAATTTAAGCCCTTATACACTTTGAGATGACTCAGCAGCAGGCTAAAGTGAAGACTAAAACCTGGCCAGTGAAACCAAACAGCTCTGTAGAAATGAACAGGAGAAACATGGAGCTGGAGGTGGTGAAGGAGAAAAAGTTCAATAGCAAGGTCCACCTCAGAAACAAGACTGGCTCTTTCAAGGACAACTTATGCAAACACATTTTTACCATTGTTTCTACTACATGCTTGTCCAGTGTACAGTAATTTCACGACAAGCTGCACCTTTTTCATTGAAGAATCCAGCATACCCCAGTAGTGCAGCTTATATTCAGGTGCGGCTTATCTATGGACAAATCCTGTGGTCTACCCAGCTACCGGGAGGTGCCGCTTATAATCAGGTGTGGCTTATAATCGTGAAATTACTATATTTCAAATTTGATGACCATCCACTGGACAAGAACAGTATGAGATTAAAATATCCATAAAATACAACAAAATAGCAGTAATATTCTGATTCAAGAAAGAAAGGAGGGAATACAGACAACTGAAATGAGTATATTTTGCTCCTTATGTAGTTTCTGATTTCATTGTATATTATATTTTATGGAAATAATTAGCAAGGCATTCCTGTTTCTTTACAATGTTTCTAATAAAAAATGAAACTGAAAAAAGCAAGCATCAACAAACAATACATTGAATGTTACTGTATAGCTTTGAGCCATTCCCAGCTGTCTTGTCAGTAGATCCCAGGAAGAAGAGATCAGCATCATCCTTTCCACTTCTCCTTTTCAGATAGAGAGCAGTGAGGTCACCCTTCAGCTTCCTCCTCTCCAAACTACACAAACCCAAAGTTCTCAGCCACTCTTGTCAGGACATGTCTTGCAGCCCTGTCACCAGTTTTGTTGCCCTCCAGGACTTTCACATCCTTATTAAATTGGGTGGCCCAGAACTGCACACAGGTGAAGTTGCACCAACACTGACTACAGTGGGATAATCACCATTTTGAGCAGCTGGTGGTGCTGTGTTTGATGCACTCCAGGATGGGGTCTGCCCGCTTGGCTGCCAGGACATCTGCTGATGCCCCTTCAGCCTGATGCTGATCATCACCCCAGATCTTTTTCTGCAGGGCTGCTCTCCAACTCCTCTGCCAGTTTATATTTGTGCCCAGCATTATGCAGAATCCAACATTTTTACTTGGTAAATTCCATCCCATTAAACATTGCCCAGTGCTCCAACCTACCTAGATCCCTATGCAAGGCCTCTCATCTCCCAATTTGGTATCATCAGCAAACTTGCACTAATGGTGCATTCACCTGCTGCCTCCAGAGCACTGATAATGTATGGAACAGAGCTGGCTCTAGAACTGAACCCAAAGAACACCAGAAAAGACCAGACACCAGCCAGATGTGCCCTGTTCACAAAAACCCTTTAAGCCCTGACCTTCAGCTAGTTCCCCCAGCACTCCATGAACCCACTCACCCCGCAGCTGCCCCTATCATTCTCTGACCCTGGCTCATCTTTTGCCATGCCTGAGGCTGTTGATGACCCTGTTACCAGCACCCAGCTCTGCCCACCCCATGCCAAGGGTGCCAGCCCCTTTGGGCTGCTCCCCTTGGAGAGGCCATAGACTACACTGAGGTCACCCCCAGCCCCTGGCTTTCCATGCCCTGGGTGCCTGCCCCTGCTGACAGCACAAGACTGTGCTTTAAGGTCTATAATAACATCTTCATTTTTTCCTGATGTATAAGTAATGTCC
>VRYO01002772.1:71825800-71858506 GCA_009812075.1 Sialia sialis
CTTATAATCGTGAAATTACTGTACATATATTTCCTCTGCCATCTTATAACAACATACAACGCTTAAAAAAAAAAAAGTACAAACACTCCAAACACCACACTAAGAAACAGTATCCTGAAAAAAGTAGCTGAGGGAAAGAACACATTTTGGAACAAACTCCTGAAGTTATTCTGTTACTATAACTAACCACTATGATTCCTCACAACCAAATCAAATGCACAACCCCCCTTAAAGAAAGCCATTTTTATACCACAGATGTTTAAACCACAGAAAAGTCAATGCTGGTTACTGGTTAACCCAAAGTAATCAAGAGATGACTGAATGTAAGAAATACTTATAAAACTGATCAGCCAAAAAATTCATTCTCTGCTATAACTGCAGTTTACAAATAAAAACCAAAATTCAGTTATCATGGGTCACAGTGTGACTCACATTGCCATCTAATTCTAAACATCTGGATTTAACACCAGCAAATGGATATCACAAATAACTTTTGGAAAGTCTTGGGAAAGTCTTCTTTTGGATTTATGGAGACATTGCCATCATGCTAGCTCCTATTAATGATATGGTGGGTCCTCCTGTAGATGAACGGCCACAAGTAGAACTATATTGACCTAAACTTTGCATTGATATTTCCTAAATAGTTCATACAAAGTCAATCTTTATTGCTGCTACAGACCAAAACAGTAAGCCACAGCTTCATATACACCAAAAACAGAAAAAAAAAAATAGACCAGAGTAATTAAAAAAGAAATTAAGTAAAATCAGAACCATCACCTAAATCATGAAACAACACTATTTTGTTCTCTGGCTGTCATCATTAGTAGGTTCCTAGAAAGACAATTATCAAAACCCAAAGGCCATTACCAGTGAAACAGCAAAAGATCAGTGGTTTTGAAAATAGAATATGTATTGCTTGGATTAAATTTGCATCTCCAAGCATGGGACAC
Organism: Sialia sialis; assembly: GCA_009812075.1. Taxonomy (NCBI): domain Eukaryota; kingdom Metazoa; phylum Chordata; class Aves; order Passeriformes; family Turdidae; genus Sialia; species Sialia sialis. The sequence goes on from VRYO01002772.1 coordinate 71,826,751, forward strand.
CTTTCCTCTGTCTTGTCAAATACACAGAAAAACTACTAGATAAACATAAGCTGAAAAAATAAATGAGCCACAGGAATCCTTGTGTTCCCACACACTTGTGAGTTATGACTGCCTTCTTGTGGTTTCACAGACTTCACTCTTACCACTTCTAAGACTGATCTCAAGTGAGGTCTTACCCTGTTTAGCAGAAGTTTTTACCAATCTGTAAAAGAATCCAGATGAAATAAACTTCACTTCTCCATTCAACGGGAGGAATTCAATACACTGACACTAACTTGAAGATATTGAAGTTATATATTGAATCTCAAAGCATATTTGGGCCAAATTTCAAACACCTTTTTTGGGATGAAGTAACCCAGTAGAACAGAAACTAGTCTAATAGCATTAATATGGGAAGCAAAAGACAGCTTGTCAACTACTTCTTTGTAGGCTCTATTTCAAAATCTCCACCCTTTCAAAATGCTAATGCACCTCTTCTGTTGTGTCAAACTAGATTTGCTATACATTTGAAATAATGAAATAATAAAAATATATGCTGGCTCAAGGATGTGATAAGTGTAGCCTTGGGAAATCAACACCAAAAAGATCAAAATGCATTCTAAAAACATAATGTTTACTTATGTAAAATACAATATAAATACAGACATACACAACTCACTTTGTATTTGCAAAAAATACAACTGGTTCACAGTATACTGTAGGATTCAATGTTTCAGAAATGTTTGCATGGTGCTTTGAATGCTGATTTGATTTTATAACTGAAAACTATAGTCCATATCACTATTCTCTATAAGATCACTGGTTAGCTGGGTGACTCCCAACAGCATGTGACGTGGTATGTTTATCACAGGCTGCATTTGCTTCTACTGCCTACCAACAGAGCATTCCAGAATCAACTGCAGACTCCCTGGGAGTCTGGGAAGTCATGTGAACCACAGAAACACATCTATTAAGTGAAACACCTGGTTTTGATAGGCTTGATGTATGCACTTACACCTATTTCAACTTTCATCTGGTCCACGGACGCAATGCCCATTAGTTGCAAAAGCACATTAAACCCCCCTGGATTATCTCTCCCAGTTATGTTAATGCAGAAGAGGTCCATTGTATGAACTCTCAGAGTGGTCCATGATGTGAAAGAAAAGGTGATCATGATACTTAAGAGACTCACTCCCAAAGCAAATTCTGATCCACATTAAAACACTAATGCAGATGCACCTCAAACATTTCTAGTATTTCTCAAATACACAGGAGTAGTAACTCAGTGCTATCTATCAGACTAAAATTTCCTCAAAAGCCATACTGTTTCAGCACTAGGGCAACTGGACTTGCAAAATGCTTAGGGTTCTGTTGTCTCACATCCTTAAGAAACTAATCACATACGCACAAAGAATAACAACCATGCATTTTTATTTCAACTAAAATGCCCATTATAAAAAGACTAACCATAAAGTACACAAACAAGGAATAGCCCCGCATGCTGCATTTTCATGGAGTAATTTTGGACTACAAATACCACTATATACATTGTTTTACAATTTGTAAATATAAATGTTGTTTACACTGAACTACATACTGGCCACGTGATGTTTCACTGTATTTCCTCCTATTCTGTTCTGGCATGTATGAGAGGGACATCATTATGTACTACACTTGTAACTTTGGCAAAAGTATGGATACACACCTGTCCTTCAAACTTAGCAGCTCTTCAGCAGCCATGTTACTATGACTCAGTCAGGTACCATCAAATTACATGCTCACATTCTTGGGCTTAACATACTATTTATTTCCAATATAATTGCATGAAATTCACATGATAAATTTCAGGAATGCATTTCCATTCCCTTTGGCATGTGTTACTAGTTTAAAAGACACTAAATAGTCCAAGTCACAGTAGCAGCCATATCCCCACAACAAGATGGATACATATATTTTCATTTCTCTTTTAAAGGAAAAAAAATTAAAATATGATTTCCATGCAGCACCTTTCTCAACATAAAATTTTTGTGTCACGTATCTCCTTATTTCTATTGTCTTGATATATTACTGTAAACTTTTTCCTCTTTGAAGGCAATAAGCTAAATAAACATAACTGAGCAATAAGCTCAACAAATGTAATAGGAATCCTGTGTTTCACTATCTATTAATTTTTTAAAGCAAGTAGTAAAGTATAATCTCAGCAGTAGATTAGCACAAATAACAATTCTACAGATAAAATACGCAGTCTAAAAATTGACCATAATTATTGGTAGCTCCAGAGACCTATTAAGATTTGTAACATTTTTATACAAAAATCATGTTTTGGAGGAATGAAAGTGCATAGCAAAGCAAAGCTCTTAAAAGTGTAAAGATTAACACAGTCCTTGAAGGTCTAACAGTTGTGTAAACAGTCTATGGGGAGTTTTTTTCCTTTTTTCACAGAAGACCTGTCTCAGTGAGTGATACACACCTCACCAAACCAGGGATTTCCTAGAAACATTTGCAAAAGGGTTGTGATCATTCAGGAATTAGAGAATGTTTCAAATAAAAATGACCCTTAGATTTAAACAGAATAGCCTATCTGCAATTTGAACCAAAACCAATCCAATATTGTTAGAAATCACAGAAACACAAAAAAAAAGTCTTTAACCATGACAGTTAAAGCAGCTTTTCAGAAAGAAGACTTATTTTCCTGATATATTTTATAGTAATTTTACCATTACAAGCCGCACCTTTCTCATTAAATAATCCAGGCTACCCCAGTAGTGCGGCTTATATTCAGGTGCGGCTTATCTACGGATAAATCCCAGTGAAATGCCAACCTGGAAATGAGAGCCAGCGGGGGAGGGTGCCTGGGGCTGCCTTTAAAGGCTTTGCTGGTCTATGAAAACTGTTTGCAACTTGAGCACCTGACACCAAACCCAGCTGGCAGCGATTCTGTTACTAATTTGTTACTTTGTTACACATGGATCCTCCCTTTAAAAAAAAGAAAAAGAAAAAAAAAGTGCGGCTTATAAACAGGTGTGGCTTATAATTGTGAAATTACTGTAATTATTAATCTTGCCATACATCTGCCTTGAGTGTAGATGTTGCAGAGAGACAGAAAAGATGCAATAGGTGCAGTTTAATAAGCCCCAAATTTATTATTTCCTCTCTAAATACAACTCAATAAAAATTCTGCCAGACAGATTAACACTCCTCTCTCTATTGCTCCTATATTTTTAGTCCTTGGCCTGTCCCCTCCCAACCCAGCTCTCACTTCTGCAGAAGGCCAACACACAGGGCTGCCAAATTAAGCCTGTCATAAAGACTGGCAGTATCATCTGCTCAGATACCACATATCACATCACTTGCTGAATGTCCTTCTACCAGTGTCCCACAAGAGGAGGATGTCACACTGCTCTTCTCCAGACCATCAGTGCTGCTGTCTTTCCCCAGCTCCCACACCTGTAAACCCTGTTGGCAGGGTTTGTGTGCAGACCACATGCTTATTCCTATCCTATTTTAAGGAATGGTAATAGCTCCCACAACAGCAGAAGATGACATTGTGTTGACAATGGATGAAAAACAGGCATCAAGGAAGGAGCACATTGAAGGCTGGGTGAGTTTTTCCCTTTCCACTTGAAATGTGAGGTATCTGCTAACCTGATCCTAGCTGAGATCCTTTGGCCCTGCAATGCTGACAGTATATTACTGAGAGAAACAGCCTTTTAATGCAAGTTGAAATATATTCTTCCAGTTTGCTTAAGGGGTTTTTCCAATTTAAGAACTGTATGCTAAAAGAAATATATATTCCATGGGGAAGTTGCTGCAGTCCAGTGTTCTAGACCACCTTGCAAGCAACCTAAGACTGAAAAGACAGATGAGAGAGAAAAGAAATCAACATTAAATTATATAGCTAACAATATACTAAAACTACTCATACAACTAAAGGTAAAGGGGTATTAACTTGATCTTTCTTTAGTGACAATCTTCAGTGGAAGATTTATGTTGCTTCATCACATTGCCATAAAATTCCCCACAAACATAAAAGCACTTCATGTGTCAGGTTTTTAGAATACAGCCTTATAACTAACTAATGAAGACATAATAGGAAAATAAATCTCTCTTCAAGGCAGAACTGAAGCATTTGTCATTAACACATATGGTTACCAGAGATGTAGCTGTTATGCAGAACAAACTGACAGATCCATCATGCTTCAAGACCCTTCTGGCACCAGGTGAAGAATTAAAACTTAAATCAGGTTAATTTGCATTGAAGTTATTGAAAGGCTTGTAACATGAGAGATGTCAAAGCACGGCCTAAGTCCCTACCCAAACCACAGAATTTTAAAGCCTCCAGTTAATGTAAACAATTGGATATGGAATCTTACAGAATTCCACTGCAAAGACCTTACCAGTTCTGATATCTTTAATCTAAAATAGCCACAAAAGAAAACCGTTGTAATATATATCCTCAAGCTCATTAAGTGTGGACAACTGCAATTAATACCAGCTGTCAATAACTTGTACTATCAGCAGGCATTTTATATTAAGATTTTGTTTCTCTTTCTTAAATCACCTTTTTTGCAGAACTGACAAATATTTCAGTTGTTGCCTTTTTGGAATGTGTCTGATACCGGTAGTATGCTCCAGGAATTCTGTCCCAGTTATAAAATTTCCTTCCATTTTACTAGCCTTCTCACCTGTGTAAAGCAATTGAGAAAAAGACAGTGGAGGAGGTTCTGGTACTACAAGGAGATTGATAATATTCCAGATTCTTTTTCATTGGACTGAGGAGCTCTGCACAATTTACTTTCTCAGTGGGAAGTTCATGGATGAGAACAAGTTAACTGAGGCTCGATCTATACCAGATGGATCTACTAGGTATGACTAAGCATCTTAGAGGCATAAAAATTTGACATCTGCTCCTATTATTAAGAAAAAAGCTATGCCTGTTGATGAAACTCACAGGGATACTCTGCAATCTCTGAGGGCACTTGGATACATGGAGTAACAATCAGAACTCGGGCAGTATCTCACCTTTTAAAACAATATTTTTCTACTGTCTTTAGTGGTATTTAGCTCCCGTTACATTAAACTGCTTTTACTTTCCCTTATCATCTGAAAGAATCTCTTCTAAAAATATTTAAAGGTGCTTTACATCTAGCATATAACTGGCACTTTGATTTTACTTTGTCCCCATGGCAATGAGGTATTTACTATCACTCTGAATTGAAAATAAAGATGTCATGATACAATAAAAGGGTATTTAACAAATACAAGTTAATAGTCTTTAAACAGCATACTGAGAACTTTGTTGTTTTAAACTCCAAACAGGTATTTCTAGTATACTTTCACTGGCCTAAGCTTATTTCCATTGAAACTGCAGGATACATTACTACCAAGTGTAGGGATATCAGAGTCAGGCCAGAAACAAAAGCTCCAGAAAACTCCTGTCTTAAGCTATTAATTATACAAATGGAAGAATCAATGTATCAGTCAGAAATCTGAAAGATCTCCAGTTAAAGAAAACAACATGAGCCTACCCTATATTAATTTAAAGTTCTTCAGTCTTTAAAAATAACTGAGTCGTGCTTTCTATTACAAAACAAAGGCAACCAGCATGCCCTTTAGGAAACTGTAAATGTTCACTTTTCTGCTATTTGGAAAAAAAGTGTGGTTAAGTTTAACATTTAAGTTTAGTTCATACTGCAGCTCATTTTTTCTGCATAAGGACAGTTTCGAAAACAGGAAGAAGACTTTAAATAATTGTTTTCTGTTCCACATTAACTGCCACTGAAAATTCAGGCTTCAGTGATGTCCAGTGCTAAAACATACAGGTGTGAATCTATGAATAAACCAATTCTTTTACAAGATGAACTAATACGCTGCACATGTGCATTTCTACTCCACTTGTCAGTGAGGATCTACTGGGCAGAAACCCATGAAACTCACCAAAAGCCTAGTGTTTCTCACATTGTGCATTCAGCTTTCTAACTCAAAGAAAAAATCCAGCAATAAGCTCCTAGCTGTAAAAATCTACCTCTACTTTCCTTATTTATTTTGACAAACACATCTCATAGTTGCTACTAAATAATATATGAAGTGACACACTCTTCATTAATTGGATTATTTTTACCTCTTTGTGTCAGTTTGTCTCATCCCAAACATTTCTTCCACCTACTGCATATCCAGACTGACCGATGTTTGGCTAATTCTCGATCTCAGTTCACAGTTGCACAGAAAGACAACCGAAGAAAGCCTCATGCTCTTTTATTTCCAGTTCCTTTCCCAAAATTGTTAGATACAAATTAAATGTCAACATATTATACACTCTTTGTAACTAATTAAAATGGGGGCAGATAATGGTGTGATTCATTATTGTCTAGTTGTAGTTACACATTAACATGATTTTATTGCTGTCAAAGGAGCTACAACCATCACCTCATCCAAAAAGAAACAAAGAAAAAAAAACCCCACTGTTGAAATAGTTTCTATATAGAGATACAAATTTAGGGTAAGAGAATGACAGGTATCACTCTATTAGGACATCATCATCATAATAATACATTGTTATCACTCCTTCCTCGCTACTTCCTGCTTCACATTTCTGTTCAACCATGCGCTAAATTCAAAGGAAACCCAAAGTCTTAGAGCACTGAGGTCAAAAAATGAATTTGTACTGCCTAGGTCCAAAAATGCCCTGAGGCCTGACTAGAATGTTCCAGTCATTAGCAGTTAAAAAGCATGATCAGTAAAATACAAATGATGTATTGCCTTATGTTCATGGCCTAAATCACTAGCTGAGAAATCACATTCATATACATGAACTGAGATCGCTTTTTTTTTTTTTATATAAGTTACTGTGAAGATACCTTTCCTAAAGAGTAATCCATTTAAAAAAAGAAAAACAGAAGCATGCTGCTAAATTTTCATAGGAATGGCAAGGAAAGTTGAACTACATTTGCATTATTCTGATCCAGTCTTCACCATCAGCCTCAATTTCTGACTAGATGGATGGAAGACACTTGCTCTGAAGCAAATTTCTTTATATTACCTTATTACAGGATCCATGACAGCTAGATTGCAGCCTCCACAGGCAGAAAAAACAGGCTTCACTACCTTGGCCAGGTTTGCAGCTTCAACTGTGACCACCTGAGGAATTACAGTGGCAGCAGTTGGTCTAAGTTCTGACGTGAAATACTAGACCAGCTAGAACTTTGTTGTGGATTTTCATGGAGGCTTTTCCTGTAACTGACCTCTTCAATGAAGTCAAAAGGGCTTGCATGTTGCAAGAGGTGCTTCAGAGTCAGACAAATCCTCATGGAGGTAGAATCAATGCTCATTTATTGAAAGTCTGAGGGTTACATTTATAGTGCAAAGCAGGGTTCCGCGCGCTTCTTGCTCATATATGATTGGCCTAAGGATATTGTCCACGCGATTACATGTAAGCAGTAATTGGCTTTTGGATATAGTTCAAGAGACTAGATACTAAGATGCTAAAGTTAGATGGCCTTGGTATTTTGGCTCAACATCTGCAACACCTGCAAGCTTCCCTTGAAACGCCTCAACTGGTCGCTCTTCCCACGTCCCTTTATCAATCGTGGCAAGGACAATGTCTAATACTCCCTTTCGTTAGACACAGCTGCTCTCATTAGCTGTATCTCCTCCTGTCACGTAGCCCATGTCCTCTGCCATGTGACCCATGTTAGGCATACAGGCCCTGTACCGAACTTCACAACCAGTCTCTTCAAATATTTTTTCCATACTTGCAAAACATTTTTACTATGCTTCAAACAATAAAATTTAAAATTTTTAAACCAAGCAAAATTTCAAGCAGCTGAGAAAGAAGAGAAATAAAAAATATTCACAAGAAAGTTACAAACAACCCATCCTACAGATCCATAACATCTGTTCTCTGTTCTGTAATTCCTGAATTTCAATTACAGTAATTTCACGCATATAAGGTGCACCCTTTTGACTGAAATTTTGATTGAAACCCCGACATGCGCTTTATAGGCCAGTGCACCTTGTATATGGACAAAGCTCAAATTTGCCAACCCGAAAGTGTGAACCTGCGGCAGCCCCGAGCTGAGCTGAGCCTGCCAAGCCCCGAGCTGAGCCCACCCAGACCAGAGATCCAGCAATTCTGTTACTAATTCATTACTTTGTTGCGCACGGATCCTCACTGCAAAAAAAAAAAAGCGCACCTTATAGTCCGGTGCGCCTTATATACGGACAAAGTTCAGAGATTTGCTGACAACCCGGAAGTGCGCCTAATACTCTAGTGCACCTTATAGGTCTGTAATTGTGTCACGGGAAATTCTACAGTGCCCTCTACTCCCACATGATTTCTCCTTGCAGGATTGTTAGCCTGCTAGAGTTCACCCACTTCCACCTTTCTCCATTCTGAGACTCTGTCCCTTTTCTTTTATTTCCTACAAGTTCTGAAGACACATGTTCCTCAGCAATCTCAGCTGCTTACCAGAGGTGTTGCGTCCTTTGCAAGATTGAGACAAGTCCCTTCTTCTTTAATTACATTTGTACGTATGTATGTACATAACATTGATGCTGTATTTCTGACAGTGTAGAGATATATTCATTAAAAATGTTATTCACAGAAGACAACAGAAATTCAATTAAAACTTTGGACTGGTGTTGTTCCCCAAATCTGGAAATATCTGATATTCTTTTCAGTGGATGGAACGACAGTGTGATTCTTTTTAATCAGAGATGAAAGGAACAGTACTCTGCTTTCAAGTCTAAGAGGTCCACTTACCTTTCAACACCCCAGTTCTCCATCTTTGTGTCCTGTGACCTCTTGGTCATTAACAGACTGAAAAACGGATACAACTGGAGTTGAGAGACCAAGTTCACAGCACTCTACTTTGTTGACTACATGGACCTAGAGTTCATACATGGACCTGATCCAGCTGAAATCAACAGAAGGCTTTTCATGGACTTCAAAGGTTTTTGAAGTATAAAGCCTTATAAGGCTCAGCTGTGGGAAAGATCAAAAAATGAAGATTCTTGGTGTAAACTCCTAGGCAAGTGTTTTTTTAGTGCAAGGTTTACATTTGCCAGCCACCAGCTACTAAATATCAATATAGATGTGTCTGTCTTCTGTAGGATGCTCCTGATACTCAGTCATTAATCCTATTTTCAAACTTTAAAAATACGAATGCTAAATTACAGCAGTTTCTTTTTCTGTTTACAAAAGTTGGCTATACACTCTAATCCAGCTCATCAGAGAGAGCAAAATTCACATAGAATGGTCAGTGGAGATGCAGGTCAGCTTGTGAATAACCATCTCTATCAGTAAATACAAACTCAGCACTCAACCTTAAGAAGTTGCCCATTACAAAATGACCAATGATGAGCATCTGGAAAATCAGTCTGCTGTCTCAGAAGTGCAATGTTTTGGGTTTTTTTCCTTACACAACAGTTACTAAATCAAATACATTTCAATTAAGTTCAGAGCACTAGTTAATCACAGAGAGAATCCATATTCAGACAATAAATAATGCTTTAGTAATAGTTTTAATATGAACACTATCCATCTGAACAACCTCTTGCTCTGTATTAAGTGGCTATATCTTCCCATGGAAAAAGATTTGCATTTTAGAACTGACAGCGTTTTCTTTCAGAAGTTTTCTAAAGCTTTTCAAAAGCAGCATTTCCTTCCCCTCACCAACATCACTGTGACATTGAAACTTTTCTTTGCCGATATTTTCTATACATAAAATGTTTGCTTTAAAACTTTTTAGTAATTGTTGGGTTTATTAGTAAACTATTGGGTTTATTGCACCTGATATCCAGCATATTTACCAAATTAACAGCTATTTTAATTTTACAAACACATATTAAGAAAAACATTTCTCTATGCTTGTAAGAAAACTCCAGTAAATGTGAGAAAAATATCTTGGCAACTCCTGTTCAGTACAATTGTTCACCATTCACATACATTTTCATATAGTTCACTTCATTTGCATTTAAACTTACACTTGAGACAGACAAGTATTTTAATTTAGGGAAGCAATGAGCAAGTCTGAGTCATCTAAACTATTAAACATCTAAACAATGACCAGGGGTGGAAACCCCTGCACTCATACCAACTGTGCAAGCATTCACTGAGGCCAAAGAGATTTGGGTCTGGTTATGAGAAAGTTAATACAACTCCCACTGAAATCAGGGATTCATACCAGACCAGGTTACAACAGCAAAGACTGACTACAGCTCAATTACACAGTATGGTGAACAATGCAGCTGTTTTCACTACATGCAACTATTATTATTCAAAACAAACCTTTCATTTTCACAGGTTTTACCTAAGACTGTTAGATCTGTGCACCTTTTGTTCACAATAACAGCACACCAAATGCCAGAATAATTACCCAAATTATACACCATATGAACATTAAAAACAGGAGAATCATTGTGACTTTTAATGAGTTTTGAGAAAAAAAAAGCAATGACAAATGCTTCAATTTGTCTGTGGAAATAAATTTACAGCAGTGTGCTTTACAGACATATGCAAGTCAGAATTATTTAATACAGGGGCTACTTTTGGAAAGGAGATGAGCACTGAAACAGCAACAAAAGCAGATGGCACACATCTTCACATTTAGAAAAGGTTGCAAACATGTCCCAAGAGAAGTAAGCAAACTCAGTGCCTGGGCAGCCTGTCCATTGGAACTGAAACACTCTGGGAATAACATGCGACATATCCACCATATTTCATTACAAAAGTACCACGCATCTTTTCAAAAGATTGACTGAAAAACAATTTATCACTTCAAAATTATTTGAGATTCCAGCTTCTCTACAGCAGAATGCAGAGAGCAAAGCACACACAAACCTTAGACTTTGAGCCTGGCCACACTTTCCCAGCTGGGACCTATTGCAGATTATTGCAGGTGCAGGCACTTTAGAGTTACAGGCAATTTGAAGGCAGATGTGCTGGCATTTAGACAACTAGCTTCCTGACTTGTAGGTGAAATCTGGTATTGCTTATCTAGAGGTAATCACTTGCACATTATTTGCTTGCAGATATAAAATCTGAGAACCTTTTATTACTTAAAGAATTGCCTGTTTTTCTTCAAAAACATCAGTTCTCCTGAAACACAACAGTCCTTCTACAACACTAAAAACAACCTCCTACCACCATATAGTTATCAGTCATTCCATATAACAAACTTTTAAGGATTTACTCTTCCCTTTTATAGCTACTAAACATTATGCAACATATGGCTCTATTAGCTTAAAACAATATTTTTCCATATTTTCAAAAACAATTTTGAGTTAGCCTTGGCTCATCTAGCTTAGTACTAATTCCTAAGTACTAAATCATAGTATATTACTATTAGATTTACACTAAATCACATTTACAAGAGGAAATTTCTCTCTAATTTCCTTCCATATATCACAAAACTGGCTTACCACTTGAGGGATGTCCATGTTGTATCAAAATTTTCAGCGATAATTCATCCACTTTGCAAGTAAGTCAACATGAATACAGAACCCCTAAGTGACCAAGGTCATCCACAGTGTTGCCTGTATCTTTCTAATCAGTGTCCATTTTAGTGAGTTTAAACAATCTCTCAGGAGCCTTTTCTAGCAGCAATCACAATTCTAGATCAGACATGTATACATCTCCATGTACCTAGACTTCCCCGATGAATAAAGAAATGGATTTGCTAGGATTTAATTTGCTACTAAAGATTACCCCCTCAAAAAAATTTAAAACCGTAGTGAGATGTACCAGTATCTAAAAGGATGGAAAAATATTGATTTAGCATTAATATTTTGGTTTTAATGCATTGACAATCATAAATGGTCATATGTGAACTCATGCATGAAAATCTAAATCATGAGAATTAATTTAGAAGAGTGTAAGAGTTATTTAGCAGGCATTACATCTCTAAAATGGATCTGTTTTCTGTTCTAGTCACTCCTCCACACCTGGAGTGCTAGGTCCAGGACTGGGCTCCCCATTACATGCAAAGAGATGGACTTAGTGGAGGGAGCTCAGAAAAGGGATAGTACTCTCACAGGAGAAGAGGCTAAAAGAACTGGGAACGTTCAGTCAGGAATAGAAAAGCCTAGATGGTTTCTCATCAATTTTTGTAAGTACCTGATGGGAGAGAGTAAAGAAAACTAAGTCAGACTCTTCTCAGTGAAGCTCAGTAAGAGGAAAGAGGCATGGCCAAATCTGAAACATTGGAAACTTCACCTGAACGTAAGAAAACACCTTTTTTATTACTGTGAGGGTGGTTAAACACTAGAATGGAGCAACTCTGTGAGCACGTGGCTGTAACCTCTCCAGTGACTCCACACCACAAAAACAGGCAATTTTACTGGCTACTACCCTAAATTCTCAGGGCATGTTCTACCACCCTCTCAGCTTTTGACCCAGTAAACAAGACTGACCACTCCTCTTAAGTAAATTATCAAGTTGCACATCTTACACAGGAAGACACTTGAGCTTGAGAGGTCTATAACAGATACCAGCTAAGACAAAGATCAACAAGTTGACAGGTCAAAGTAAGCAGTTTGCTCTCCATAACATTTTTTAGCCTAAGTAGTTACAGTGATGTTCAAGCCTCTATTCACAAAGAAAATTTTAATCATGCCGGTTTTAAAATGTCTCAGATGGCTGGCAAAAGAGATTAAAATCCAAATTGATTTTTCATTCAGCTTGAAAACAAAACTAAAGGTCACTGCCGTGCTTGCTCCCCCAAACTGAAAGGAGTTCATCCACAACTAATATCACAAATGGGAATGGCTACACCCACATATAGAAATGCAAGGAATTTAGTCTCACTCCACTAAAGCAGGCAGATTATGCAGAAAACCCCTACCAAAACTGATCTGAGCATTCAGGCTTCTTGTCCAGCTGCATGAGGTCCCTGTTTATATCCATAGCCTTCTCAAGAAAGCAAAAACTTGTGCAGTAACTCACCTCATCTTCGTGAGGGCTTTACCTACTGTACTAAATTACAAACAACCTTTGAATATATCAGATTAAAATTTGTACCTTTCTTCTGGAGATCAACTAAAAAACACTGAGACAGAAATTGCCTTAATAAGAAAATGTTGAGGGAAAGAATATATCCAATGACATCACTGTACAGCTTCTGTCTCTAAAATAGTATGCCTTTTTCCACACCAGATTCACAGTCTTAGTGTTTCTTATGGACCCTCAGTCCTTCCTCTTACTCCAAACTAGAGGAGGAACTGCCCTTCCCTTTTTATAAGGGCACTGTACTAAAACTAAGGCATGTTCTTCTAGATAACAGCCAAATGCACACAACACTATGATAAAGCACTGTAAAGTTCAATCTATACCTTCTCCTCCTAAGCAGGCCATTTGATGGTCATGCTCTTGCTTTCTGGAAGAACACTCTTGCCATCCTCCCCTGTTCAGGTGTTTTAGGGAGTCTATAGACAGAAAAAGCACTAGGAACTCTGCTTTACCAAGGCAGTGACCCAAGAGCATGGAGAGGTTCCAGTGAATGCTCCAATTACTCCCTCATACATGTTTGGCAACAGTCACAGTAAAACTCTAGGGTCAACACCCAAAATGTCTCAAAATAAGTACTCTGAACATAGAGAGATGAGCTCTCTTTGCCCTTACTCTTTCTTTCTGGTCACAGGTCAATGAATGCTTCATTCAGGGCTGCCCAGGGGCCTAAGTTACCAGTTGGGATAAAAATGCTTTTTTCTCATCTGCAAAATTTCAGAGCAAGCTAAAGCCCACTACTGAACATATTCCAGTAAGATAGAAGAGATATGTTGGAGTCCCTTCATTTAAACATTAAACTTAATTCTCTGCTGTGGCTCAGCATGCAATTAATAAGATTTTATATAAAAGAAGAATCCACTATGACCCCTTCTGCTTACATCCTTTTGTTTGATTGCTTAGGATAAAAGAATTTTGTGCTCGCATGCTCTCTGTGGAAGTTCATAGCCTGGAGATAGGCCATAGATATAAAACAAACAAATTTCATTGGGTGTAAGACCCATGTGGTGCATAACTCTCATAATAATCTCACATATCCTTTGGTATAAACTGTACATGGAACTTCCCAAAACCACCAGAACTGGAAAACTCCCCTGGCCATGGAGATTTTACAGGAATAAGCAGGCATCCATGCCCCTTCAACAAACATTCTGAAAACCAAAGATTTTTGATTCAGGTGACTGATTTTTCTTCTGGCCCACATCAATAGTCTACATGGAAAAAAAAAATATTATTTGATCTATGTTTCTGTTAAAATAATTTCCTACTGACAGCGTACATTTAAAATAGGCTAAGAAATGCTTCCCAAGTGTAAATTAAGAAATAGGTCTTTTTGAAAGAGTATCTTCCTTGAAACTTTTAAAAATAAGGAGAGTAAAGAAAAATGGGTGAAAATTCTCTGGGGAGTGGGGGGGCTGAATTAAAATCCCTTGTGAACATTTGGAAATTGGAAAAATATTAGTTGCCTAAACAAGAGCCAGGAGGTACAGAATTAACCCAGACTTCCTATTCATACTACCTCATTCTATTTAAAAAGTTGTTAGTGATGTACCATAGTACATTAGCTATGTGTACCATAGTACCTTAAGCTATATGAAATTAAGTCTCTGTGAAGTTTTTGGGGACATCATTTCTTGCAAAGCATCCAGCTGCTGTCTCCCTGAACCCCCACCACTGATGCTGTATTTAAAACGGGGTTGAGAAATGAGTGGGTCAGTCTTCTTTCAATTCTTGCCTAACTGGGAGACACTAGAGTTCCTTCCTGCTCTGATTGGGGAGACCTAGTGTTTAGTTTGCTTCAAAGGTTGCATCAGATTACAAGATAACTGGGCATCTGAAATGAAAAGAACTCCAGAAATTGCTACCAGTTGAGATGAAAAGGAGAGGGGAATGGCTAGACAGAGGGAAAAGAGAAAGGAATGGAAGGAACATCATACCCTATAGCCCACATGGAATAATCTGACGCAAACCTGCACATCCTGCAGTCCACTGTGTTTTATCAGTCTCCTGTGAGAACACTGGATGCTTGATGTACTTTAAAACTCTTCTCCTTTACCCCATTATAAGACAATGGAGAGCTTAACTTTTATAATCGAGCACTTTATCTTCCAAACATTACAGTCGTTTCATGTCTAACAGGAGTTTAATCCCTAGTAATTAAGATAAATTACCACGTGCTTTAGCAGGTTGGGGTTAAAACTCTGAGATTTTCAACTGATTAAAAAAAACAGGCAGTTATCAAGTCCTAGCTGAGTAATTCCCTACTTATTTCACTCTAGCTAATTAAAATGTAATCACGATTGTTTGGCAGTGTGCATTCTGTCAGCAGTTTTACGTTGAAAAAGAAATCTTGCCAAGAAAACACACAAAAAAGGGTGGGGGGAAAGCCTTTCACTCTGAATTGGCTTGATCTAAACTGCCTCTTTAGCCACTGAAACTGTAAAACAAGTAAGTTACAACCGCTTGACAACGCAATAAAAAACACTAACCGCTCTCCGGGATAATGAGCTCTGTTAATGGCTATCCTCCTCGCAGGCTATCCCGGGATGCAGGACCAAGCTGACAGCGAGCGCTCCGCTGCCCCGGCCAGGGCAGCCCCTTCTGCATCCGTGTGGGTCTCTTCAACCCAAATAACATCCTGCTGCCCTTACACCGCACGCACTCAGCTCTCCTTTAACACTCCTTCCTCATTTTTTACTTCTTTTTATGTCGGTTAGTCCTTAAATACCTCTGAGACCTGCCTCTGGTGCCAACACCTTTACTCCGAACGCAACTCCACCCAAAGCACTCGCCCAGGCGCTCCCGGTTTCTCGTCGACCGGCAAGCCCGGGGCGAGCGAGCGGCGCGTTCCCGATCCGAGTGGCTCCCGTCACAGCGAGCTCGCCAGCCCTTCCCCAAAAGCCTGCAGCTCGCAAGGGTTTCATCTTTTGGATGAATTCGGCTAGGTTTAACATTTGCGCAGGGAAGAACAGGTGGGGAAAGGGGAAGGTGCGTGTGTAACTGCAAGAGGGGAAAGGACAGGCGGACACCCGCTGCTCTGGCACTAGCGCCGCGCTGCTTCCAGCTTTCATTTTAAGCCCCGCAGGTCTCCCGCCACTTCAGCTCCATTTCTCCCCACTTTACCCCTATTTGTCCGCTCCCGTTAGCCAGAGATGTGTCTCTCTGTCCCAGAAAAAGACAAGAGAAAGCATTATCCCCACCCTCACCTTGCAGCAGCCCAGAACCAAGTATTACACGATCACGATCACGGCTCTTACAAAACAGGCTCAAACTTTCCCAGCGGGCTAGGGAAGCGAACCACCTGCGGGCGGCCTGGCGCAGCGGCAGGCGGAGCCCCGCGGGATCGCCTCCGACACCACCGGAGCAGCGCCGGGAGAGCCGGGCACCTGCGAGGAGCCCCACGACCCGGCACCCACAGGCACCGACGGGGCTCGGCGCTGCCGTGCGCACCTGTCCGGCGCCTCCAGGTGCCGGCCATCCCCCGGGAATGCGGGCCCCTAAGTTCGCCAAGAGGCGCCGCGGACCCGGCCCTCACCCGCGCCCCAGGGGACACCCGGGGCTCCCTGCGCGGTGCCATGCCCCCACCTGGAAGTGCTTGAAGAAGGCGGAGATGCGGGTGATCTGGAGGCTCAGGCACCTGGAGGTGCATCTGGCGGCGGCGAAAGCCTCGTCCTGCCTTCGGGCGGCGGTCCCCGGCCCGTCGGGGCTGCCGCAGGCGGCCGTCACCCAGAGGAGCAGGGCGAGGGACACGCCGGGCGCCCTCCGCACCATCGCTCTGCGGGAGAGGAGGGCACAGGGGCGGCCGGGGAGCTGCAGGCGCCGGGGTGAGCTCGCTCCCGCTCGGCGAGCTGGTACCGGGCTGCGCCGGGGACGGACACCTCCGCGCCGCAGAAACTACACAAGAAAGTTCAATCATTCAACTCCCCTCACCCCCGTCCTCCCTCTCTCCCGCCCGCCCCGGCCCACAGCCCTCCCCCGCCGGCAGCGGGCGGGCCGATGCTGGCAGCGGCCGCGCCATTGGCTGCGCCGAGCGCCGGCGGCGGCGGGCGGGCCCCGTGCCCGCGGGCAGGCCGGGGCGGCGAGGGCGGCCGGAGCCTGCCCCGCACCAGCGGAGCGGTGCCCGCACCGCCGGAGCCTGCCCCTCACGCACCGGAGTGGTCCCCGCACCAGCGGAGCCTGCCCCTCACGCACCGGAGCGGTTCCCGCCCCAGCGGAGCCTGCCCCTCACGCACCGGAGCGGTTCCCGCACCAGCGGAGCCTGCCCCGCATGCACCGGAGCGGTCCCCGCACCGCCGGAGCCTGCCCCGCACGCCGCCACCTGCGGGGCACGGGGCGGCCGCGGAGCGCACGCCCTGTTGTGCCTGCACACAGTAGGGCTGGGCGCCAGGGCCCCTAGTAGCCAGTCTTAACACCCTGCTTAATTCTCTTTTATTTCCTCTCATAAAAATCAATTTTTAAAAAAGGACAGGGGCGCAAGTAGGGAGGGAAATCACTTTTTGAAACTCGGTGTTTCTTGCAGAGTAACACTGCGGTGAGCGCTTTGCCCCAAGGTGAGACACATACAGGCTCCTCTGAAGAGTTCTTTGAAAATGGAAATTTACAAGTCATTAGTCCAAATATCTCTGCGTAATAGCTGCAAAGAATAAACCAGCACCTTGAGCAGTAAAATGGCCCCGTAGAGTAAATAGCAGCCTCTCATCCTTTCCCTCTTGCCGTCCGCTCCCGGCCGGAGCGTGTGCCGCAGGATGTAGCACAGAGGTTACCTACCGCATTCCCTGCTGCATGAACTCCTCCCGGCGCAAATATGAGCTGCTGGAAAGAGCAAGTGGATTATTTCTCACCGGAGCCTGTGGATTGAACCTCCCAAACCTGAAAATCTCACGGTTGTATGAGCTGAAATGAGTAATTTTAAGGCCATTTCCAGGAGTTAATGCTAGATCAGTTGCTACTATAAGTAGAAGTTTAGTGTCAAACCGTGTATTAAAAAGACTTCAGGAGTCATCTTTGCTGGTATGAGCTCTAGTATGAGTTAGGTGTTCACTAGGAATGTCAACTAAAATCTCATAAAAGTGAGCAAGATCTTCAACCATTCTGGTACTAATTTTACATGGCTATAATTCTTCCATGAATGTTTTTATGTATACAAGTGTGAAATAAAAACATATTCCTCAATGTTAATGTTGTCACCAGACTATATGCATGCACCTTTTGTGTACTTATATACCAGAAATGCAAAGTATAAAACGGTCTGCTACATCCCAACTAGGAAATCACTTGTTAAATTCTGCCATTAGATTCTAGCTATAGTTTTACTATCTTGCCACAAAATTAAGGCACAGATTAAGAAAAGAGTTCAAAGTGTTGCAAACATACAAATATAACAAAAAGCAAGGCACATTTTAGTCTAGATGTTGCTTTGCAGCTTATGGTCTCTCTTGTCAGCTGTCAGAAATCTTCACTTGAGAAAAGCCAGAAAGCCAGAGTCAGTCCTGCCAGTGTTACCAAGTGGAGATGACAGTTTGTGTCCTTGGATGCTTGAGGGAGCACAGCTGCCAAAAGGCAAGGTCACCTGCCACATCCTGGCACAGAAGTTGTCCTGCTCTTGGCACTGTTTACCATACTCTGCTGGCTGTTTTGGAAATGCCCTGGCTAATCAAGGAGGACCTGCACCTCCTGAAGCCTTCCTAATTTTTGCAGTTGGAATGGTTACCTTTCCCCTTGTAATGAGCAGAGATCATAAAGGGTTCACAAATGCTTTTCAAAATTTTGACTGATATCTCACCAGAGAACTGGTTACTTTGCCTGATCCAGCATCTCTATATTTACAAAGTAAAAACAGCACATGACAGAAGAACACAGAAATAAATCCACAGTCTTAGCAATGTTATGACAAATAGTGGTGACCCCATTCAGGCCTCAGTGTTAAGTTCAAGACAGTTTCTAGCTGACAATCTTTTATATAGTGTTTCTTAAGCCTTGACTAAAACTTTTGCAACTTTTTGCCTTGACTCATGAAAAGAAAATTGCTTTGCTGATTCATAGTGTTTACAGGCACACTGAATGCATTGAACTTTTACCACAGATAATAAGAACTGCCTGAAAAAAATATGTAACTTTCTGTAAATCAGATACAAATCTAGACAGGACAGAAAATTCAGTTGATATATCCTCTCCATGTAAATGCTTATGCCTTTTATGTCATACATTATAAGCTCCAGCTTGAAGTAAAAGGGTATGAATCGTGTTTCTTTTGCTTTATAAAGCCTGGTAGCAAAGGGCTCTATGGTTAAAAGTTAGTGAATACACAATTTACTCAGTTGCTTTTGTTTGAAAATTCATGGTTACAGAGATCATCAGTGTAGTCCCTAAATTCCTTCTTAGTGAGGGCTGTCTTGGTTAGCACACAAAAGACTGGCTGTTCGCTTCCAGTAAAACTGTAGTCACACAGGTCCTGTTCCCCTATGTGGAGATTATGAAACAGGCTCGGTAGCTAAAGAATTTACTAGGTAATTAAAACCCACTATGGACTAAGTATCTGTTAGACCAAAAGAGCAGATATGCAAGTTTATGCAATATGCTAATTTTAAGTACGTTAATAATTTGGCTGCAGAATAAAGAAAAATTGAAATAAATTATGCATACATTTCAACCAAGCTGTAAATATAATTATGGTCTTCAACCAGATAAATAGACATATGGATACATTCATGTTTTGCTCACCCTTTTTTTGTGAATAAATTACATTAAATATTCTTTTTGTATGAGGAGTAGTAGAATTAGCACTAACAAATTCTTGCGAGTGCAAAGTATTATTTCTCTGCTAAAAATATCTGCATTATTTTCCTGCCTGTGCTTCGGAAGAGTGTGACAATGTACAAATGAGGTTTTTTGCAAACCAGGGGCTGCTTTTTCACAGGAGACAGCGCCACATGCTGGCACTGCGAGGCGAGAGCTCTCCTTATATCAGGAGAGAAAACAATGTAAAAAGCAACACATCTTCAGGGATTTCTTTTTTTTCTGTAGTTGTCTTAAATTAAGAGTGTGTACCTTATTTCTAGTCTTAACTGCAGTATTTGCAAATCTTTAGACATTGAATTTTTTTCCACCTTTTGGGTAGATAAAGACTTCCTTTCACATTTAAATCCATCTGAAGATAGGTCAAGATGTATCTGAAGCTAAATATGGGATGTAAGGGAGGTTTCCCTGCAGACCATAATTAAGTTATTTTATAAATGAGCCAAAGTGAAATTTCTTTGTGAAGTGTTGCTGTATTGAGGATTCTGTAAATCTGTTTTTTTTAGAGACTTTCGAACCTTGGGGTGAATACCTAAGGATTGGACATGTGATTCTAGTAATGGAGTCAATAATACCATACCAGTGAAATGTGGTATCTGTAATCTGTCTTTATTTGTCTTCATCTTAAATAGTTAAGAGCTACATTAGTCTTAGTCACTGTATTTTGCTGGGAGCTCATGTTCAGTTGGTTACTTACCAGACCCCAAAGGCTTTCAGAGACAGAGGCTTTCCAAGAAACATTTCTGTTTGTGAGTGTGACCTACTTTCTGTGTTCCTAGATGCACAATCTTGCACATGGCAGCATTAAAATGCATGATGTTTAAAAATGAATTCAGATTACTGAGTGATTCAGAATTCTGTATATATTATTTATCACTTGAGTCAATAATCATGTCACATGGAAACTTTGTAAAAATTGATTTTGTTATGTGTTTCTAATCACCCATACACAAACTAAATAACACTGGGTCCAGAACAGACAGCACTAAACTCATTAAAGTTTTTATGATTTTTCATTTACAAGTAGTTTTGGGAAGAGTATTATTATAAAGTGTTTTTTTTTTCTATTCCACATAACACAAATGTTTTATACTGATTGTTGCTGAATGCCAAATTTTAGTTAGCAAGTCACACAACAGAACAAGTCACATGCTTTTGACATCGCCTTTGCCAATCAGATTTGTAATCATCTAAAAAGGCAATATCAAATTTACTTTTTATATGTTTATGAAAATTGCTTCCATGCATTTATCAATTTAATTTGTTACCATACTTGCCATTATTGCTTTTGCCAAGGAGAGGCAGACCTATCAAGGTGAAAACTCTCTTGGGTTTGGACTCGATCAATGGATGTGTGTGGAGTCTGAGCAATTGAGGTAATTCTTTTTAATTAGCCTCAGTCCTATGCAACCACCCAGCCTTTTACATTACATGTATCAGTTCTCTCTCACATCAATGGATAATTTTAATATCGTTCATACTTTAGGATTTATTTTCAAAATATTTAAGGAAACATCATTCCAGACACCAGAACTGCAACATAATTAATTGATCCTTTTTAAACATAGCTAGCTAATAATTATGAAGCCTTAATATTCCTGCTCAGTGTCTGAAGTAAGATTTTTTGAACACAAAATAGTTAAAAGTAAGGCATGATATATAAAAATATTGTGTTCCCTTGAATTAAGAGGAAACCTTGTGATGTGCTAGAGAGGTTGTTCTTTGCGTACTCTGTCCTTCAACTTAAAATAACCCCAAAAGTGAAAGAATGAAAAGTGACAATCATTAAGAAGAAGCTGATCCTTCAAATTTGTTTTTTATGGATTTTCCTGCTCTGTGTTGCAAATGCTAAGATTTTAAATACAGAATGATTCAGACTGTTGATCACAGTCTTTTCTTCAAGGTTAATTATTTTTAAATTAATAGAAAGAAAATCCATAGCAATTTATTTGCCTTTATACCCAATCTTTTATTAATTATACTAAAAAATATTAAGTATGTAACTGTGCTTCTGCACGTGCAGACAGACATATCTGTGAAAAACTCCTAAGTGAAGGACTCCAGAAAAGTTGCTTTCGTTGCCTCTTTTCACACGGTAATAAATTTCTGTGGTGTTGTTCCTTGTGCCACTCAGAACAGAGTCTGGTGAAGGTTCTATGACTGCCTGTCATGCAAAAACTTAGGGGGATGTGACCAAACACAATATAAACAGGGATATCAGTACTGATATGCACCCTCCAATGTCTTCAAATATGATGTTGTTCTAGGAAAATACTTCAGTGATCTGTGCCAGTTTGTCAGTCCTCAGCACGCGTTGGTGCTGCCCTTCATCACTTTTACTGTTATCCCAAATTTGAGGTTGAGGTCACTTGCAGCCCTGATGAAAGTGCACTCCATTGCTGCCTGCAGGTCACTGATAAAGGTTCTAAACCTGCCAGGTCACAGTGCAGAGCTCCTGGAATCCTCCTGTCACAGGCAGCCGTGTGGAGTGCTCCCCACTGGCCACCCTTCCCTCACCCTGCCCATCCACAGGATCTTTCCCATCTTCTTCTCCAGCCATGGGCTATGATGGTCTAATTTGGCCAAAAGAAGTAATTAATTATGGCTTAGCTAGACATATGAAATGAGCCTGTCAAATGTCAAAAAAACATCCCCTATTACTACTAAGCATAATTCCTTCTGATTATATCCGAGGCTAATTTTGAACTGTGTGTCTCAAGCAGCACAATTGATTTGTCTGATTTGTCTTTACAAATGTCACTGAGCAGATGGAGTTTGGCAGCTTGTCCAGTATCAGTGTATGTACTTAAGATACTGGGTACCCATCAGGCCTTCACTTTCAAGAAATATTAGTTATAGGAACTTCCCATTTTCTCCTGGCTAAGAGAAAAAAATCCTTTTTTTTTTTTCCCTTTCTACAAAACCTCTGAAAATTTGTTTCAGAGTTTGAAGTAGTCAGAGTTTAATAGTGAAATTGTGGCTCTCCCACAACATGCATTCCAATATTTTTAACATTTTGTGCAGAGTTTATGCTACTGCATACACAAATTAAATAGAGAAACAAATAGTTATTTACAGCTGGCCCGCTGAGCAGAATTCTTTCAGCTACATGTATGTCATTCAAAATATACTTTTATATAGAATGGAAATGTTTTTAAAAGGTTTAATTTTAACAAAAATTTTCTGGGTAAAGACTGCTTTGAAAAGAAAGCATGAAGCAGTTTGATACATTAAATAGTCTCCTGTTTGGGTTTGTAGTGAAATGTTTTATACAGGGGGAAAAAAAAGAAAGAGGACTAGTGTTTAACAAATGCCAGAATCAGTTTGGGGATTGATTTTAAGAATAATAAAATAGTTGGGGTTTTTTTTTCTTACTGTTACATGCCAGTAGCAGTGTTGTAGGTGAATATGCTGCTGCTGCTATGCCACGAACTAATAATTATTAAAAAAACTACATTAGATAAATTTTGAAAATCTACCAAATTAACAAAAATAATTATTACTAGCATGGTTTTTTAACTTTAGCTAAGCAAAAAACACCTCAAAATTATATGTTTTCCCTGTTTCTGTTTCTAGGAGGTCTTTTTAAGGTCTAGTTTTAGATCCAAATCAGAATGAAACCCTTTTTTGGAAGTACCACATTTTCAATTTGAATTAGACTGCCAAGAATTTAAAAGGCCTGTCCATAGTCTTATCAAAAGCTATTTATTAGTTTTAATATCTAGGAAAAGATGTATTGGTGTCTGGCATTTCTGATGTTTCAGTGATCTGAAACAAAATGAGGATCCTCAGAGAATGTTTGGGGTTTGTACTACTCTCTGAACTCCTCTAATTTAATTGAGGTTGGACTGATATTGCGCTGGGCTGGATGTGAAGCTGTTCTTTGGTATCAGGTCTATCCACTCTAGCTGAAAATATCCTTCACTACCCACTGCTCACTTAAAAAAGTAAATCACAATTTTAATGTTGGTTACTGCAGTGGAAAATTCTTTTGTTTTGTATCATGGTCTTGACAGGAATACAATTTTTTCTGACCATGTTATTTGTGTAGCTTTCACACTTGTGTAATGCTCAGCCTTGTTTAATAATGCCTGTCTGATCATCTATATTGCTGTGAAGACTTTAAAAGCAGAAAGACAATGTACTTGTCAAATCCCTACCAAAATTCTATGGTTGTCATGGTAACTATGGAAAGGAAGGAAAAAAGGAAAAGCATGTTGTGATTTTCTTAAAAGATATCATTTCATGGTTGTTAAAAATAAAATTATGAGAAAATACGGCACTTTCATCAGTGCTCTATAAGGCAAAAAAGAGTTGTTCTTAATTTTTACAAATAAAAAAGAAAACAAATAATGTTTTATGCTCATTAGAAATGACATCAAATCTTCCTTTTCATTTCAGTCCTCCTAGCCCAGGGCATTCCTGACAAAATAACAAAACTCAATTCAACCTGTGCATTTTAACAGCAGAAAACCCTTTCATGAATATTACAGTTTTTGAGAGCTCTTTTATTATGTTTTCCTACCTTCTTTATCACCTCATCATCACAAAGGTGATATTTTTCTCCCTCTTAAAATAAAATATAATGACTTTGTATAAGATAGATCCCTTCCTAGTGACAAATTATATTCTGCTAAAGGGCTCCATGATGATTTAGGAGACTTAAACCATTATACAGATTTTACTGAAGATATTTTTTCAGAATTGGGTAAATTACTCCCCATTTCCTGATTTACCTAGTTATTTTAAAATAGGCCTAATCAATGTGAAAGTGAGTGACAGGATCAGATTATGAAAGATTTGCTTCCCTTTTTCAACCTGAGGAAAGCTTTTTATTTTAAAGTATTCCATTTGGAGTAGCCCATTTATTTTTTTACATTCAGACATACAGTTCCTTTCTATGTTGTCTAAGTCTTTCCCTCTCCAAAAACTTCTTGGAAATGGACAAATTAAAAATCAATGCAACTGCTAAATAATAGTGCTGTTTTGTCACTGTTGAAGAAGGTTTCAAGAGTTTCAATATTCACACTCAGGTTATTTGGAATATACTTTCATTTTGACATAAATGAAACTGTAGGGAACCTGTCCTAAAGACATAAAAACTCAAGCTATAATGTTCTGTTCCATGAAAAACATCAGCCAGTGTAGCCCAAAACTGTTTGTGAGTTTTGAACGAGTCACATGTCTACTTTAACAACTATTGGAGAATTGTTTTCATACAAATTTGCTGCATCACCCTGGAGACATTTAATTAGATTTTCTTTGCATATTCCTCCCCACTGAACTCAGGAGGATCCAGTCCTTATGTAACAATGGCATAACACTGCTGTGACTGAATCTGAGAAGTGAGCCAGTTCCCTGCAATACAGTATTTCTGCAATTCCTGTGATATATTTGTGTAAAGATTTGAGTGAATGATTCAGCTCTTTTAATATTGTGGTATATATACTTCCAATAGAAGATGACAGTTTCATCTTTATGCTTTTTGTGCACCATCTTAGAGAGAAATCCTGTGGAAGATGTGAGGTTTGATAGCATAGCTAAATACTCTAGCATGATGATCACCAGAAATGGATACAGATCATTGTCAGTGTTATTTTGATTTTTGCAATTTTGATTTTTATAATTACTATTTTTTATTATTTATTTTTATTATTTTATTATTTTTATTTAGGAACATATTAATTTCATACCATTGGGTTTAGATGGAGCTTTGTGGAATATAATATATTAATATCTAAAATTCCTTTGCTCAATAGTTGTCCTATATCTTCAATAAATACTTTTAAATAGAAGTTTTAAGATGTATATGTAAAATGAAGTACATGACAACATAAGACTCATGTTATAAAGAGGCTTTTGCAGAAAACCTTGAATCTAATAATCCCCATATGATCCGGTTTAAATGAAACAGTGGGATAAACAAAAGTGTGTCTGTAAGTAAGGATTCTGATTTGGAAAGGCCAAACTTTAAGTAATTGTGAGAACTGATTAGAGACAATGACTGGATTGAGAATTTAAGGACTTTAATATAGAAAAGGCATGCACAATAAGTCAAGAGTCAACTGTATCTGGAATTTGCAGGCTAAGCAAAGAGGAAAAGGCTGGACACAACATCCCAGGACTTGTAGGCTTAAATCACCTTCAGACTTGTAGTGGATGTAGAAAGAGGAATGATAAAAGGAAAACAATGTTTGTTTTTATTTGGTATTGAAAGAGTGAGGGTAAAGATAATGGCTTGCAAAATATATTTAATACATTAAATAATAAATTTCACCAGAAGTATACAAAGAAAAGACAAAGTGAACATCATGATAGAAAGCAGAGGTAGTAATGAAATGTAAGATTTTGTTAGTGTAGCTCTAGACTAACATGCCTGTTGTGCTTCAATTTTCAGTACCACTAATGAATCAGAGTACCAGCCACTGGGTCCCAGCCTTCCAGGCCAGCCATGTGGCCATGAGTTGGTTACATGCTGCAGGGCCTCCTCTTGCCACATCATCTGGCATGAATAAAACAGCATTGATAAGAATCCCTGTGCAGAAAACTCTTTGAAAAATGATTGAGTAATTTGCAAATTTGTTTGAAATTTCTGTATCAAAGGAAGAATCTGCAGAAATGAAAGAAAAATGTGAATTTCCACTGTTTTATTTCCCGTAATTTTTACATTTGTTGGTATCTATCTTTTAATCAAAATTGATTTTACTGGTTTAGACATATCATAGTATTTATGAACAAGAAGTGGATTTTAAGTAAAGCATAGATATTTTAGAATCCCATCTTGCCATGCTTTAGAAAAAGCTTTCAAAGTGAATTAGTTGGCTTTTCAACCAGATAAGTTAAAACAGGCCTATTCAAGAACACCTAGTATTCTATACATTTATTCTTAAATTATTATTTGGATGGAGGACAATTTCCTGGTACAAACAGTTTTTCTGTACAGAGCAGAGTAAGTTTCCTCCTCTGTGGAGGATGGAAGTTCCTTCCGCATGGAGTTTCTCAGGCGAATATAGTTTCCCTTAGCTCACTGAGAATACATGAAAGATTCATAAATGTTGTGTTAGAAGAAAAATTAGGGGCTGAAGTCATTGTGTAACACATTTAAAGACCACAGAGACACCATCTGCACTTCACTAGGGGCTTGTTTCAGCTAGAGCCTGGATTTGTCCCCAGAACTACCAGCATGAACAAGCTTAATTCAGTTTTCCTCTGTCTTTAGTTTTGCTGAAAAGATGAATTAGTATTTGCATATAGCCAGACACCTTTCTCACAAATGTTATGGGGTAAGATCTGGTAGTCTGAATAAAATATTACAGCTAATGGATGCATTTTTTCACATACAGCAATTAAAAAATATATCCTATGCTTTGTAGCCACTTCTTGTCATTGCTGCGTTACCCCAGATAATTTTCTATTATGTAATCTTCTAATAAGAAGGTCCTTTCACTCCTTCTCACACACTGCAATTTTCTGTTTGCTGTTTCCTTTTTTCTAATAATCTAGGCAAGGACATTGGTGCCTATTTGTAGGGATAAATCAAGAGCAGCAACAGCAACAGACTTGTGATGATGACTGTCTTAGAAACACATGCTTCATTAAAAAATTCCTTTTTGTTACCTAAAAAAATAAAAACAAAAACCAGCCTGTGGAAAGGTCAGAGACTTTACAAACTTAGTCTTCTTTTCTGCTGAGTTTTGTGGTGTGACCCTGAGCAATTCTTTTCACTATCCTGTGCTTCATTTCCTCATCTTCACAAAGAAGCCTAGAGTTCTTTCTATGCCACAGAAGCTATGTGAAGAGAAGTGATGATAAGCAATGTGAAAAATCTATCCAAGGAAGAGGGTATTAATTTCCTTACCTGTTTAATACACATTTCAGCTGCTCATTTCTGGATTTCTTCATGGTATTTGGAAATAAAGAGGTACGTCTAGTACACAACTCATCCTAAAGGCAACATTGAAAATAAGTGAGTTGAACAAAGTGCCTGTTCCTCTCTACTGATTGCATTGGAAATTTCAGGCATAAATGTGCAAATGTCTCTAATCTGCAGATATTTGGTCATATTACTCAGAAAGAATTCCAAGTTTCTAATAATAAGGAAGTTGTATTGAATTCAAGAGAGCACTTGCAGACTAAATCATTGCCTATCACAGAATGAGAGAAAAACAGTCTGAAGGAGACCTCAGGAGGTCATCAACTCTGTGCTTTTGCCCACAGGTAAAATTAGCTGTACCTTCCAACTCTAATAGATGCTTACCTAACCTGTCCTTAGAGATTTCTGTGCAGATAAAGCATGGGCAGTTACTCAGGCAAAGATATACTATCTTCTGAGTGCAAGTAAAGTGCCCATTACTAAAGTGTTTATCTCTATAAAAGTCCTATATTGCAGACATATTGAAAATTTAAATGTGCTTCAGTATTTTGCTCTGCTTATAATGGTGAAGAAGGCAGCGTGGCTTTCCATGCACACCTTGAAAATTCAAACTCAGCTGTCACATTCACTCTTGAGATAATCTATTTAAGATGTTACTTTTTTATCAGAAAAAGATTTGTGAATCACATTTTCAGCCAGGAGCTCTACTCCTTTTATGTATGCCTATTTATTCAAAAAAAACAGACACTTGTGCAAACGTTTTTCTGAGAAGTAGTTTCTTGCATAAATACCCTTATTGAAGTCATGAGTTTACTTGTAGACTAAATCACTGCCTATCACAGAATGAGAGAAAAACAGTCTGAAAGAGACCTCAGGAGGTCATCTACTCTGTGCTTTTGCCTGCAGGCAAAATCAACTCTACCTGTCAACTTTGATAGATGCTTACCTAACCTGTCCTTAGAGATTTCCAATGACTGAAACTCAAAAAGCTCTTCAGGCAATCTGTTTGAGTGTTGTCATGATCCATGTCATTAGAAAGTTTTACTTAATATCTATTTTAAATCTTCCAAGCTGTAGATCAAACCCATTAATTCAGTTTCTATCCTCTCTAGGCAGGGAGAACTGATTGTTTTGTTCTTCATTCCAGAAGCATTTAACATTCTTGCAGATCATAACAATGTCATCCTCTTTTGTCTATGTTTTTTTTTTCCTGAAGCATTCATAGTAGTACACTTTTTTAGTTCCTCTTTCATAGGTTTTTTTTGTTTGGGGATATTTTGGAAGTACATTTGTTCACGTTTTAAATAGAAGATACCAGAGCATCCTTCCAATGTTAGTGTATATCAGGTGTAGGTCCCAAGGTTTTGGTATCAGAAAGGGAGCTACAGGAGTGTGTGAGGAGACATGGGGCTGCCCTGTGCTAGACACAGCTGTTTCCAGCTGGATCTGTGACAGAACAGCCGGGGGATAGCGCTTGGCAAAGCGTATTTAACAAAGAGCAAAACACCGGACAGCAGTGAGGAGTGGGGGGGGGTGGTGGGAAAGAATAAGAAATAATCTTCCAAACCCCAAGATGAGAGAGGAAGGAAGGGCCTGGAGCACATTTCTTTGTGGCCTGTGTATGTGCTGGTCCATATACTACACTGCAGCCCACGGAGGACCCAGTACTGGAGCAGGTTTTATGCTGAAGGACTGCAGCTCATAGAGAGGAGCTGTTCTGGAGAAAGGGAAAAGTATGAGGAGGTGGAAGCAGCAGACAGAAAGCATTATGTACTGATCACAATCTCCATCTCCATTCCCCACCTTGCTTGCAAAACCTGTTGAGGAGGAGTTCAAGACTTTGGAAATGAGGGGGCAAAGTTGAATCTAGGGGGGGAGAGTGCCTGGGAGGAACGTGTTTTACTTTTGTATCTCACCATCTCACCTTTAATTGTCAAGGAATTATTTTTTACAAAACTGAGTTTGTTTTGCTTGTGACAATAATCAGCAAGTGATCTCCTTGTCTTTATCTCCACCCATGAGTGTTTTAAGCTTGTTTACTTCCCTTTTTTATTAAGGAATGGGAGTGAGAGAGCAGCTGGGTGGGTATCTGGCATTTATCCAAAGTCAACTCACCACATTCCCACTACAGGATAGTCTTTTAAGTAAACATTTTCCCTGCTTTTTAAATACATTCTATATACTTAATGTAAAAAATAAAAGTAAAAAAATAAGTCCTTTCCTATCCTATCTTTCTAGCACAACTCCATATTTAAAAAAAATTAAAAATATCATTCAAACAGCTGGACTTTCCTAAGCAGAACTCAAAAATTTAAACCAACCATCTAAAACCCTAAAACTTCAGATCATCAATTTCACCTGCAAGAAGCAAACCAAAAAATGCTACTTATTTTACTTTAGAAAAATCAGTCATTACTAAAACTAAGATTAAAAATCCACCCCCCTCTCCTAATAGTTATATTTCTGGTTAATTATGTCAATTCAAAAGTCTCAGTTAACCAAGATGCCATTTCAGCCATCCATTCAGGAAGAAAATAAAAATGTTCAAAACAGTGGGAGCTTTATATTTTTACTTTATTGCTTTAATTATTTTAGAAAGAAATTACTAAATTTTAAAGTTAGAAAGGATTTTTCTCATGATAATGGTATTATATTTTTTTAAATAGCATTCAGCCTTCAGTCACATCTTTCAATGTAACTTCCTAGTCTAAAATGATGCTTTAAATCTGAAGTTCATTTTAAGCGTTTTATCTTAGAAGTATTGAGAGTCTATAAAACAAATAAGGAACTGGGCTACAAAGAAAGAAACTGCCTCATCATTCATCCTTCATAATTAGCATGGCTGGGTTTTATGAATTAATATATGCATTCATGAGTTCCTGGCTCTCTTTACTTCTGTGTGATAGTGTTGAGAAAGGTGACAGATTTATAGAGGGAAAAAAATTGTAACACAGTTTTTTTCTTGTAAGTTTTTTATGACAAGGTAGTTAATATGAAGAGCTAGGAAGTGCAATTTATATGGGTTTATTGATTAAAGTAAAATTATAGCACAGGGGCAGTACAGTAAGACATTTTCTTGAGAAACAGATGATGAACAAGATCTGTGACATAATTTCTGTTTCAGTCTCATCATCAATCTATTGAAATATGTTCCAAAAACTCACAAAAGGCCCAGGCTTCTCCATTTTGTTTCTGGTGGTGTTACAGTCAGGACTTATAGAACCATGGAATGGTTTGTTTGGAAGGGGCTTTTAAAGGTTATCTAGATCAGGGACACCACCCACTGCACCACTTTGCTGAAACCCCATTGACTCTGGCCTTGAACTTTTCCAGGGATGGGGCACCCAAAACTCCCTGGAAACTCATTCCAATTTCTTACCACCAACTTTTTTCCTCATGTCCAATCTAAACCTACCCATTTTCCGTCTAAACTGTTGCTCCATGTCCTCTCTCCATAATTCTTCACTGACCTTGGTGCCCACAGGGCTGTTTCTCTCAGATGTTCCCTCTCCTCTCTCCTGGCTGCTGTTTCATGGCAGGCTCAGTCAGCTTCATAGGTGTGTTATCCAAGACATGCTTCCACTGTCATGGTGGACTTGCCCTTGGACAGCAGCAGATTCGTCTTGAAACTTACGTGGCTTTGAGTCTTTCCAACATGAGCAAAGCTTTTGACATCTTCTCACAGAAGTCACCCCTGCTTCCCCATGCTACCAAGCCTCGCCACACAAAACCAATACACAACAGTTGCCCAGTTTTCCATCCCCAAGTCCTCTGCAGGGATGCTTTCAATCCTATAATCACCCAGTCTATGCTGGCAATAGCCCTGACCCAGGGGCAGGACCTTGCACTTGGTCTTGTTGAATTTCATGGGGTTCACACAGGCCCAGCTCTCAAGCCTGCCAAGGTCCCTCTGGATGGCATCCCTTCCCTCCAGCACACCAACTACACAGATCAGCTTGGTGTCAACCACTACCTGAGGAAAAAAATTGTTACAGAATGACAGAGTCACAAAATGGCTCAGGTTGGAAGGGACCACTGTGGGTCCTGTGAGCCAACATCTCTGCTCCAGCAGGGCCATCCCAGCGCACACTGCACAGAATTCCATC
>VRYO01002772.1:71859506-71872215 GCA_009812075.1 Sialia sialis
CTGGTGCAGGGGGTTGTTCTTCCCTTGGTGCAGGGGAAAACATCACATTTGCCTTTGATGAATTTCCAACTGTTCTTCACCTTGGCTGAACTTGCTATAGCCTTTTTTTCCCCATTAGACTGCAGGTGCAGTCTGAGAAACTCTGTATACTGAAGTGGAGGTTTAGGCTTGAAATGAGTGCATATATGGTTTTGCTGTTGGTTTCAAGGCCTTTTTTGGTTTGCTGAATCAGTGTTTAATTTTTGCCTGACAGAAGAGCATCAAGGAGCATGATATTAAAGTGCATTGAATCTTAAATTACGTAAAAAATAGTAGTGAAATTCTTAATGAAAGCTTTATGGCCAGATTTTTGTTTTTATCACAGAATAAAAAGCTTTGCTTTTTTGGAATCATTCCAAAAAATCCAAAATATTCTCTGAGAGAATTCATTCTGCAACAAATTATGCCTTCATCCTATATTACTTTAGAAAGCTGGTTTTTACCTCAAGCCTATATGTCATGATTCTCTGCTATGTTCTGATCTAACAGCACTTTCACAGGCTCCACTGGGACTCCACTAACTTCACTATTTCAAGTCCATAAAGGAGATTTAAACCAGATCCTATAAACTCGAGTGTTGTACAAATGTAATGGTTATCTGATGGCTACTATTCCAATTCTCTTTGTACAGTGTAACTCAGTAATATGATCTCAGCCAAGGGTAATGTTTTTATGTGGATAGAATCTGAGCCTGGGAGTTAGTAACCTCATGTTCTGTTCCCAGATATGTTTCAGATTTACTGTGCAGCCATAATTAGATGTGATGCTCTGTCTGTGCTTTGGATTGCTGTGTGCACAAGGACAATAAATGCTTCTTTACCTCAGACAACCCTTCTGAGAAATATGTGTAAAAACTATTAATCTGTTGATTATTTGCCTTACTTATTACCTATGTGTCAAGGATAGCATCACCATAGCAGCCATCTATAGAATCCATGACTTTTTATCTCTCTTCTGTAGTATTTAGGAGTGCTCATGGATTTTGCTTTTGGAAGGACTCAGTATTTTGCAATGGAAACAATATTACATGTTACAACTATCATAGCTGCAACACGAGATAGAAGCCCATTTTGAAATTAAAGCTTTTGCTCTGTAAGCTCCAGGTTTTCTGCCTAATTTTTCACATCCATCAGTGCTTTCTGCATGTCAAGGGAAATTTCCTATCAAACTGAAAAGTTTTTTGATATGTCATGTTCCTTTATTCTCTTTTTATAGCCAACATCTAGCTTTCTAGCTTTATATACTTTAACATAAAATAACGATGTAAGAATTGCCTAATATAGTTCTGCTCTTCTTCTGTAGATTTTTTTGAAAGTACAGTGATAATTGGTCTCTTCATGTTTCTTTCAGTGTACTTCACCACATGCTATTTCCAACTATTTCATGCTGTATTTTATACTCCTTTCCAGCCAGGCTAATAGGTCTACTCATAATAATATTTTAAATCTATACATAGTCTATATTTGGAACTTATATTACTCCTGTTGTCAATCTTTCCTCAAACATTGTGCAAAGAAGCTGCATATCACAGTTAAATACTCTGACCTACCTTTGCCTACATTTATGATGTTTTTCACTTCCTTCCTCTAGCATTAGTATCTCTACTGATTTTCCAGTTGTGTACATAATTATCTGTTCTGTTACTGAAATGCACATTAGAAGTCAGCATTTGCAGTGACATTTAAGATTTGCAA
Source organism: Sialia sialis (assembly GCA_009812075.1). Taxonomy (NCBI): domain Eukaryota; kingdom Metazoa; phylum Chordata; class Aves; order Passeriformes; family Turdidae; genus Sialia; species Sialia sialis. Next base: position 71,861,240 of record VRYO01002772.1, read on the forward strand.
AGTGTTCCTATTCTGAAAATAGAGAATAACAACGTTGTTTCTGCCACAATGCTTTGGGGTAAAGCCAGTTTTTGGATGGTGATTACTTGCATTTTATTTTACAGTTCAAAAAACTGCAACTTCTACAGTAGCACATCAGAACCCAAAAGTAACTTATAAATATGGACTCATGCTACCCAGTAGGTTGTTTCTTCATTATTTTTGATATTTAAGAGCTATGATGTACACTTAATAGTTTAATTAAATTAAATGGTTCACTTTTTTGGGTACCTTTTGTCCTTTGTTCCAGTAAGAAAAATTATTTAGATTCTCTGACTTATTAAATGGATTTCATCCCTCATGTACAGAGAAGGAGCACTTCTAATGCACACAGTGTGCCACAAATCCTGCCTCTCTTGCAGTTAGTAAACTCTGGGAAGATGCGGATTGGGAGCAGAGGTGCCCAGAGGCAGACTTACAGACAGTCTGTATAAACCACATGTGCAAGAATTGCCCTCAGGCTCTCCCTTGGGGGATGCAGCTGACCTTGGACACTCACAGAGCCTGCTGGAAAGCTTGGAAGGTTACTCATATGGTGATTCTACCTGGATTTTTGGGACTACTATGGATAGGTACAACAAAGGCAGAAACTGCATAAGGGAGATGGATTACTGAGGTAATGTCCCCTACAAAGATTTTATTCTCTTGCCTCTGACTCTCAAAAGTTAAATGCCTCCAGCTACAACATTTAGCTTTCAACTAATAATTCAGACAGAGCCAGAAGACCATGAGTACCAAAAGATGGGATATCTTTTTAAAAAGATGTAATAAATAAGAAATTAGGTAAAGCATATTTGTCATGCTTTCATAGGATAAATGGAGCAGTAGACAATTCCAAATATTAGAAATGAACTGCTGTTCCTACATTGTTTGCATGGTTCTTCAGGGTTCAAGTGGAGAAACATGGCAAACAGCCAAGGTCTGGAAGTTCTGCATTTAGTGGATCAGAGATATTCTGGACAAGGAAATTATTTCTATTAGTGGGGTGAATGTATTTTATTTGAGCAAAAGTTTGGTCATCCCACTCCAGTTGTTCTGAGTGCCGAAAATAAAACTTACTCCTATGTGCTGATCAAGGTTTATCCAAAGGTCAGTCTGAATTCTTAAAACAAATGCTGAATCCGTTTGGTATCAAATTATCTGTACAAAAGGCTTGGGACTGTATCTCATACAGTTACTATTAAAACTAAAATGAAATAATGTTCAGCTTTGTGTCTGAATCTATTAGAAAAGAAAACCACAGCGATAATGGAGGAAAGAATAATCTATGATATGTTCTTTGATATGAATGTCATATATGCTCCTTTGCTGTAAATTGGCTTATGGGATACTGCATTGTCTTCTGCATTTCATTAAAGTACTTTTACAGCAGTCTCTGAAATTCAACTAGGGCTAGCCCTGACAGGGAGTTCTGACCTTTTGATGGATATAGTTTTACCTGTAAAGTAAGCTAATGTTTAACCTTATTCCCCGTGGGCAAGTGTCCATAGTGCAAAGCCCAGCAGTGCTCAGCAAATCTGGGTCAAATCCTCAACTGGTTCAAATCATAGTGGATTCACCAAGTCAGTATGCATCAGCTGAAATTTGGTCTAAGTAAGGGCAATAATGAAATACATATTGCTACTAGCGAAACCAGGATTTTACACTTCAGATACAACTAATATCAAATCAAGATAGCAATAGTATTATGAAATAAATTTTGAATTTAAATGTGGTAATACGCTACGTAGAGCAGACTAGGTGTTTTCATTTGGAATTCTCCTCCAGCTCTACTGTGTAATAACAGGGCTTTTGTGCAGAGATCTTTGCATTCTCCCCTGCAGCAAATGCCATGTATGACTTGGGCTCAAACCTAACAAAAAAGGAGGTCTTCAACCCTCCTCCCCTTATAGCAGTTCATGGTAGGAAGCCATGAATTTAGAGTGGCTGGTTGAAATCACACAGAACCCATCATCCAGTGACTGTCTGGCATCTCATCTCTCTGGCACCTTGGCTGTGATGCATCAGTAGAAAAATCAGAGAAAACCTCGGTGCTGCACTTCCTGCTGCATTAACCAAGTGCTAATGTCCTGGCAGGGGAACAGGACTTGGGGCAAACTCTTTTCTCTCTCTTCTTCTCCCCTGTCACTGGAAATATTTTTAATTACACTAATCTTTTTGTCTACTGTTGAGCCACTTCACCAACTGTGTTAGGAATTTGTATGTAAATAATTTTACATGAAAAATGTGAAAAGTGGCATGGTTTTGAAGTGCTTGACATTTAGTGCTTTCTTCTGCATTCATGTTTATCTCTTTTTGCTTTCCTTTTTCCTCCAAATGTCATGCTGCCAAGCATCTTGAGTCAAGACCTTTATGAGTTAGACAAACTCAGCAACCAGAAATACAGATCCAATTACAGTAACTTTTAGATGTATGTACATACAAAGAATTATGCATCTCTAGAACATTTACAATGAAGTTTTATGTCTATATATTACACTTACAATTAAGTTTTATTTTATTTCTATATATTAATATAGACCATATCAGATCATATGCTGAAGGCTCTCCAAAATTCTATTCACTGCAGCCCACATGTGCAGGTGATGCATTAGTCTACTTAGAAGTAAGGATGCCATAAAATGCTGGACAGTTTTGCATGAATAGCTTAAAGCAGTAATGCATGGACTGACTTTTATCATTATAAATATCTTTCAATATATGTAAATCACACTGAAAATAAATTCAGCTCAATTAATATTTCTTCTCTGATGTGAATAGTTGCAGTGACTCAAGCCAGTTCCAAGATAATTATCGACAGTTTTTAAAAATAAAACCTGGAAGCTTTTGCAGGAAAAAAATGAAACAAGCTAATAAGGGAATTAATTTTATGAAATATTTCAATTTTCCTCCATACAGTTTCCCTGAATGATTTTCAGTAAAGCAGTTCCTAATTTTTTTAATCAGTAAGAAATGTTTTTTATCTTTATTGATTTTTCTTTCTTTTTTTATTTATTGCCACTGGATTTAATTCAAAATATTCTGTGGGCTTAGACATTTTTCTTGTTGAAAAATAACTGAGGATAATTTACTCTTTATAAAAGTTCTGGTGTTGAGGATATTTTACAATATTATGGAGCTGGAAAAAGAAACGGAAAGATGAAAGAGATGAGTACAGTAATTTCATGCGTGTAAGGCGCATGCTCTTGACTAAAATTTTGGTCCAAACCCGGAAGTGTGCCTTATACTTTGGAGCGCCTTATATATTGACAAAGTTCGGAAATTCGCCAACCCAGAAGTGCAAGCTGCAAACCGAACCGCGCGGGGCTGCCAGACTCGGCATAGCTTGCGTGGGGCTGCAGGGCTCGGCGGGGCTCAGCACATGTCCTGGTTTGGAGGACAGGTGTCTGCTAAGAAAGGCAAGAGCCTCTCTTTGAAATGGAGAATGTAAACCCCCTCCCTCCAAATTATTATAATTTTGAAATTAAGGGGCTCTTAGGCAAAGATATGGGAATTAGGAATAACAGTTCTTTACTAGGAAAATTAGGATAGAAATACAGTACTACAAAGAAACAAACCTCAAACACTGACAAAGTGTCTTGGGTTACAATGCAGGATGTGTAATCAGTCATACAGTGAGACTCAATGGGCCATTACCAGAAGATAACTCTCTGGAGGAAGGATCAGGGTGCAAAGATAAAGAACAATGCCCTACTGGTTTCAATGGATGGCCCATTGGCAGAGTATCTCCCACGGAAATAAAGATCACTGCCCCACCTGGTCATAACAGATGGTGATAGAATAGATACTTGGATCATATTCTGTATTGTAACCCATGACAGCATGGCTGGCATGATCATTACTAATTGGTTACTTGGTTTTGCGTGGATGCTCACTGCAAGAAAAAAAAGTGCACCTTATACTCCGGTGTGCCTTATATATAGACAAAGTACGGGGACTTGCCGGTAACCCAGAAGTGTGTCTTATACTCCGGTGCGCCTTATAGGCGTGAAGTTACTGTAATTAACATAGATTTCAATGAACTGACACCAGTAAAATAAATATTGATGGCATAAATGTTCCAAGATTAGATTTCTTTGTTGTGACTGAGAAATAAAACACGAATTTTAGCTAAGACCAAAAAAACCCTCCAAGATTTAAGAGACTGAAATGACAAATAAAAATAAGAAAGAAAATTTAAAAATCACTTGTCTGTGTGGGGTTTTTGCTTTCTAGCTATATCATGGGTCTAATAAAGTCTATTTCCCCTCTGTACAAATTTGGACTTCAGTGAGATTAATGATATCTTTCTATGAGGAAAAACAGAAACAACAAACTTTTCAAGAAAAGCATATTAAAAAAATTTAAAATATGATCTATGTCAAAGTTATGAAGGGAAAAAACCTCTTGTAATAAAATAGAAAATCTACTCATAACTAATTACAACTAAGAATTAAAAATAATGTTCACAGTTAATGTTACAAAATATAGTCAGTAAATTACAGTAATTTCACGATTATAAGCTGCACCTGAATATAAGACGCACTTCCGGGTAGCCGGGAAGACCACGGGATTTGTCCATATATAAGCCGCACCCGAATATAAGCCGCGGGTTTTTTTTGTTTTTTGGTTTTTTTTTTAACTCCGTGCGGCAGAGGGGGTGGGGCGCTCCAGCCTGGCCCCACACAGCCCGGCTTCTCAGCAGCAGGGGCCAGCTGGCCTTGCGCACCCCCCGTTTCCAGCAATCCTCCTGCTCCCAACAGCTCCCGGTGGCAGGGGCTGGCCCGCCCACTTGCAGCCCCCGTTGCAGGCGGTCTGCCGCTCCCAATGGCTCCCGGTGGAATAGGGGCCAGCCCACCCTCAAGCGACCCCGTTGCTGGCCAGCTCGTCCCACTCCCCGGCAACCCCGCCGACAGCCTGCCTGGCTCCTTGGCAGCTCTGCCGCCGGCACACCCACCCCATTCGGCAGAGCCCGCTCCCCACCTGCCTGGCCGCTGCTCAGTGGCAGCTCTCTGCTTGGACGGCTTTCACTTCCGGGCTGGCATTTCACTGGGATTTGTCCATAGATGAGACGCACCTGAATATAAGCCACACCACTGGGGTAAGCTGGATTCTTCGATGAAAAATGTGCGGCTTATAATTGTGAAATTACTGTAATTTATTCCATATGTACAGAGTAGCTCGGGCTGCAGCACAAAACATATTACAAAATCTATGACTTAGAAAGCTTGAATCACATATGCTTGAAATAAATGTCAGAGAAGAGGAAATGCACTACTTCATAATTTAATAGTAAAACACAAAGCATTTAGATGCAGTAGGTGCATTTAGCAATCTGTCAGTAACTCATACCCCCCACCCCAAAATTTGGTTAGTCAGGAGGAAGGAGCATTCCCTCATAGATTTGCTGGTATATATTTGCTGGTAGGTACATGCTGGTCCCTCCTAGTGACTCAAAATGACTTCTTTCTTTTTTTTAACATCATTGCCATTTAAAAGCAAAATTGCATTTTAAAGACATGCACTTAAAACTGTTACATTGTCTCTTTTTTGCCCTTAAGATAACAGGATATGGTACTTTGCACTCATTATTTTTGCAGAAAAGTATAGATAGCTTGGTGCAGGTAGCTGTGCTATATATATAATATATCATCTAAGCTATATCAGAGGCTGTGCCCAAGACCTCACACTACAGTAATTTCACACCTATAAGGCGCAATGGCATATAAGGCGCACTTTTTTTTTTACGTGGGGATCCATGCGTAACAAAGTAACTGGTTAGTAACAAAATACTGTCAGATGCTCAATTTGCAAACAGTTTTCACAGATCAGCATAGCCTTTTAACACAGCCCCAGGTGCACTCCCCATGCTGGGGCCCCCGGCACTCTCTCCTGCCCCAGGCCCCACCTGGCCCCTGGCCCCAGGCATCCCCTGGGCCCACTAGCACCTGTCGGGGGCGGCCCCGGCCCCGATCGGGGCCGTGTAGGCTCGGCTCAACTCAGGGCTGCTGCGTATAAAGCGCACTTCTGGGATCAGATCAAAACTTCAGTCAAAAAGGTGTGCCTTATACATGTGAAATTACTGTAAGTTTCTCCCGAACTGCATGAATATTCTCTATTGAAAATGAGGAAGAGCTAGTGTTAATAGTTGGAAGCATTACCAGAACTTAAATACCTCTACTAAGGTAACAGAAATTTGAGAAGTAGTTATAAAAGAAGAGGTGGCACAGGGTGAAATAATCTGTCAGGGCACAATCTGTCATAGTTGATGAATAATGTACAAAGATGTTAAACTCTAGCTTAGTTCTAGGAGTAGGGAAGAAAAAGCAAATTCAGAATCCTGTAGATATTCACCAGGAAATGCGTCTCACTTTCTATGAAGGTACTGGTTTGTAAGTGCAGCAAGTTCTGCAGTGGCCCCTAACTCATGGCAGGTTTTCAGCTACTCAAATCAGCCTTGCAAACTTATCAATTCCTTTATTATCTGTCCATGTCTTGCAGAATTTAAGCACTTTAAATTAAATTGCAGATGAGTCCATATCTGACATGCCTTCATCTTTCTAAACTTTTTTACTTCATAATAAAAAAGTAAAACTTTTAAAATATGTAGTATTAGACATATTCAAGAACATGTTTTGTGGTTTTTTGATCTTCAATATGAGAAAAAAAATTGAAGCCAATCTTCTAAAATATCGGCAGGATTTTGACATTAAAATCTAGTTAATAGGAGAGGCATGACTATAATGCTCTTGAGTTGATGAGGCATATTTGAATTTAATTTAAATGGGAGGAGATCCATCTTAAGTAAAACTTCTTATGCCTTAATGAAATATTTAGCAGTTTTTGTCTGAAGCTGATTGGAAAACAATAATACTCAATGCATAATAATAATTGATATCTACTGGCTACATAATCTATAGCATTAGCCCCATCATTACATTGTTGGGTTTTCCATTTAAGCCCAACATCTCTGAACTGTGGGCCCTGATATCCAGAAAAACTGCATAAAATGAGTGATTGGTCCAGTAGACCCTCTGCTGTCACACCAGAGTATCTCAGGTTCCTCTTTTTTGAAAAACTATGCTTAATCTCCATTTTCTATTCCTTTTTCCCCCTCTAAGTGTTACTTACAAGAAGACAAAAGAACTTTGTTGTCATTTTCCCTTGAGCTAATGTAAAACTAAGCACTTTGCAGGATTTCCACTAATCTGAGACTGCCAAGACATCAAGATTAGGGAAAAGCAGCTGTTGTGTTTCTTTTCTCTTATGAAATTCAAAAAAGATGGGAGAAGTATGGTAGTAAAACAAAATACCTAAAATGGACTGTATTATACGGTTATTTCCCCTATGGGTTTTTGGGGTTTTTTTCCAATTTTAGGGCGGATAAAGAGACATTCATATTACTCCTCAGAAACAGTTCATTATAACATGGTGAATGAATGAGAGAATCAGAGTGAATAGGACACAGCGACCTTAATGGAAGCATAATCCCAAAGGTGAAATTAAGTTTTATATAGTTTTATATTAGGAACTTCTATGTTTATGAAATTTTTTCTGACTGAACATTTAGACTTCAAGACGTCTCTAAGGCCCTCAGGTCTCAGTTCAAACAGACTGTGCTGGAAAGTATACAGAGAATTTTTGTGGCAAACAACTTTAAATGAATCTTTCTTATTTTATTAGAACTGGAATCTTTGGAGTCCTCTGGACACCCTCAGAATCAGCTTCTGTAGCAAGTTGAGTACTGCTGTCAGTTATAGCTTAGTATTTTGTATAGTTTCAAAAAAATGGTGCCAGAGGAATTATTTTTTGGTTGAAATTTCTTCATTTCTGCAACTGTTTATTTTCAACCTCACTGCTTTTCATCCTAAACCTGAAAGACTGTGCATTTCTTAACTGTTGTTTCCCTAGTGGATTCCTTTTCTCTTGTCTATTTTTCACTATCACATAAGCTATTTTACTAATGAAAACAAAATTACATGGATTAAAAGAATTTTAATACCTTTATATTGCATACTTTATATTTTAAAGTTTTTAATATGTTTAAAATGTAGTCAAAGCTTACTCCAAGTAAATGCTTAGAAATTCTCTTTCATACTTTCCTTAGTTTATCCATGAAGTACTTTTTCACTCTGTGCCTTAGAAGTATATAGATGGTTTGTAATTGCCATGAATTTCCTCACCCATTTCCAACAATAATTACCCTTCACAACTCCCTGATAAAGAAGAAAAATTTTCTCTTGTCCTCTGTTAAAAAAAAAGTCATTGTTTTATTACTTCCATTTAAAGCAGCAGGTGAGTAACTAAATTCCATTATCAGCCCTCAGAATGTTAGTGGCATACTGACAACCTGGACAGTAACCCCTGATTCCATTTCAGTTTTTCTAACCCATGGCTGCCTAATCAGGAAGATTATTCTTATTATAGGTGTTGAAAACAGAAACTATTTCATTTTAGACCCCTTGAAAGTCTTCTGCTTTTTCTCTATTATAAATAACTGAGAAATTTCAAAGGGAGGTGATAGGGAGCTTATAGAGTTGATCCTCAGCTCAACCGTTTTACACAGCTAAATCTCAGCTGTAAGATAACTTATAAAAGTTATGGCCTATGTCCTGCCATGCCAGAAATAAACATCCACAGTGTCTCATTCAGGGTATTCCATTAGTTGAAGCATTAATTCTTATTATTTCTCTATCATATAGCCAAAAGAAAACAAATAAACTAAACAAAACAAAAACAAAACTATGTTAGTCCATCTGATACACAGAGAAGCATGCAAGTAAGAATCAGCATTTTGCCTATTCATTAAGGTGCATGGAGAGAAACAGTGTGTGCAGAAGGTACAGGAAGGTCTGTTTGGGGTTTTTATGTTCCATTTTCCACTCTCTAAAGTAGTTAATCCACTTTGCTAAGTGAGCCAATGACTATATCCATTTTGGATCAGCTGTACTTTCCACTTACTATTATTATCACTATTCTATTAATTAATTAATTGATTCATTCATTTTATCCTGTTAACCATAGTAACTGCTGAAAAGAAGTGCCGTAAAGCAATAGAAGAAAGGTCAAAAATGCCACCCTGAGAGAAAAAAAGTTCTTTAAGATGGCAATCTGGTATATGTTTGAAGGCCAGGAGTCCAGAGACACTACTGTGTGAGAGAAATTAGAATATTGTTTCTGTACATGAAATATCTTGGGTTTTCAGATTTGAGTCAAATCACGCTTACAGGTTATCTTAGGTGTCACTCAGAACCACCTTTAAAAAAACCTAAGGAGCAAACACAGATGTCTTTGATATAAAATGATGTCAGCATTCCTTTTGGGCACTGGTGCGTGATTTATGTGGCATACTCTCAGCAAAGCCAGGAAACAGATTCTGAAGATCACCTAACTTTTCTATTTTTCTCCTCATTCCCTGCTTTAGTTCTCAGAACTGCCCCATGAGGAAAGTACACGTCTTGCAGTTTCCCTGTGGACAAGTGGCAGCACACAGCTGCAGAGTGAAACCTGCTGAGATAAAGAAACCTGCCATTTATCCTGACTGGGTACTACAAACACACTCTCTGGTATGAATGTGTGCAGGTGAACAGATATATAGAAAGAATTAATATTGATTTTCATAGCTACCATTAACATTAATGAATGCGTAAGTGTGAACACTGTTGTTCACCCAGGCATCTCTGAGTTTCACTGTGACAGCTGAGATGGGTTTTAACAATTTTGCTTGTTTGTTTCAGTGGTCCAGATAAAAGAGCTTAATTTATGCAAAGAAATTTGGACTGAGGCAGGTATAAATTACAATATTTCTATATACTGTGAAAATTATATCTTGTCAAATGGCCTGATTTTATTACTTTTGTAGGGATATGTGAATTTGATACAGAATTTTAATAAACCTCTGACTTAGTGCTACATTAGAATTTTTTGTGTACAGTACCATTAAAGCAAGAGTAACCCTAAATATAGTTGTCAGTGAAGCTTCACTTTTTTGTAATAGAGTTTTATGTGGTGTATTTGTGGATTTTGATCTATTAATTTGGCTTCCAGTCACATTCTACTTAAAATGTTTCATCATTAAAACTTCCAACAAATAGAGTGGTGTCAAGTATAGAAGTTTGATATAATTTTTCTCCTGCAAAATGTAGATGCTTTTAATTTCATATATAATATGTGGGGAGACTGAAATTACATTTGCTAATGTCTGAAAATCTTGATTGTGCCATGTGAAAGAAGTGGAGCGCGTAGTAGAGTTTATTCCTTTTTGTGTTTGAATCTAACATACGACATTTTTTTATGTGTCCCATATCCCATATAAGAGAAAGACTGAAAATGGGAATAAACCAATATTGTGTGCATGAGTTACAGAAATTTCATTAGCTCACAGAAGGAACATCAGAGGGTGTGTTAACCGCTCTAGGGAGTTCACTTGTGCCTTCCCAGGCATCTGCATCTCTCCAGGTGTAGGACTGTGCTCCAGAGAGCAGGATTGCTACTTCGCCTGAGAAAAGTGTCAGTGAATAAGCAGCCAGGTTGCTTCTTGATTTGAGTGGAAGAGGAAGGACAGCTTTGGGCGTAAGTCAACACTGGGAACTGCTGTGAGATTCAACATTCAGAGAACAAGACAAAATGTAGATAAAATCCCTCTGCACCCATATCTGTCAGGGCTTTTGCCATATGCAAATCTGGCAGAGGGGGTTTTGGGTTGGTGGTGTGTTTTTTTCATTGGTTTTAATGGAAGGAAAAAGAGCTTGTAAATAAGATTGTGGCAGAGAACAGTAGAACAGAGCAGTATTTTCTATGGTTCTGTGCTGGGTAACAGCAATACTCAAGTAAAATCAAGTAGGAAGACATGGAATTTGCAAGTGTAGCTCATGCACATATCAAGATCTTCTACAGCATAATGAATTACATATATATGTATGTATACACATATACATATTGTTGGGGGTTGAAGCGGG
>VRYO01002772.1:71873215-71893568 GCA_009812075.1 Sialia sialis
TATATCAGTAAAGAACTGTTATTCCTAAACCCATACTTTTTTGCTTGAGAGCTCCTTAATTTCCAAATTATAGTAAATCAGGGAGGGAGAGGATTTTCACTTTCCATTTTAGGAAAAGCTCCTGCGATTTCTGGCAACACCTGTCCCCTAAACCAGGACACATACATATATATATACACACACACATATACATACACATATGTATACACATATATTTTATATGTACTAAAACTGAAATGTACCCTAGTTTTGTGCCAGCTACAAGAAGAAACCCAGCAACATAATTTTGCAATTAAAAAGAGGAAAGTGACAGTAGTTGAAAGATCTTTGGTTAGATGTGAAGTATTTTTAATTTAATCTTAAATCAGGAGGAGCAAGATGCTCCTGGTGGCTTAAATCTGACTGAAAGAAGCAAAAATTATTATGTTTTGGGGGTTTTGGTTGGGTTCCGATTTATTTATTGGTTTTGGGTTGGGGGCTGGTTTGCATGATGGTGAATCGCATTTCAATTCATTCAGAGATGTAAACCAACTGTAGTGCAAAACTTCAAAAATTGCATACACAGAAGGGAGGGGAGTGAAGAGGGCATTGGGTTATTGTACTGGAGAAACAAATGCCAGAAAAAAGTTAGTTCTTGCAGCAGGAGAACAAAAATGAAGTTGCATCAGAACTTCACACAGTCTCATGAGAGTAATGATCCCAGAAATGGGGAAAACCTTTCCTTTCTGGGCACACAGCACTGTCCTCCATCAATACTTGACTATTGTCACTGAAGCCAACTTGGTTGTGACCCAGGGTCCCTTAGCTCATGCATGGGTGCTTTCCCTTGACTTCAGTGTTAGCTCAATTCTTTGACCAGTCCATATTTCCTAAAACCAGTGATACACCTCATTGTTCTTAACAGATAACATAACTCCAGAATTTTAAATTTCTGGAAAAATGAGAGGTGCTATTAAACCTCATCTTCTCTTTGCTTTCTCAATTTTTTTGAAAACAATTTACAAGCAATTGGATCCTGTAGTCGTTTGCCCTTTTGGGAACTGGCTTTGTTAAGCAGAAAAATTGACATTGCTATAATTCCTAGCCTGTGGAGAAAGATGACCTTACATAAACCTATAAATGTCAAATTCTGGCAAGAATAGAGGTAGCCCTGCAGGATAGTTTGAGTCAACTATATATTTTATTTTAGAGATTCAGACTAGCATTGGTTTTAAATACAATCAAAAGGTAAGGGTTTGCCTATTAAATCTTATTACTGGATAGAGATAATGCGGTACTATGTTTCAGTGTGAGTGTGACATATAAAACCTAGCTTGGACTTATTAAAAATACGATAATGACATAACTTCCTGGGTTTAAGCACCAAATCAGTAGAGAATTTGCAGATCTCTGCTGAATAAAGATGCATTAGCTATTGTAGTGAAACAGGAGTAGAATATCTGCCTTTACTTCTCCTGTTTTCTTTTCATGATCAGCAGTGCCTCGATTGTGATGACATGCTTTTAAAGTGTGTAGGGGTAGACAAGAGAAAAGAGGAAAGCTACTTCTGTTGGGATGTTGAAGGGAAAGATGGAAAAGTATGAGACAGATGAGCCCATTGAAAATTTTTATTGCAAACTCTTCAGTGCTTTTCTAACAGCTTCTGAAATATTTCTGTTTATATCAAAGGTTATAATTCGGGTATTTAATGTAATTAGCATAAACTCTGTCTTGCTTTAACACATGTTAATCAGACCAAGTTGCCCTAATTACTGGTTTTAAATGTATCTAATTAAAGTTAATTTTCACACTGAGGGACATGAAACGTTAACTTGACATTTTATGCAATTTGACAATATAATACAACTTTGAAACCCTTTTTAAAATTATTTTCATGGTGATGTTTCAAGTTAATTCCATTGATATAATAATATGATCTATTGCTGCAGATTATTATAACTAAGTTTTGAAATATTTTTCTCTCTTAAGTATCCAAATGCTGTTTTATCTCCTGGAACACTAGCAGTAGAAATGAGTTACTGAAGGCAAGATATAAAGCAAACAATTTATCTCTCATCTTTGCTGCTAATTGACTGAAGTGAAAATTAATCTGAAAGGTTTCATGTATTTACTGATGACTTTCAGAGAATACTTACAATTGCCATCCATTGAAATGAGGATGCCACCCATAGTACCAGCAGGTTTTCCCACGCTAGTTCTGACCTGCAGAATCCCTGCTGCTCCACTGTTTGGCTTTTCTTAAGCAAAGACCACCAGTTGTGTTAAATTATTCTGTAGCGTGTGCTTGAGGAATTATGTTGATTTCTGTGCCTGAAATATATCCTTCTCTGTTGATGTGACTACATATGATGACTAGTGGATGGACTAAATCTTCCATCTAATTTTTTACATGGATGCTCTACTTTAAAAAGAAAAGCTTCTAAAATCTTGCTTCCAAGCAACTTGTTTAATAGAATATGCTGCATTGCACTTGTTTAATAGTATGCTTGGTTATAAAATGTTTGATCTATTTCTTCCACTGTGTTTGCATAGGAAAAAGGGTCACACAGTCTACTAAACTGTAGAACAAGTATCTTCAGTAATACTGCTTTACCAACAGCATATTTGATCCAAATTGTTTCTAAAGCTATGTCTCTCAAACCCATGAAACCCATGTTACAATTTCCATGCTGTTTACAAAGTTACTTAAAATGTTTGGAAAGGATCTGATCTCACATTTATATTTCTGTCAGTGTAAGATAATAACATACACTACTGCTGCTTGTCATTTCTGTCTAATGAATAAATTTAAACAGATGAAGTTTGAAGATACCAATATCACCAAAAAAAATTAAAAGTCTACATTTCTCCTTTTTAAAAAAACATTATTAGTATAAAGAAATTCATTAAAATTTCTATGAGGTTGTTTAGAGCCTTAAGACTCAATTTCCAAAATAATTGCTTTTCATTTTCTCATTCAGTATATACTTGCTTATAATAAGTTGTCTAGGTTTTCACAGCTGTTCTGTGTTTATAGTCTAAAGGGACATGTCAGGGATGGTGTGACAAATAAATGTTCCATATGTGCATTTTATTCTTAGGTATGTTTTCTTATTAGCCAACAGAATGTCAAGAAATACAGTTTGTAGCCATTTAACAGCACACAACAGAGCCTGTAGGGTTTGGGGGTTTTTTGGCACATCCCAACCAATTGAGAAATTATCTGCAATTTTCTTAAAGAAGTGTAAAATTTTACTGACCTTTCAGACCTTTTGGGACTCTTTATTACAGCTATTTTCCTTTTTGGAACTCTCAGAGTAGGCAGATGGAAATCATCCACTTCAGTGTGGCAAGGGAGAACTGCAATAAATCTACTTGTCATCAAAATTTTCTGGGCAGCATCTTCAAGACAATGCATTAACTTCTCTGTTCTTTCCTAGGATAAAATGTACACTGCAATATAAAGACCCGGCGAGGAAACTTTAACCTAATATTCCCAATTTCCCAAAAGACTGAGGCTCTGCAGCCCTGTTTTCAGAAGGGAACCTACAATGAGCTGAGCTTGTGTCTCTAGTAGTCTGTGCTGGGATGGCCTCTGTGCTCAGGCTTTCCATGCCAGGCATGGAAGTAAGTGAAAGTATTGATATAATTCTTGCTCTTTGCAGACACAACAAATGAGCCAGCATATTACAGCAAAGGTACGCTGTTGACAGAAGGTCCTAGAGTAAATGGGACCCAGAGAGAATTATTCAAGAATTATTCACCTTTGACATTTTTCATATACATCTTTTCCTATCTAGTCCATAATAATATGTTCTTATTACATTACCAAAAGGGAGTCATACTGATTTTAACTTACCTTGGGGCTGCCAGAGAAGTACAGTAATTTCACAATTATAAGCCACACCTGATTATAAGCTGCACCTCCCGGTAGCCGGGAAGACCACGGGATCTGTCCATATATAAGCCGCACCTGAATATAAGCCGCACTCTTTATTTTTTTATTTTTTTTTTTTTAAAGTGAGGATCCATATGTAACAAAGCAACAAATTAGTAACAGAATCACACCAGCTGGGTTTGGTGTCAGGTGCTCAAGTTGCAGGCAGTTTTCATAGACCAGCGAAGCCTTTAAAGGCAGCCCCAGGCACCCTCCCCAACAGGCTCTCACTTCTGGGTTGGCATTTCACTGGGATTTGTCCATAGATAATCTGCACCTGAATATAAGCCGCACTGCTGGGGTAGGCTGGATTCTTCCATTAAAAAGGTGCGGCTTATAACTGTGAAATTACTGTACTAATTACTGAGACATACACTGGTGGATGGTCTTGATTTTTAAATTTTTTTTTTACTGGAGAGTAATGTAACAGCGAAATGAATTTGACATTTTTTGTGTAAGTAATAGACCCAGCTCTGAGCTGGCATATGTCTTGCCAGTTATGAAAGATAAAAAGCCTGGCAATATCCACTAGAAAGATCAAACTTCCTTTCCTAATTTTCCTTTGGCAAAAATGTGGAGTAGATCATCTTTGATCGACAGGGAAAGCAAGAAGTGTTGCAATATTAAGAAGACAGGATTCTGTTTCTTCATGCAGAAAAAGCCCATTCTTTATTCCCAAATCTCATATTTATGGGAAATATCAGAAGGCACTGTGTTAGACCTAGCCGGTTAACAATACACTCAGTATTGGTCAGTAAATGGCCAGGATGTATGTCTGTCAAATCTCTCTGGTTTTGGGTCGTTTACATATTTTGTTCACTGATTCCCAGGGGACAGATTTCTTGTTTATTATAGGTGCGGATTGTTCTTGTACCAGAATAGTTTGTTGTACTAACTGCTCTCATGATTTTTCACGTGTAAAGTTACAAGCTAGTTGTTAGCTTAGCTAGAGTAGCAGGGCCTAAATCATATTATTTATAAGGCCTTTCTTTTATAATGTCTCTACATGTATGCAACAAAGAAGTACAACCCCCAGGAAAGCTGCATTGGCAAGTACAGTAATTTCACAATTATAAGCTGCACCTGATTATAAGCCGCACCCCCCGGTAGCCAGGTAGACCACGGGATTTGTCCATAGATAAGCCACACTACTGGGGTAGGCTGGATTCTTCAATGAAAAAGGGGCGGCTTATAATCGTGAAATTACTGCAATTATCAGGAACACCAAGGCAAACCAGGTCCCAAATAGAAGACTTCAGTGTTAGGCAAAACTTCTCTATCATCAAAAATCTAGGATTGAATTGATTTTTCTCCCCTGGTTGTCCTCTAATGACTTTCTCTCTGGAGGGTTTATTTTCTATTACAGTCAATAAATAAAATTTAGTTAGGAAAAAAAAACACCAAAAAAAACCCAACAAAGGCTGAAATTAGGTGAGATGAATCTCACTTCAGCTCTCAAGAACCTAAGTGTTCCCCACCAGTCTTTCTCCTGTGACTGGTACTGGAGTATGGCATTAAAATGTGATCCTTACAATTATGTTGAATAAATGAATGTTATCAATGCATAGTGGAGAATAAATACCTCTATTTGCAATAATAGGTAATATTTCTGCCACCTGGTAATGCACTAGATGGAAAGCTATCTTCTTGTAGTAGATACCATAGGGCTAAATAAATGTCAGTGCTTTGTACAGAGAAAATGTGCTTATTTAAAGAAATGTTTGGATATTTTTGCCATTCTCTGCCTAGAATGAATGAAATTTCCAAACTGCATTGCCGAAGTAATCTCTACTTGTATGAATTAAGCTATGAAGAACTCAGTTATTTTGAGCTCCTTCCATTTATTTATTACTACTAATAAAAATTACATAATACATTTAAGCTTTTTCAGCTTATCTATAACCATACCTGTGCTGTTAATAGGCTCCCCAATAAACCACCACAGTTACAAGCATAGCTCAAGATTTCCTATTAAAACATATTTTTATTTTGCATCACACACTATGCTGGTGGCAGCCTATCAGAAAAGAGTAATTTTCCAAAGCATTTAAGAACATGTCAAGAGAAATAGCTAGATGTGTTTAGATCAAACATTTAAGTTAGAGCATGCTTAAGTAAGTGGCTAAATGTTTTATTGGACTGCAGCAGCTGTGATGCCACAGAACCTCACAAGCTCCTTGTTTCTTAAGAATTACTCTATAAACTCATTATGTGAGCAGTTTCTGCCCAGAAGCAGTCTTCTGTGATCAGGTAATACCTTCTGGCTCTTTAATTGTATGTCGTTTCCACCACACTATGGCTGAACATCCTGCCCTATGGAGCTGATTTTTCAGAATGTGAATTCATATCAAAAGCCCAGCTCATCCCCAACAACAGATGCCCTGACATCTCTTCTGCTGATCCCTGAGTTTGCTTTTCGTGCAGGAGCCAGAATCTTTCTGAAGGTCAGTGCTCAAGCCACAAAACTTATTCACTCTTCCTTAATTCAAGTTCTGCACCTTGGCTTAAAACAATTAAAGGAGGGAAGGAGTGGGTTTCTGGAAGGGTTTACTTGTGGAACAAGTTTCATAGAGCACTCAAACTCTGACAAAAGTCTTAAGCACAGGTCATTGTCAGAGTTGACCTAAAATGTGATTCCAGTGAGGATATATCCTCACACATTTTTATAATGTTTTTATAGTGTAAGTCATCAGCAAACACTCCATCTCCCCTAACAATGAAATGAAACTGTTGCAAATGTTGTATATTTACAGCATGGCAAATACATTTATCTTCTCTTAACCACTTACCTGATTGCTAAAGGTTTTTAATAATGCCTAAAGTAATGGGACCTGAATAATTCATGTCCAAATTAGATATGCATTAATGATCTCAGTGTAGTTAACTGGAAAACTAGGATCTGGCTTAGTGTATGCTTAGAGCAATAAAACACTTTGAAGGCTAGCTGTGACTGTAACTGCTAGGCTCAATAAAGCTGAGTCACTAAAAAGGAGTCATTTAATCTTTCCTGTTTACCTTCTCTGAAGTATATTGCTTGCAGAACCACTACATTCAAGGAACATTTTAGCTTATGTAGCCAAACAACCAGAATTTTGCTACCATGATTTGCAAAATGTAATCATTTAATTATTCCTTTTCCAGTGAAACTGATTATGTACATTTTCTGTAATAGATTGCTTACCATTTAAAGAGTTTGATAATCTACTTATATATTGAAAATTAATCAGACTGTAGCTTTCTGAGCATTATCTCAAATTTTGAGCACAGTTTCAGCTGCAAGTTAACCATATCCAGATAAGGCTGTATTTTGAATAAAAAGACAAGATGTAAATGGGTTAACTGCACGACATAATTAGTGGCTTTTCTTCATTTTCTTCTATCTTTACTCAGAGTCAGGATTAAAAACAAAAAAGAGACAAATTTCTCATGTTCAGACTCGGCTGTTTATTAAATCTTATCTAAAGTACAGAAAGTTCTGCAACACTACTAGCTACCAGCTAAAAGCGAGCAAAATGGAGGTGAATCTAGCTAGTTACAAGGTCTTTTAAAGCTAAGCAGTCCAATAAAGAGCTAGCACCTATATTATTTATACTTTTGACCCAATAACCAAACCTGTGTGTCCCACAGTGAGCACTAATTATCCAACCAAAAACTACTGCCTGAAATCATGAAGAAAAATGAAGAAGAAGACAATAGAGACACCACTCAAAAGCCTCCTTGTTGTCCCGTACCTATTACTATATTCTAAAAATCCCAAATTCCAAATCCTTCACCATGCAAAAATCACACACTTCTATTCCAACTAGACATCTGTGACTCTAAATCCATCAGTCTGATTTGGAAGCCTTCTCCAAGGTCTCAGGTCAAAAGCTGTGTTCTCCTGGGGGTCAGTATCAGAAAGCGCAGAAAGCTTTAAAGTCCCAGGGTTCCAACAACAAGATTTATTGCCAAAAAAAGAAATAAATTTTAAAAATAAATAAAAAGCTCACAAACAAACAAAAAAACCACACACATCAAAAAAAAAAGAAGAAAAAACAAAACAAAAAAAATGAAGCAAATTTAAAAAGAAAAAAAAAAAAAAACACAAAAAAACCCCAAAAAAACGAACAAAACAAGCAAAAAAACCCACCCCAGCCCCCACCAAAAAAAAAAAAAACAAAAAAAAACCAAAAAAAAACCCACAAAAAAACCCCAACCAACCAAACAAAAAAAACCAAATAAACAGAAAAACCAGAAAAATAATAAAACCCGCAGGTGGCGCTGCGCCCCCGGCTCTGCCGCCCGGCACTCGCAGGGATGAGGGATGCAGCTGCACAAGGAATACACACTCGGGCTTAAAATCCTGCTCACTTGGGTCTGGCATTATTCTTTCCAGTCGCAAAAACCTCTCTTTGGTTTTCCTTCAGCATTGCTGACAATTTGATAATATGTTTTATGGCTACAAACCTCCCTGACATTCGTGTTGTGGCTTTGCCATCACTGTGGTGAACCTGTCTGCTATTTTTGGCTGGGATTGAAGTAATTTTCTTTCCATCGGTTAGTTCGGGGGTCTATTTTGCATCTGCACTGAGCACAGAGTTGATAATATAGAAATGTTTTTGTTATTGCTGAGTGGTGTGTGCACAGATCCAAGGTCTTTGCTGATTTTCCTGCTGCCAGGCTGGCAAGGAAACTGGGCAGAACTGGGAAATTAGGAGGGGACACAGCCAGGACAGGTGACTCCAACTGACCAAATGGATATTCTAGACTATATGACATCATGCTCAGTATATGAAGTGAGGGGAAGAAGAAGGAAGGAGGCTTTAGAAGTGACAGCCTTTTGCTGTCTTTTTCTCAACCCACAAGTTGTCTAGTTTTTATGCTTTCAGCTCTCTCCCTGATCCTAGTGATGGCAGTGTGAGTGAGTGCCTGTGTAGGGCTTGGCAGCTAGCTGGGGTGAAACCATAACAAAATCTTACCATATTTCTTTGTAACAATCCTGTACACTCCAAATAGGTTAATTTATCCTTTCTTTACCATTTCTGTCCCTAAGTATTTGAGCAATTAAGAGTATGACAGTGGCAGACCAAAATATATGGGTGATACAGCATGTGTCCTGTTTTGCATGTATGGAGCCATTTCCACCCTAAGGCAGCCCAAATGTTCAGTGCAGACCAGTATCTGAGTGAAGGAATAGATGGCTTGTGTCGGTGGTGCATGGTCCAAGCAAGGGCACTCAGGAGTCACCAGAAGGCAGTCATTTTGTCCCTGCACTCCTTCTCAATTCAATTTATTCTTTGCTCCACCAACAAGATTCAAGCTCATATTTGACGCTGATTCAGAGCACTGTAGCCTAGATAAGAACATGAGGGGAATAATAAGGAAGAAGGAAAGAAAATATACAGTATCTTTCTTTTCGAATTTTTATGTCTTTACAGTATTGATGCTATAGTGTTTCAATCTGAAATAGTTATAGGTTGCAGACAATAGAGTTATAATTTTAATATGTAAAACCCTTAAGTGGACAGCTGTGTATATTTTACCACAGTAAGAGGACAGTCATAGAATAATAGAAAAAAATAGTTTGGAAGGAACCTCTGAGGTTATGCACTCAACCCCCTGCTCAATGCACTCCTGGCTTACACCTGGTTGCTCAAATTCTTGCACAGTTGGATTTTGACAACCTGCAAAAATTGAAATTTTATGCATTCACTGTGCATCTCTTTCCAATCTGTGACCATATCCATGCCCTTCTTTGCTACAAGGGTGTGGGGCTGACTCATGATCAGCTTTGTGCACCTTGGGCAGTTCCAACCTGAGCTGGTGCAGGGGATTGTTCTGTGCCAGCCAGGACAGGACTTGCATTTGCGTGTGCTGAAATCCACATGGTCCCTCTCAGTCTGCTGAGGCTCCCCAAGGATAGTAATTGTGCCTGCTGGTGTGTCCAACACCACCTTCAATTTACACTCTCCTCAAAATTTCTCAGGGTCTCATTGTCCAAATCATGACTCTGGTTTGAGGGATTCTCCAAAAGTACACTGAAAGGGTAATTGGGAAAGATAAATGGAGGAGTATAGGAAGAAAATTAAGGGTGCCCAAGGAGGCTGTTCAGTAAAGAATCATGCTCAGTTGGCAGAAAGGTGGCTGATAGTCAGAGAGCAGAGTGCAGATTACTGATTCTAAGGTTTAAGAGACAAATAAGTGGTGAAGTTTTGTGTCATCAGAATGAAAATAGTTGGGCAAGGGTTGGAAAAGGTTTTGCAGTACAGCTGGAAGTAGGAATTTGAGTCCTGCACAAAATGGGAAGAGGAGGCAAGTACTTTTATATTTTTAGCAAAGGAAATCAATTCATATTAATCCGCTCTTACTATTTGATGATATTTTTGTTCAGTTAATGAACTAAAATTATTGTTACTTTCTTAATGCCTATGTAAAGTACTAGAGTGTATTGGGATCACAGAACCTCATAAGGGTTAAAAAAAAACAAGTCTCTAAAGCCCCAGATTGTTCATATTTCAATACTATGACTGGGTAGCCTGTAACAGATAAAAGAAAAACATTCCTCTGGAAAGGAATAACCCTCCCTGCCTTGGTAAATGCTAAATCTGTGTTCTGTTTCTATTTAAAATGTAGCCAAGCTCTTCAATGAGATGGAATTTCAGTTCACTTGCAGAAAATGTGAAGCAATACTCTGCTTGTTTTTTCCTTCTAGAGTCAGTATTACCAATGAATTTTCTTCCATTACAATATGCCTAAATATGTTTTTTCTCCATTGGACAAAATTCTCGCTGTAACTAGAGATATTGACTTTCCCTTAAGTCTACGTGATTTCTAATTACTAGCTTTCCTTCAATGAGACATCAATTAAAATTTCATGAGTTAAAATACAGAAGAGCACTGTCTTATTCCCAATCTTAGATCTGAGTGACAGGAAGTTTCTGGGCAAGAAAATGAATGCAATTATTTCAGCTTTATCAATATCGAGCAAAATTTGTATAAAAATCCCAAATCAGATGATGATTGTAAGTGGAAGTACACACAGACTAACGATAAGAAAGGAAGACAGTTTGTTTGGGAAGTCCTCAATTTTTTTTATTTTGAGAACATTGTTTTGACTCTTTCCTCAAATTTATCTTGACTCTTAATCAATTATTTAAATCAGAAATAATGTGCAGACAAAATTTCACATGCATAAAAGGAAGAAAGTCACTGGTAAATCCAGTTGTATAAAATAGTAACACACTGCTTTAGGACCTAAAACTATTTCTTAATATATCTAGACAAAAATCACTTTCTCAGACCAGTGGGAACTCAGATCCCTAAAAGCCTCAGTCTCATTTAGCACTTCTCATTGAAAGTGTTAGAAGTCAAGTGAAGCAGCTAACTTCAATTATGATTTTAAGTTTTTAATGATTTGACATTTGAAATCAAAACAGAAATCACGCAAATAAGGCTTGAACAGTTTTCTCTCTATCTGTTGTCATTCACCAATGTGAGGACTAAATCTGACCCTTAATTCACTTTACCACAAAATGGACAAGACTGTCTCACAAGACATTCTTGTAAGTATTACACTAAGTTCCCTGCCCTATCATCTTAACCTATATAACATTCCTCAGTTAATTACTCAGAAAAAAAAACAAAAAAAAAACCAAACTGGTTTAAGATTTTTAAGCATTAAGTATACTTTTACACCATCAAATTTTAAAAATCTAATTAATCAGAAGGCAAATGCAATTTATCTGCAACCTTCATGACCTTTCAATTAGAATTTATTCAATAAATATAATATCTAACATATTGATTTAAGGCATTTACCAAATAGTCCCAAACTGCAGACTTGAATCTCTGCAAATCCATCATACGAAAAATGAAGCATGTTTTTGTCTTGAGCTGAACTGAGCTACTCCTACAGTCACAAAGATTTATATTGAGTTGCAGAATGCTGTTTAGATTGCTAGGCTACTCGTGATGGGACCTTGATGTCTTATCTTCAGGAATAAGCCTCCTGCTGTAATTAACCTCACTTTGAGCAGAGATGGGACTAGAGGTCCTTTCATGTGGGAAGATGGTTTGTAAGAATAGTGCAGAAGACAATTTTCCTCAATGAATTACAGCTATACTGATTGCTGAGGAGTGGAGACATCTGTGCCTGCCCAGTGGGATGGGGATTATAAAAGAGTTGGTTGAGAGTAAGCTGGAGGGTTGGGGTCTGCTGGTTGTGGGGAGGAAGGGACATGTGGTTGTGCAAGGGACAGTCAGGGTTAGGTGGCTGGGTAAGGGACAGCTTGGGGTTAGCCAGTCGTGCAGAAAGAGGAAGGAAACTTGTAGAAATGACAGGAGGAGTCAGTGCTCTGTGGAGTTGCCTGAGAGAAGGCATGAGAAGTTTTTAATAGAGGACTGGTGATGATGCCAGTCGTGTCTATCTCCACATAATTACTACACTTTAAAAACTCTTAGGCCCTGTTATCTGTTTCAATCATGTCAGACACATTTTGTGACTTTTCCAGGTGCTTTCTTTATGCATGCACAGAGGATTACCATCCTACTTAATGATTTTGGTTGAATGGCATCCTTATCCTCTCCTCAGCCTCACATACTGATGTAAGGCACTGTGAGCCATCCTGCAGCTGCTCCAGCTCCTTCCAGCAGTGATCAGAGCTCTCACTCATACATAAATATAACATCATATGATTACTGTTGGCCAAGGATGAAAGACAGAAGTCTCTTCAAGTTCACCTTACCAATATCTCCCCTCCTCCCTTCCCACGTAGTACATGGGCCCTAGGAGTTTCTGTGTAGTCAGTGGAATGCTTCAATGTCATAATTTCTCTCATTGTAGAATCTTTATTTTGGTAGTGTCTAGACAGTTGAGTAGATCTTCTGCTAAGAGATACTAAAATTATGCTACTTGGTAGCAAAACAGTCAGTCCTTCTCAACAGCACTGCCCTGTGACAAATTATATTATTTTTGTGGAGAATGTGTGCCTTGTGTATTAAAATCTATGTACTAATTAATACACTCAGACAAGATCAGTTTTGGTAAGTCAAGAGTATCAATAACACCAGTAAAATGATTAATCCAAACCATCACATTTGAAAATATAAAGACTGGAGTGGGTTTATTTTACCATTCATAAGTCAAAGTGTGTCAATGACATTAGTTGAATTTCCATAGTTAGATAAAGCTCTGATTTAACTGCATGGATTTCCTTTCCTTGCTTTACATTTCTTATGTCTTTAGCTTGCTCTTATTATATCTTCAAATATTATCTTGAAGCATAAAATAAATTAAGCAGTGTTCTGCACCAGACATACATTTCAATGGACACAAGCCTGTCAGCTCAGGTGCCCAGATACCTTTGGAAAATACCTTTGTCCAGATACCTTTGGAAGAGCAATTGTTGCAGTGACCGTTTGCATCCTATATGAAGTAATGTAGCACAGATTGTTTTGTTAGATGACAGACAGGTGTTTGCACTCTGCAGAGTAATTAGCAATCCTAGTGCTTGCTGTCCTTCCTGTCGGAGGACCTGAAACCTCTAGCCCAGTGGGCTTAATTTTGAGACCATGTAAAAGGAGAGAATTAAAACCTAAACAATACTAATTTAGATGGTAGTTAAACCAAGAATCAACTGACTGGTGATATTGTAGTCTGTTGCTTGGCAACTGCTAGGAGCTGAGAAATTGATTATTTCTTTTAGACTGATATTAATTGCCTCATTTTATTAAGTTAGGGAAAAAAAAGAAATAAACATTACAATGAATTTAAAAGCAGGCAGAAGAAGATTATCTGAGGAGAGATAAAGGATTAAATAATGTAAAAGGGAAACGGGGCAAGGGAGAAAGACAAGAGGAAAGGATTTGAAACAGGATGTCCAAAATATGTTAGTCTTCAGTGTAGGAACATTGTCATAGCAATGATACTGGGTTGGTTGGTTTGTTTGGTTTGAATTTTTTTTTTCCACTCTGGAAAAGCTACCTTTTGACAAAATAGAACTGTTTTGATGCAATGATTTTTTTTCCTTAAATATAGGCCTCAATTTGTATAATAGTTTTGTTGGTCCAGTGTTGAAGACCATTCAGATTAATCTTAAATAACCTAAAAATTCCCATTAATAATATTTATTTAAACTATCTTTGAATGAATAAGGAGAAGTAGATTCAGATACTTGCTGTAACAAGAGTAGAACAAAAACTTGGAAATGGATCTTCAGTAATGAAGGTGATTTTATCCCACATTGTGATAACATCCTCTCCTAGCTTCCAAGGCTTTAAAATGTTTCTCTATTTCCAAAATTACTTTCTGGATCATTTTTCATGTTGCTTATAGAAGAATTCTAAAGATCATCTTCTGCAGTGAACAGAAGTTGTAATTAGCTGAGATGATGAACATGGCTAGAATTTGCCAAAAAAGAGCAGCTTTCATACAGCTCAAATAAATCGTTGCAATTAGTTCACCTGATTATTTGGGTTTAAGGAAACAAAACAAAAACACATTATAGCACAGTCCCATTAACTACAATGCAATTAGTGTAATTGTAATATAATTACAATGCAGTTCCAATTTGTTAAAAATTATACTTGCTAGTGTATCTGAATTATGAAGTCTAATTGCAGTTTACTTGATAGTTTCATCTTCTGTATAACACAAGAGAAACTCCTTGTCCATTGCTTCAGTTGTCTCAATTTTTTGTTTTTGTTTCTTAGAAGAAACTGGATCAAAAATCCCTGATATTCTACTTGCTATAAGGATGTCCAGTCACTGCTTGATCAGAACATCTCTTGTTATGATGGAACCAGTGGTTTTGTCATGAGAAGTGGATTTGGATTGACTTTCCCTTTTGCTGCATAAAATGTGTTCAGACTTAGTGATTCTAAGTTATGTTGATTCCTTAACACAACACGAGGCAATTCCTGATGCGAAGGATGTGTCAGTGCTGAGCACCACACTGCTGCTAGTGCTCAGTTCCAGGGGCTAAGTTGCAGCTGAAGCTGATGGCCAGTGTGCTGAGGAAGTGAGGCAGGGAGGGAGCATCTCTGCTACAAAATGTTAGCTTAGTGTCTTGTTTAACCCTAGAGCTAGGCCAAGGATGAAAGAAGGTGCTTCAGTAAAAATCAGATTTCATGCCTAAAATGGTGTCTGGGATTTAGGTGATATCCCTTTCTCCTTAGACAACTGGCTTACTCTTTTTCCCATAGTCCTGCCAAGAGGAGGTGCTGTCACTTACCTTTAAACAAAGTGTCCTAACTTGATTTGAGGTGAGCCAAGTGAGCGCAAGTGCTCATTACCTGTGTCCCAAATGAGTGTCCTCAGTGCTGCAAAGAATTCCCATCCTCTCTCCACTGCCTTCCTGGGCAGGGCAAGGCAGCACCAAAGGAGTCTGATCCAACTGCCCAGTGGAAAAGGCACTCTGCTGGGAAGAGGGAGCAGTGGAGCCCTCTGAGAGGCTGCTGCAGATTGTTTCCCATGGCTTTTCAATGCAAAATGCTAAAACAGTTGTGGGGGCAGGAGCCAGGATTTAATGGATTACATAATCTCGAGTCTAGTTTGCTGAAGCGTGGTATGCCTTTTCCTGGAGACAACAAGAACTGGAGCACTGTCTTGAAAGTTTAAATACCAGAGAAGGACTTTGGAATAACCTACACAAATTAATCACCTCCCTAAGTTTCCGTGAGAAAGGTGCTGAAATGGGTTTCTATCCTTTTCTAAAGCCCCTGACCTCGGTGGTATCTTGTGAAAAAAGAGAATTGCAAGAATGCAGGAGAAACTGTAGTCTGTCAGTTCTACTTAGTTCTCTGTATGTGGAATTAAGTTACTAATTAGGGTAGGGAGTCGTAAGAGAAGTCACATGCTCTTTTGCCCTGAAGATCTTAAAATTAAAAATACTTGAAAAGACAGAACTGGGAACTAATTGGTTGTGGCTGTACACAAGGAAGTGTTCATTATTTTCAGTTTGCAAAATATCCTTATCCTCAGTATTCAAGATTCTTGCTAGTACTTAGATGGAAAAACATCATTAAAAGTAAATAGGTTATACTGAGGGAATTTTTTTAGCATGAAGTACTCAATCTCTTGCCAGACCTTAATGAAATTTATGATGTGAGAATGTCTACCAGCTGAAAAAACCCCCCCAAACCCTAATTTTTTTCAAGCTGTAACAATTCTATAATAAAATAACCTTTGGAGTACCTACGTCAGGGATTTTCAGAGGCACCACACACACTATGCATAGAGAAAGGACTGGCTATTTGTGGGAGATCTGAGATCATTTTGCAGTGAAAAAGTAACTAGTCCAGCCTTTCTTTGACAGTTGTTCCCAGCTGTATACATTAAGTGGATCTCTTATACCTAACTGAACATCCTTTGACTAGAATAGCTGTGTGAGTAAAAGCCCACAGGTCTTTGATGATACTCTGCCATTCCTCACCACAGTACAGCAACTTCTGTTTGTGAAGAGCACCTTCTATGTAGGTGCTTCAACTGGTGTGGTCCTCACAGAAAGCCCCAGATCTTCCCAGGGCCTTGGGTGGATCCAGCCTGGAGCTAGGCACTTCCAGAGTTCTGAGCTGAGGCAGGCACCCTCTGCCTTACTGGTGTCAGTTAGCAGCAGCCCTTGCTGCTCAAGTAGGAAAGACCCTCAGGAAAGGGCATTATCTGGATGATCGAGAAGAATGAATCAGAAATGTGAGCTTTGTCAGCTGCTGTGAAAAGCATATTCTTCTGCATGATGAAGAAAACCCAGTATATGGAAAAATATTATTATTTAATGAACTCCCATTGTCATTCTCATTTGAAGTTGCTAATGAGGCTGAAGTCAATATCCTTCATCTGTTCAGTAAAGTGAATCCTTCATCTTGGCAATTCAAGATTGCCAGTGGGAAGACGCAGATTTGTGAGAGGAACTAAATGGTGTTTACTGTGGTGACTGATTATCTCCTGAAGAATCATGTGTTTTTCTCCAACAGTAGAGGATATAATTTAATTAGACTGTTATTTTAAATGTTCTGACTTTTTTTAATGCATTAACTTATGGCCTGTGGCTGATAGAAAAGAAATTAACGCTGACTCCTTTGAGTGTGGAATGAATTGCAGTTTGCAAGGGGAGAAAATTAATTATAAATGCCTGCTATTTAAGTTTTCCAGATTCAGATGATAAATGAAGCAATTATTACATGTCAAGTATATAAACAGTAATTCGTCAACATTTCAGCTTATTAATTCTAACATTTGCCATTCCATGTAACATATTTATCACGTTTTATTGCCTGTTGATGAAAAATCTTGCTTAGTTCTCTCAATTATCTTCACACAGCTGCATAATGAAGCAACAAAGTAAGGATGTATATCACAGTCCTGAATGCCATGAAAGGGTTCTTGTTTGTTTTCACTTGAGCTCAGAATTGAGACCTGGCCCATCTACAGGTGTTCATTCTCATTTCAACTTCCCACCCTTGCTTTCAAGGTGTTGTGCTGCCATGCTCCAGGCTGCCCTTCAAAATCCATTTCTGCCTATTAATATGTGCCCAAGCCCCACGGATTCAGTCTGCCTGGGTGCTCCTTCCTGCTCTTTCTAATCCCATCTTTGTGGCTTTCCTCATCCTTACTCTATGCCTGCAATTACATTAGAGCCTGACTGGGAGAGTTCCATCCTTTTCAGATCAGTCTCTGAAATCCTGGTGTTATGCTGCACTCCCCACAGACTCTGCATTGGCACGTGTGACCCATTTCCTTTCACCCTCTCATTCTCAGAGGCTTCTATCTAATCCAGGATCCTTCATATTTTACCTTATGGACTGGAAACAAAGGCTTAAGCTCCCTCTTGGCAGACAGCTATGTTTGTTAATGATCTATTTACAGAGCTGTTGTAATATTTTCCTGTTCTGCCCTGCTGCTTTGGTCTGGAGGCTCTTCCGTACAGGATGTCAAATGCAGAAGCATGGCCATGCAAGATCACAAGTCAGACAGTCTTGGCTTCCTAACAGCTCTTTGCTGCTGTGTGATATGTGATTGTCTTATATGCCAGAGTGAAATTCTGGCCTAAGTTACACTGGTGGAAAACTGCCATGACTTTAACCTCTGGTGTTTTGTTATGCCTTCACAAGGTCAGCCAAACCAGGTTTTGGGCTGCAAAAAACACAGTAAATAAATGCCACTTGAATTTAAAGGAGAAGGAAAATTTAAAGCCACACTTTACAAACCAGTCACTTAGGGAAAGGCATGTGTGTTGGCAATTGCTGAAATGGCTACAATATACTCCTTTTATGCTTGTAATCAAATGTCTTTGCTAATAAACTCAAAGTCTTCCAGCCTTAAGGCTGCATCAATCCCTAGGACCATTTAGCCACAAACACATGGTACATGTGCATCATGGAATGAAACAAAACCCTGCACTGAAGCACACATTTGTGACAGGCACCTTTGCACCAAAGAGCTGGTCTTTTTCTCATTGACAAGACTGAGGCTGAAGCAGACTGTGGCTGACCAGGATGATGAATGCAGCAAGTCTCTGTTTTGTCTTGTAGTATCACCAAACCCAGTTCTGCTGGGCCATCCACCCTCCAGAGCCATGTGTATGGCATCTCCTTCTAAACTTATCTTGTGGGTCTTAAGTCCCACCTTAAGAACAACTGAAATTCTTCCCCTTCACGAAGGAATTGCTTAATACTCTTCAGCTTATTTGACTGTTTCAACATATAAGAAGCTATGGCACATCAAGTAACTGATATTGCTCTGATGCATTCAGAAGCAAATTCACTTAATTTGTTTGTGTGCAATATCTTTATTATGAAACACTATGTTTATAGGAGCTGGCACAATGTTGTCAGCATAGGATAAGTTAGCACCAGAGTCTAACTATATCATATAAAAGCAGAATTTGCATGTTACCATATATATCAGTCTCAGCCTGCTAAGTTAAGTAGGCAAGCAGAGAAACAGTTTCAAGCGTAAACTTAGAAAGAAACTCCCAACTTTGTAAGATTAGCATTATTTTTTAACAGTTTTTTAAAAAAATTGCCCATACAAGACATTAACAGTATTATGCTTGAGCATAGATGGAACAAATGACAGGCTAACAGTGTTTGTTCAGAAGGCTGCACAAGACAGTGGTAAAACTGGAGAGGAGGATGCTATAACATCTGACATCCCAAAATAAATTATGAGATCATGAATGTAACTTTTTCGTTGACAGTCTTAAGTTTGTTCCATACTGCCACCCATGTCTCGGGGTCAAAAAATGTTACCTCTTTAACAGCAGTCTCTTTCTCTTCTTGATGTGGTTCAAAGAGCCAGTTGCATATGTTCAAGGTTATTTTCCTGCAAGAGAGAGGGAAGTTATTGCAGTAATTTCACGACTGTAAGGTGCACCCTTTTGACTAAAATTTTGATTGAAACCCGGAAGTGCGCCTTATAATCCAGTGCACCTTATATAGGGACAAAGTTCGGAAATCTGCCAACCTGGAAGTGTGTGCCATGAGCGCCGGCAGCCAAGCTGTGTGCCATGACAGTCACGGCAGCTGGCGCCAGGGGCGGGAGGAAATGCTGGGGCCTGCGGCACAGGGAGGGCACCTGGGGCTGTGTTTAAAGGCTGCACCGACCCGTGAAAAATGTTTGCAAATTGAGCACCTGCCAGTCAATCCTGTGATCAGGCAATTCTGTTACTAATTAGTTACTTTGTTGCGCACAGATCCTCGCTGCAAAAAAAAAAAAGTGCACCTTATAGTCCAGTGCACCTTATATATGGACAAAGTTCAGAAATTTGACGACAACACGGAAGTGCGCCTTATAATCTGATGCATCATAGTTGTGAAATTACTGTACCTTTCTTTTAAGAAAATGGACTCTTCTCCACATTTGCCTGATATATGTATCAGGCTGTGATGCCTGTGTTATCTCACAGGGTAAAATAAAAGTCTTAGAAGCTATGCTTGTATATGAAGAGTCATTGTGGTATTCATTGTGTAACCAGGCATTGTGGTTTAAGCTCAGCTGAGAACTAAGTACTGTGGAACCACTTGCTCACACACCTGTAAATAAGGCCCCTGGGTAATAAGAATAAGAATTAGAATTAGATTAGAATTAGAATTAGAATTAGAATTAGAATTAGAATTAGAATTAGAATTAAAGATGAGACAACAAAAAGAGAGAGGAATAAAAGCACAGAAAAACACATGATGCAGCTCCCAGCCAGCTCCTCCCACTTTATATACCGGGCATGATGTTCTATGGTTTGGAATAACTCTTGGGCCAGTTTGTGTCAGCTGTTCTGGCCATGCTTACTCCTGGTTTCTTGTACACCTATCCACTGGCTGAGCATAAAAAACTGAAAATTCTTTACTTAGGGTAAACACTGCTCAGCAAGAAGAAAACTTTGGTATGTTATCAACATTGTCCTGTAACAGGGAAAGGAAAGGAAAGGAAAGGAAAGGGAAGGGAAGGGAAGGGAAGGGAAGGGA
>VRYO01002772.1:71899885-71922639 GCA_009812075.1 Sialia sialis
TCAGACTATCCAGCTCAGACCATCCAGCCCGGACCATCCGTGGTCTCTGTCCTTCCCCACCAGATGGAGCTGCGAGGCACGGCATGAGCCGCAAAGGCAGCCTTTCGTGGGAAGGAAAAACACACATTTCTGAAGAAAACCCAAAATGACAGTGGCAAAAATGCTCGGAGTTCTGGTAGATGCCTTGTAAAAAGCATGTGCCACTTCTAGTGCAGGAATTTTGTGGCATCTAAACCTCACTGTCATTTTCTGATGACTGTTTGTTTATTCTCAAAAAGAGTGCAGAATTTTATATCCATAGCAGTCAGTTTACTAAAAATTGAGAGTGTGAACATGCTTGCAGGTATTCTGGAGGAAAAATTAATTACATAGCTTGAATGTCTGAAACTTTTTGCAGCTTCTTGAAAGAAGTAAATTTATTTACATCTTTTCTTCCCAACCAGATCTAACACTACAGTATTTTAGGTCAGGAAGATAAGCTTTAAAACACTTGCATATATAAAAAATATTGTTTAAGTTCCTTTTATTATGACTCTAGTTAATGTTACGCAACTGAGTGAGTTGTTTTTTGAAGTAGCTGTTTTCCGATCCACTCTATGAAAAAAGAGACAGCACAGCAGGGGATGTTAGCTGGTACACAGGTTTTTTTTCCAATGTTATTGCAATGACAGCTTTGGGTTGGTGGTTGACATTAAAATGAAAGAAAAATATTTTCCAGCACAGTTAGTTGAAGAGCCAAGGCCATGACATAGTTGTTTAGCAGTAAAAGAATTTACTTTTAGAGACTCTTTAAAAGAAGCCTCAAGCAACTTAGAGGCACAATGTCATATCAGATAGTAGCACCAGTTTTTTAACCAGAAAATAAAGCTATTTGAAGATGTCAGCTCAATAATTGTTTTGCAGTAGCTAAATATAATGGTATCAGCATCTTCAGAATCTGTCAGACTGGTTTCCTTTATGTTGCTATGATACCATATTATTATCTGATATAATATGCTATGAACCAGCAGAGGAATAATGGTCAAGAGCAAAAATGAATAACTCAAATGAAGAAAGTTCTCCCTTTTCAAAAAACACTGTTTATCACAAATTTTTCCTTTGAAAGGGACCCTGTGAAACCTATATCCATGGATTTCATGTTTACTGTCTTTCAAGAGCTCCAGTATCAAATATGGTTCTTTTCCAAGCTGTTTGCTTTTCCTAACTGCTATTTCTTCAAACTAATCTGTGGTACAGCCTGATTTCCCAGGTCTCTGAAAGAAAATTCAAGGGTGATTTTTGCAGAAGATACTGATGATGTTTTTCATAAGGGGTCCATGGATAGCCCACTGCCAAGCTGATGAGGGTAAAAAGGTACATGGCAGGCAGCTGACCAAATCATTCTCATGGGAATGGGTAAAGCACAATAAATTCTGTCCATTTATCAAAAGTGACAATAGAGCTTATTGCCATTTTTCACAAACATCAAGCTCAAGATCCTTTGTTTGATGTACCTTTGGCTGAATTACCTTCATCCCTGGAGTTCAGGGCTTCCATAAAATCCACCAAGGATTTTATAGCCCTGAGTCCACCTGGCTCTGAGGAGAGGCAGAGCAGGGCAGCCCAATCAGATATAGTCATGCTCTTCCATGGAGCCAGGGCCACACGATCCTGGGCTTTACCCCAGAGACTCATAATGCATTCAGCTCTTCAGTGAAGTTTAGCTACATTTAAGAACTCGGTCATACTGCTAAAGGGTCTGGGAAACATGTGGTCAGTGAAGCAACATTTGATGCTATTACAAAATGGACCTTCTAACAAATTTGTTGTTCTCAGGAAACTTTGAAGAGTTTCACTTGATCAGATGATTTAGAGTGAGATCAAATTTTGAAATGCAATTTGTCAAGAATTAGAAATCCTTCTTCTCTGCAGTGAAGACATCTTCTGCCATTAACACAAGAAAGCAAGAATTTATATGCCAGGATATCATTAGAGTTGGAAGGGATTGCTTTAAATTTACTTGAGCTGGTAAAACTGGACTCAAGTTCAGACTGTTTAAGACAAAAGCAAAGAAAGAGCTAAAGAATAGAATAAATAAATGTTATAATTCTCTGTTCTACATTTAAATGATCTTATTTTATACCATATTTTGTGTCTTTGTCTTCTCCCACTCCAGTAATTACCTCTTGAACCATTTACCTTGGGAACGATGTTCTGTAGGCACAAGGTAGTGCGTGAAACAAATGGACACTGGTGACCTCTTAAAACGCCACACCAGGTATGATGGCACAAAACAGCACTACTGCACATTTGTATTTCCTATGGCATATATGCAAGAAATTAATAGCTATTTTATTAACCAACTCACTCATACAATATTATTCTTTGTTAGCTGAAGTGTGAAAATTTAAACATACATATGCTTAATATTTAGATATTTATGTGATATAAATTATGTATTTTTACATACTTAATTCATACTTACGGACATTCTTTGCATGCTAATGCAAATTAAGGATAACTGTTGTTGATTTATGATATACAAAGTCCTTATAATTTGTTAAAAACAGCTGGACCAAAAGACCACAAAAATTATGTGGTTGCCTTTCTCTGGAAGGAGGCATTCTGTCATGCAGTATCATGAGGGGATAAATTGATTTTCTATAAATGAATCAGTTTGGCCAAAATAAGTACAACCCCTAATGGAACATTAGTCCACTGAGAATTTTATCTGGCTGGTATTAGCATACAAGGCACGTCCAAAGGTGAATTTAACAAAAAATCATTCTTGCACTGTAAGCTATCTTTACCTAGAGTTTATCTTTACCCAGAGCACAGATCACTCACTTTTACATCTAAATAAAATCTCTTCTGCTTTGTGACAGGACAATGAAGATTGATTCAGCACATTTGATACCTGCTAATTTAGAAAACAAGAGGAGCTCTGTCAATTTAAAATATCTTTCACAAACAGCATAGATATTACTTTTCTCAAGAACAAGAAATCTAACACTGCATCTGCAGCATATTTTCAAAAACACCTGAGGTGTGTAAAATGCCCTGGATGGCTAATGCAAAAACACAGAACTAGGAGGGCCCTGAAACAGTTAGGCAGATTTGCTGCCATTGAGTATTCAGGTACTGGCAAGAATTAAAAGAACCTTCTTAAGCAAGTAATTAACTTACTGCCAATTTTGACATTACTTTGCATTTCCTTTAAATTCCTGCAAAACTCCCACAGCCCCCACAACTGTGCATTTCTACAGGTGCCAGGATTTCATGTAATTTTTTTGTCTAATGTAGACCTGAATATGGTGGGACTGTGGGATGTGGACTGTGATTTGTTGTACAAGCAAATGAAACTAAGGGTGACTCTGTCTTCCCAAGGACCTACTCACCATGGTGACATATGATTTGGTTAGCACATGAGTTAGTGCTAATTTCAGAGCTATAACCAGGGCTAGTGAAATTAGAATTCATAGCTTTCCAATTATGCTCAAATACACTCTATCAACATTAGCTGCCATTCTTATTGACAAGCAACCAGAATCTCTTAATTGTCGAATTTGAATTTAGCTTGATCAAGCATGACTTGTTCTTCACTTCCCAACTCTGGATCTGCAGGGGGGAAGAAGCACAGTGGAAAACAGGCACAGATGGGCCACATTTTATCCCCTTCTTTCCCTCCTTTCCTTAAAGCTAGTTACTACTATTTTGTCTGCAGCTACTTTATTCTATTTCTAGTATCTCTACATTCTGAGGCTCTTCCAGTTTAGTACTAATATATCTCAGAACATAGATTTACTTCCAGACTTTTAAAGATTCATTAGTCCTACTTATGATCTCGATAAGAAAAAAAACCCTTTCAGTCAGAGGAAGGCAGAGTTGTCAGCTTCTCTTCAGTATATAAATGGTCTCTGCTGGACAAGATCCCTGTATTCCAGGTTAACCTATGGACAAGGCTCAGGTGTGCCAGTGTTACCAGTCTGTAAGTACTTATCTGGTACACTGTTTTATTAGTTGCTTGATGTTCTCCTCTCTTTTAGGGCTCTGGGAGCAGGTATGACTAGAACCACAGTGTCATTTACACCACTGTCATTTACACCACGCTCCTACATGGTCAGGGTAATATTGGGTTGTTAGCTCCTCCACTTCTTTCAGAAAATATTGCAGTGATCTGGCAGCAGCAGTGTTTGCCTTAGCTATATGATGCCTCCCTAGTAAATGCAAAGGCAGAAAAGGAAGGTAGATCTCTTTCAGAAAACTTTTTTAACTGGAAGAACCCAATCATGTGAGAAGGGTTGACAACAGGGATGTCACAAGACATATTATTAGTAGGAGGATTACTGAACTGCCAAAGATCTTAAGTTAAACCTTACCCATACCTTATCAAGGTCACAGAGGTATGATCTTTATAGGAGATCTCATATTTCTCATGGTTTTTCCTGTTAGTTTTAGAGAACAGCTGCAAAATTTTCAGCCCTGAAAATAATACACAGCATGAGCAGCTGGGAACAGCTGAATCTGTTGTTAATGTTTTGTTAAATGGATACTGTTAAATATTACAAGTACTTTCCAGGAAAAAAAAATTATGGCCAAATTTTGCTCTGATATTGTTGTGTTATCACAAAAGGGAGCGCATGCCAAAGAATTTCTTGCTTGGTCCACACTGTTCAACGGTCAATGCTAAAAAGAGACATAAATAATGCAAAAATTGATTCTCATGTGGGAATATTCCTTGACTCACTGAAGCACCTATCATGCCTTCCTTCCTTTCTGTGTAAAATCTTTGAATTAGATGCCCATTGCTGAAAATATTTCTGCAAGTGTCTTTTGAAACCAGTTGCTGTTTTTAGAGAGAGATGCTTAGTATGCATTGCCATATGCAAAGTATGAAGACAAACCTTGTGCAGTACCAAACTAAATAATCACAATAAATGGAGTCATTTATTAAGCTAATCCTGAAAACTTAAAATGTAAATATCCCTGCTGAACCAGAAACCATGTATCATTTGTGTCACCACATACAGATGCTTTTAAACTAGAGAGAGTGCTCTAACAAAGCCTAACTGAAGAGAAGAATTTCATAATGGAAAGCGGTAATTCTGTTTTCAGAAAAGTATATATATTATACTCTTTTTCCTGAAAAAAAATTTATTTACTACAGTAAGCTCTGAAAAAAAATGGCACAGGCTGAACAAAGCTCAACCAGCATTATGATTCCTGTAACACATTCCAATGTCTTCTGCACTGAGCTTCTAACTGTGGTAAATTCCTCGTATTATACATCCAGATGAATTTTTTAAAGCAGTACTTCTAAGGATAGACGGAGAAGGAAAAGAAGACTACTGAGTAAGATAACAGCAGTTTGTAGGTGGAAAGTACAAATATGAAGAAGGAATGGTTATGTGGCAAGTAAGAAAGCAGCTGAAAGTATTAAAACTCTTAAAAGGCTGCCTCTAGTGCAACCTCTATGCATGTGTTAGCCAAAAAGCTTCAAAATTGCTAAGCACCAATTTCAGTATCTAAAACAGTAGTTTTATTAGGTAATAGGCAGCTGCATACAAAAACCTGTTTACAAAATCAAAAATTTCAATGTAGGGGAAAAGCAGATGCCTCATTAAAACTTTTTGTATCTGCAACACAGTATTTCCAAATTTTTACAGGAGGCACTTTTGGATAGATTATTAACAAATAAGCATTTTAATAGACCTATTCTTACTTATATTCCTAACATTATAGACCTGGAAATCTATTTTGATTTCTCCTGCTTCATGTTTTTTTCTTCTGGAATTTCTCTCTCTTATGAGGGATCTATATATTCCTTGTCATTCATTCTCCTTTGTCCTTTTGCTTGAGCCTTCCCTCCTCTTAATGTCCGTGGAAATTTGGATTAACACCTTCATGTCCCAATTCACCAGCAAAGCCTCCATGGTGACGTTATCTGTTTCTTCACTGACTTCTATAGATGCTTCCCCATTACAGCAACAAAAGAGCAAGATTATAGTGAAACCAGCTTTTACACTGCAATTCATAGTCAGGTCAGTTCTCCTGGCAAGAAGTCTCAGTCTTGCAGTAAAAAAAAATGTCCAGCATTTTTGGGAAGTTGTCTGACAAAAGGATTTCTAAGCTCTCCCTCTAGACAGAATGCAAAATTTGCAATAAAATCTTCAATTAAGTTAAATTAATGGGTACAAATATGCTGAAAACCTTCACATTTATAACATGTAAAACAAATCTTTATTTTATATATGGAGAAGTTTTAAGGAATGTATTATTTCCTGCAGGCAAACACAAGGCTCTGATTAGACAAAGCCATTTCTTTCTAAGCCATTGCCTTGCTTCTGGTGCAATTCTCATTTTGAAAAAACACGATATAAGAGATGTAGTGAACTTGTTTGGATTCAGTAAGGTTAGTGCTTGGATTCCATGGGGAATAAGGAACACGTGTCAGCTCTGTTTGCCTTGAGGCCAATGAAAAGGAATCTGCCCATGAAAATTAGATAATTTCTTAGCAATGTAATTTAAACATACCTCTTTTCTTCCCATATTATGAAAGATAGTGTGAAGTACTGATGAAAATCAGAAGTAGCTCAGACATTGCTTTTGGCTTGCTGACTATGTATTATTTTCTGAATCCATGCAAATTACTAACAGACAAAACAGCATTCAAGATGTTCTTGACTTATTAATAAGAGATAAGAGATACCAGACATGTACAAGCTCCCCTAGTTTCTGAAGGAACTGGAGTTCCTCAACAAATTATTTTCTCCCAAGATTTTGAGTCTTTGTCATTTCTAATTGTAGTGAAGGTCATATTTGAAAGTGACAGCTGATTTCTCTGAGATTATAAAGTTAACTGTATTTTCTATTTTTCCTAGCAGTGCCCCAGCAAAAATATTACAAAAATGAAACCTACCAGAATCTGGATGAGTCTAAAATGACTTAGCTCTGATAAAACTCATGCAGCTTTGCCTGATCAAATCAAACCTCACACAACAAACAAACAAACAACAAAAAACTCTCAAAGCACAACCGATTGAATTGAATTAAAAGTTCTGTGACTTTCTGGGGTGATGTCCGAAATCAGCTTGGAACTGGATGTGGGAATGCTCACCTCCAAAGATTTTTATATTGCAGGTCTTGACCATTAGAGGATGAGTGACAACCAGTCATCATCAGGCTGTTCAAGGTGCTTCCAGGATCAAGGTCTATTTATTCTTTTAGAAAAGTTTCAGGAACTTGAGAAGCTGGTGTCTCAGACTTTGATTTAGCATATGCCTTATAATAATAACAGCAATCCAGAAATGATTCAGGTAAAGTTTAACAACATGCCTTTGGAAGCCATCACAGGTCTTAGTGACATTTCTGTCTCAAGAGACAAACCCTATGGCATTTCCTGTGGAGTGGGTAACTCCCCTTCCTCCATCCTGCCCCCTGTCCAGGAAAACTTCTTCACTGGTTCCTCATATCTGGAAAAAGCCCAAACAATCATCCTGGTGAATAATGATTAAAAGGATATTTCTGATCCCCACAAGAGAACGTATTGTAACTCTTCAACTGACAACTTATATTGTCCATATACAGCATGTAAGCCTTGAAAAATAAATTACTAAAGGTACTTTTTAAACCACACATTTTTCTTACTTAGAATATGTACAAAGAGAGAGAGGCAGATACATGTACAAACCTTTGTACGTTCAAAATGGCCCCAAATAAAAATAGTAGTATAAGATAATGCTAAACTTTGATTGCTTTTTGGAGTACATCCAATGCTCAGTATGTTTAATAGATATATATATACTAAGAGGAAAATGCAGAAATTTCTTTCCTTGGAATCTCTTTTACTTATGACAGATTTCATTTGATACTATCTACTGACCTGGCTTTCCATGCATGCCTTAACCATTTTAATTGATCTCATTGCCCAAAGCATAGTATTAAAATTCTACAATCAGTTTTTCACTTTGTATGAAAAAAAATTCCTTTAACTCCTCAGGAAGTTATTGGGCAGCATATACAGCAGCTCAATCACAAAGTTGCTTTACATCTTGAATTCCTTTGGTTGTAAAACATTGTTCTTCCTTACATCAGAAAAGAAATTTGATAATTCTGGAACCAAGACTTTATCACTGCTAACAATCTTTTGGGAGGCCTCTAAAGAACTTCGGTGTAACAAGACAAAAATAGTGACACGTGAAAAGTACAGAGAATACAGTAAGAGTTCCCAGGGGGTTCTAAGGCTACATCTTAAAATCTCTGTGAAGTAAATCTCAGGACTATTTTCTATTATAACAGCCTACAGCAGACTGACCTGATGGAAATGATAATACATTGGGGCATTTGATTGTGACAGATCATTGACTTTCATTGTGTGTGGGTGGCTTTTGATCTTTTTTTTATCAGAGCTTTAGGTACTCTGTGTGAGTTAAATGTTAACACAAGTTGTCTGCAATAGCTACATTTTCTTGGTTTTGTTTAGTATGGCAATGTACTCAGAAATCATCCAATTGCAAACTACTGAGGTAAGGTGAAAGATATTACCTGACTAACATGATAAAGTGAAGACTGAAAGAGGGGAGTATTACTAATTATCAATTACAGTACTAGCATGTTCAATATAGACACATTTCTTAATACTGATAAAAATTTTGAAGATTAGCAGGACAGGTCAAAACTGGCCATTTATCACAGCAGTGCATATTAAATTGTCACCGAGTTGATATTATCAGAAAATATTATTCAACGATAATCTCATTTTCTTATGACCTAGAACTTATTTTTCTTTTCTCATGTTTTCTATTAAAGAAATTAACCATTCCAAATGATTCCTGCTTTGTGTCTGGAACTGATATTGTACAGTTTCTGTCTGTGCTCATATCTCGATACTCAGAGGCTGGCAGTCTTAAAAATGTAAGTGTACATTTTAGTAAGCCAGAAACCCTTAAAAAGGCAACATAGAACAAGTTCATACTTCCATGCAAAATTTGTCAATAGTTCTTGTTTTCTTTCTGGGCTGAAAAAAACCCTACTGGAATATACAAACTACTGAAGCAGCTGAGACATGGGGATGCCACATATCCCATCTTCAGATCTGTATGAAGCTTGAGGAGGAAAGTTTGGGAATACTTCCTTGCTCCACTTGAGTCAATTTAGCCATTTCTATTCAAATTCCATGTTAATCTCCAATCTTTAAATACTGCCAGTGAGAAGTGTGAAACCAGAGTCTAGGTCAAGTGTGGGAAAGTGCTCATTCCCCTGGATGCCTGAGGCTTTCAGTGTTAATACTTAAAAATTATGTTCTTTTCCTCTTAACTGATTCAGGTCTGTTTTTAATGACAGCAGTTTAAGATAAATCATTTTTATTTTAGTCACACCTCAAGTCCAGGTTGAGCTTCAAAAGCAGAGCAATCCCTGTCAAGTGGCAAGAAACTGTGAAATATAATTAGAATTACTGGTAGTCTGTACTCAAAAAAGACTTAAACCCGAATTATGTAATTATTTTTCTTTAGAAGAGCTTGTCAGCTGGATTTAACTTCCTGTGAAATCCAAGAATAGACACATCCTATCAAATAGCAGTACAGAATTGGGCAAAAGAATTTCATTGACCTCAACTCTGCCTTGCTCTGGATGTCTTTGTGCCTAGAGAGACCAAGAGGCTTTTGCATTTCTTTCTCTCCACACAACTGGGTCTTCATGATCAGAAGCTCCCTTAGACATTTTCTATACACACATGGCAAAACCTCTAACTCTTGTCTCCCATTAATCCTTAGATAATCTTTCTTCATGACATTATTATGACATTGTGCTGTAGTTTTACTGTTGTCTCTTGAATCAGAGCTGGAGGAAAGGCATTTATTCTCATGAAACTGCTCATGCTCCTCCTTGCTGAGGGGCAAAAATGCTTCACAGACACCAGCCTCAAGCACACTTCTGTCAAGCACACCAGCCTCATCTCAGTTTACCAATGGAGCAAATTTGCAGAGGGAAAGAGATTGGAGTAATTTCACAAATATAAAGCACATCAGTTTCTAAGGTGGACTTTTTTTTTTTGCAGCGAGGATCCGTGCACAACGAAGTAACCAATTAGCAATGGAATCATGCAGTTGTGGGGTTTCTAGCAGGTGTTCAATTTGCAAACATTTTTCATGGATCGGCATAGCCTTTAAAGGCAGCCCCAGGCACCCTCCCTGTGCCACAGGCCCCAGCACTCCTGCCTGCCCCCGGCGCCGGCTCTCGCACTTCCAGGTTGGCAAATCTCCAAACTTTATCCATATATAAGGCGCACCAGATTATAAGGCGTACTTCTGAGTTTTGATCAAAATTTTAGTCAAAAGGGTGCACGTTGTAGTCATGAAATTACTGTATACTTAGGTCATCATTTGTGCCAGGGTGGATAACTGGACCCCAAAAATTATGACCCTTAGCTGCTCATTTATCAAATAGAAAAGAGAGGGTCCATCAGTTAACAGATGAATCTATTCCAGTTGCAAATGCCAAACTCAGTTTTTTGATGGGTCATTCCAGATGTATTTGAGCAGGTTTATCCAAGTTAGTATGGCACAATTTCTGCCACCTTTTTTTTTAAATCTATCTGTTGCACTTTCTGTATTGGAAATTTTTAACATTCAAATAAAAATAGCATGCAGTGCAATTTTTGAAGCTAAGAGGAATAGTGATGCAGTATCTCAGTGTATTATAAAAAAAGGCTGATTTCAGAGTCACAATGAGAATAATACATTTAGAACCTTTACTATAATAGAAGGAGATAGGGAGTTATTAGTTTTGAAGACACAAAATAAAATTTCCATTACATGTATTAGGCAATTCACAACATGATACAATACTCACCATGTCTTAGAATATTAAAGTCTATATTTTAATATTTTTCAGTGTACATATTGGGTTTGTTGGTCTGGATTTCTGACTTTTCCTTGAGTGTACTTGGAAATAGAACCTCATATCTGAGGCTTCTTGGAGGCCCAGTCAGAATAAATAAATCAAGGGAAAATGAATGTTGTCGAATATTCGTCACAGGACTTCCACCATAGTAATTGTGATCCTACTTTTAATTATACTAATGAAAATGTGCTCAATTCCCAGCTACCTTTGCTGGCATGCCACAAGCTAAAAATCTTGGGTTCATGTTGGATTTCTGCCACCTTCTATTTTCTTTCTTGCAGTAAAGGTTTTCCAGTCTGCAGCAAGCTTT
Source organism: Sialia sialis (assembly GCA_009812075.1). NCBI lineage: Eukaryota > Metazoa > Chordata > Aves > Passeriformes > Turdidae > Sialia > Sialia sialis. Next base: position 71,911,077 of record VRYO01002772.1, read on the forward strand.
CAGCAGTTCAGATTGTGCCCTCAATGAAAAGCTGCATGAGTCCAGCCAGACTGACTGAACTTTAAGTCATGATTGGGATTAAGACCCAGCCTGTGAATGAATGACATGGCAGGTGTGACCTCATTTCCCCTCCCCATATCAGAAGGTAAGCATCCATTACATGTTTGCTCTTCAGAACTCACAGAAGTAAGCATCAGTAGAAACCCTGCCATCAAATAAGGAAATAAAATTAATAATAGCCAACATGCCAAAAAAAAGAATACAGCAAGAAAATATCTTTTTGTAGCAATTTTTGCAATAAAACAGTGTATGCATATAAGTACAGTAATTTCACGCATATAAGGACACCTTTTTGACTGAAGTTTCGAGCCTAACCCTTATATTCTGGTGCACCTTATACATGGAGGAATTTCAGAGAATTGCCAACCCAGAAGTATGAGTCGGGCAGGGAGCCGCCGCCTCTGCCAGGTGGGCAGGGAGCCACAGCGGCCAGCGCCAAGGGCGGGAGTGCTGGGGGCAAAGGGAGGGCGCCTGGGGCTGCGTTTAAAGGCTACGCTGATCTGTGAAAACTATTTGCAAATTGAGCACCTGACAGAAAACCGCTATTGCACAATTCTGTTACTACCTCATTACTTTGTTGCATGCAGATCCTCGCTTTAAAAAAAGGGTGCGCCTTATACGCCAGTGTGCCTTCTATATGGACAAAGTATGGGGAGTTGCCGACAACCCGGAAGTGCGCCTTATACTCTGGTGTGCCTTATAGGTGTGAAATTGCTGTAATATTCCTAAAGAACTTTATCCACTACGTGGCTGCAGAGCATTACAATTCAAGCAGTGATAAAATAGAAATTTCCTCACACTTTCTCATTAATACACTTCAACTCAGCTTTGACACGGTTGAATTGATTCTTACTGCAGAATTCAAATAAATGTTCAGGAGTTCTCCTGAGATATTCAACCACATCACTATATTGCATATAAAAATGTAACCAGAAATGGCCTCAAAAGTGCATTTTGCCTCCAAGCAAATTTTTTAGAGCTACAGGCAATTGACATTTATTTCCCTTTCAATTTTTATATAGCTAAACTGCCTATCAATATTTGCTCTTCCAATTTAACTGCTTGAATATTAGCTCTGCCTGTTGTCTGTATCAAAATATAGAAACAAAATATGCTTTTATACACATGAAATTTCCCCCTTCATCTCCTTCAAAGTAAGCTAAAATTTGTTTCCCTGTCATTACTTTACCCTTTTTTAAAAGTTTTATTCCCTTCTCCAAGCTGTCTTAAAAGAAATGTGTTTTAAAGGGACTTTTTCCTCATTAAATGTCAAAAGAAGATTCTTTAACATTATGAAATGATATGTTAATTTAATTTTTTATATCAGTTCCATCAGCTTTTCTGCCTAAATTAAATAATAAATCCATTTTATAAACATTATTAGTGTGATTGTTCTAACTATTTTTTTCAGGGGATTTGCCTTTTTTTTTTTTTAAATCTTCATACATAAATATTTCTTAAGACATAATTTGGGGGACTTTATAAGAGCATCAGAAAAAGGATTTTCTTATAATGCATCGTTTGCTTCTATGATGCCATTGAAGCCATGAATAATAATTACAAAATCTGTAAGATATAAGAAAAAAGTTTTCTTTTTTGAATATCATAATATATTTAGCCTCTAGATATACTCAAGAAAATGACATCCAGGGCAACTAATATTATTAATCAAAGTGACATTTGAATAAATGGCTTTGACTTTGTACACAAGGACAATACAGATATCAGTTGTTTATCACAGTGCAGTATTTTGTTTAATGCCATTACCTTGCCACTGATTCAGTGGATGCAAACTACTTATCGTTTCAAGGCTTATCCTAGTAGCAAAATATGAAATGAGAACCTTATGCATATGCAGAGTCTTTCCCCATGGCACTAACTGAGGTCTATTTATGGCTGTGATTTATGAGGCTTACGAGCACAGCTAGAATTTTAGTTCAACATTAACATTCCTTCTATGTATGACATGACAGTTTACAGTTCACAGCATCTCTGCATTACATTTACTGGTAAATATAAATGATTTTTTATTTTTAATCTGTTCACTTAAGATAAAAATCATCTCACCTGTAAGCTTAGTTCTCATATACAATTAGATAAGGTGGAGGGAGAAGAAGCCTTTTGGGTTGGGGATTTCAATTCTTCAATGCAGACAAGTTTTTTCTACAGCTGGGAATAAGATTTAAACAGGGAATAGAGATGTTTCTGGGGGCAGTCAGAGGTTTGGTTACCCCACTCCTGCTCTGGTGTAAGTTTAGTACAAAATAAACATTTAGGATAGGTCACATTTGTAGGGCTATTGTTATTATTTTTTAATCTTAAGTTTAATTTTATATTTTTTGGAGAATTTTCTCCTCTTCATTAATATTGTCATTCCTCACTTTCTAAGAAACAGCTTTGGAGTTTGTCTTTCAGAATTGTTTCTTTAAAAAGAATTCTTCAGGGTCCTCAGTCACTAAACTGTCTGTTTTTCCTACTTTCCTCTCAAGCCACATTGTCCAGCTTTCAGGCTTTATTGCAGGTCTTAATTTCAGTAAATATTAGTGGCAAATGTCTTTTTGACTGTAGCATCTGAAAGAGACCTTCCCATGACCCTTTCTAAACTTGTTATTACTACAAGGCTGTTTGCAAGACCCAATAACTCAGATTGGATACATTTTGGTTATTTCTGAGCCCTGGCCTTTGCTATTTCTCATCATCACAACAGAGATCTACAGAACAACCCAACTGTGCAAGCTGGTTAGAATACCTCCAGGATACTTTATGCATTTCAGTATTCCCTGAGTACAATGATGTTAGAAACCATGTGCCCTGGGGGTATCCAGTACATCCCAGCCATACATAGGTCAAAATGCAAGGTACTGGTTGCCTTGGAAAAAGAGTTAGAGGCTGTATCTAATCCATGTAATTTGAGGACTCACAGCACCTCACAAAAGCCAAAGTCAAAATGTTCATAAACCTAACCCCTCACTTGGTGCTCTTAAAAGTGTTATGAGAGATTTAAAATTAAACACTAATCAGGTGGCCAAGTGAGCTCTTCATAGCTACGTAGCATCACAGCTGTTTATAACCAAGGTAAGCAGAAATAAAACTGTGACTGTCCTGTTGAAATAGTCCCTCCTCTGTAAACAGGAGTAGAGGTAGAATCCCCAGATTTCTTATACAGTCAATTACTTCAATAATTTGGGGCATCCAGAGAGACTTCAGAAACTTCACTCCCCATGTGCAGTGGATTTTTTTTGGGCTTCATTCATGTCACCCCAAAGATGCTTGAAATTTTGCATAATTCAGCTTTTCAGGGTTGGTGAATTTAAGAGGCATGAACTAAAGGAAACTTCAAAAGCAGTTTGAATAGAAAATTCATGCTTATCTCTGGCAGAATATAGTAATATTTCTACACTTATCCTGATATGCAGCTAATAATATTTTATTCTTAAGGGATCATTACTCACATTAAAAAATTAATAGGAAGTCTAGGCTGGAAGAGTGATTTTGAAAATAAAACTGTATTGAAGGGTTAAGAAATCATTGATCATTGATTTCATGCTTGTATAACCGTAAAAACAGAAGCAATTTTATTGAACATAATTTTATCAGTTTGCATAGCAGAAATAAACCTCCTGCTTAGTCTTAATGGCTTCTGACTTGTTATAAGTAAATAATAATTACAGAGAATGTTAAATGTTGCTTCAAAGAAGCAGAGATAAGAGCCTCTAATTGTATCACTTTCCTGGCCTTTATCCTTAAAATATCAGGTTCTTCCTAATTTATAGCCATGATGCTAAGCTTTTCATGGATTCAAGCCACTGGAAATCATGAATAGAGTCAGCAGATTATTTTCTCCTAACTCATATTTGTAATTGCACAGAAAATAATGTTTCATTCTCTCTAAAACATGTCACATTCATATTTTTTCTATTGTACAATACTTTCACAATTATAAGCCGCACCTGATTATAAGCTGCACATCCAGGTAGCCAGGCAGACCACAGGATTTGTCCATATATAAGCCGCATCCGAATACAAGCTGCATTTTTTAATTTTTTTTAAAGCGAGGATCCATGTGCGACAAAGTAACGAGTTAGTAACAAAATTGCTGCCAGCTGGGTTTGGCGTCAGGTGCTCAAGTTGCAAACAGTTTTCATAGACCAGCGAAGCCTTCAAAGGCAGCCCCAGGTGCCCTCCCCAGCTGGCTCTCACTTCCGGGTTGGCATTTTCCTGGGATTTGTCCATAAAAAAGCCGCACCTGATGATTAGCCGCATTACTGGAGTAGGCTGGATTCTTCAATGAAAAAGGTGCTGCTTATAATCGTAAAATTACTGTACTTTTCTTTAAATATGGTATTTAAATATCAAGGTTGCTGCACAGATACCTCTTGAGACACAGAATTTTCTATTCTTAGAAAATTAAAACCCCACAATCATAAATTTTACTTTATGATTGTGTAGCTCTGATCCCATCTGTTCTGTGAAAGGGAGAAGAATCTGACCTTCAATTCATTCTCCTTTTTTTTATTTCCCCGTCTTTTTTTCCTCCTTCCTTGCTTTGCCTTGTGCCTACAGGAATGTTTGTGGAGAGCTGTCAGCTGATGCTACCCCTGCTGACACTGAAGTCTTCAAATATAATCAGCTAAGGCAAGAAAGTGACACAAGGAGAAGAGAGACATTAACTTAGGGATTTCTTTACAGTGTTTGAGGAGACAAGAGAGTGTTTATAGAGGACTGTAAGAAAAGCCTGGGTATTGTAATGCTCGGGTGGTCCCTTCTTTGCTGCTTTGCACAATGGCCAAAGGAGTCAGCTCCTGAAGGCATAGTCACAATGGTCGCAGGCATAACCAGGAAGCAGTACTCATTAGAAACAGACATTCCTCAATCAACAGCGTTAAAAGTAATTGATAATAACAGCTTTAGATAAAAAGAAAAAAGAAAACAAATGTAGCAATATAAATTCATAATATGAATAGAGATTGCCACACTATTATCAGCCAGAATTTCATATCCAAACAGGAGGACTCAAGGGTAGAACTATTCCAGAACAAGTTTTTTCCTGAAGGAGATAATAAAAATGTACCTTTTCACCAACTACCATGAAATAAACAATCAGTTGGGATACTCCTACATTGCAGAAGAGAGCTTCCCCATGCAACTATCAGTTCTTGAAAGATGAAGTAATTTGTGTCTAGCAACGGGACCAAAGGTTCAGAAGCACATCTGAGATTATTTTTAGTTTATGATAATAGCTAAATGCTTTCGACAAGTAGAAAGTAAGATAGTGGGCCAAGTCAAGCCCTGAAAGTGAATCATAGCAGTCTTCATCTGTCATACACTAAAAAAAAAAATAAAAAAAGAAAAAAAAAAGAAAAAAAAGAAAAAAAGAAGGCAGTCGCAAGAAGTAATACATCAAAGAAACAGAAAAGTGTGTTAAAAGGGCAGATGTGCAGATATGGCAGTAAAATCCTGATGGAAGAACAAGGTTAGATACGGCTCTCAGTACACAACCAATAGTGGAAAATATGTATTTGTATCTTTTGCATCAGTTCTGTCTTAAAATAAGGCAGCTTGATCTGCTAACCCTAATAAACACAAATTAAAACAATCATATTGTCATCTATCAGAGAAACAATCAGAAACTGAAGAATGAGACTGTGAAGGGAGGACATTAATGCAGCACAAAATGGCAAGAAATGAAACCATTTGGAAAGTTCAGAGAGGCAGCAGATGCAGAGACACAGCAGCACACAAATAGATAGTGGCATACCAAACAGCAGGACACTGGTGAATGCAACAACTACAGAGAGTTCTGATGCTATGGAAAAGGAAAATAAAACCAAACCAACAAAATCTAAATTACATAGACAAAAGAAAATTGTGAAAACATGAATTGCAGATCATAACCAAGCAAAAGTACCCAGGCTTAAACTTCAGAAGTGCCACAGCCTTCAATTAAACTACCAGTCAATACATGAACCTTACAGCACTTGGAATGTAACAAGAAAATTTCTATTAATAGGCACAAGAGCTAAATTATTTTTTAAAAAAGCCAGATAATGACAGCATGCCTTCAACAGCACTGTTGAGTATTGCAGTCCCTGTGTCAGAGAGCAGCCAGTGTGTGGTGGTTCTTAGGGCACAGACTGGCAGCTCCTTCAGGTCACAGTCTTGTTTGTTCTGATTGCAGGAGCCTGTGCTTGGTGATTCAGGGTCTTGGTTCTTAATTGTGTTTGTATAAATTCAGAAAGAAAAGGGAAGAGAAGAATCAAAGAAAGCAAGAGACATTGCTGAGGTCAGAATTCCCAGAAGCTGGGTAAATGGTGCAGTAATTATTCAGATACTTAGATCCAAATTGTTTAAACAAAGCAGTGATTAAATGTTACTACACAGAAAGTACTGAGAGAGATGGAAAATTACACTTCAGCACTTCAGTGCAAAAAGATTGATTTTGACAAGTTATATTGTGTGAGAAATCCAATTGCCTTGCTACAAGTTGAACATTACTGTTTCTCATAGGGAAAAAATTGTGAGAAAAACTATTAGAAACTACTAAACAAAATCATATCTATGTTACAATCAGTGAGTGTTCTGCTGGCTTTAGGAAATACTCATGGAGACATATGACAAAACCGTTGCATATAAGGACTACAGTGGGCCAAATCTTTCAGAAGAAACCAGGAAATTAAAGAATTATTAAAGGTGGAATTGCATTTAACTCCAATATCATATTTAGTACACTTGTTAATCTCCTGCTGTAACATGATTCTAAAAACTCAGGCAACATTAGCACAATGTAGTGGACAAATGTGCCTAAAAATGTGAAAGAAATCCAGGAATAATACTTTTTTTCAGGTACATGCAAGTGTTTTGAGTCATGTAGCAGATAGAAGTGCAAGAGTTGTAGTTACCTCAGCCAAACTCTGATAACTCTAACCAGGATGATTAAAAAAATATAAATGGAAAAGCATCTTTATCTATCTTTCTCTCCATACATGCAATTCTCCATTCTGATCATACGTGTTTTTTCTCAGGAAAATAGCTGATGAAATCAACAGTTTTCCCATAACTTCAGGCAACATTTGCTGTCAAATGCATTCCTGTTGAAACAATTCTAACAGGCTTGAACATGAGTCCAAACAGCTGAGAATTATTGCACAGAGCAGAAACAAGTTCTTTAATAGAGACTGCTATTTAGGTTTCTGAGAACCAGGAGAATTCCAATACAAAACCACAGTGACCATTTAGATCTAGAAATTAAACACTTCAGGCACAGAGTGCCCACTACATAGGCTTGGTTTGCAAGTTTTAATTGCGCCAAGTTTGTGCACGTTGCTAGGAGTGAAACTCCAACAGCATTGCAAGAAGCAATGGCAGCCTAATGGCCACATTTGACAATATCAAACCTCAGCAAGGAGGGTTATGTTAAAAAAAAATTAAAGAAAGCACAAGCTAAGCCACTCCCTGTTGAAACAGTGTGCTCAGGCATGGTCTTAACCTCTGTACAATGCTGGATGTCAACATTTTTGTCTGTCTTGCTGTTACAGAGTTTTGCCTTGCTATAGCTATGTGTAACCAAAAGAGAAAAGTCAAAATCACTGTGTGTAAACATGACAGAATTACAGGGGTTTTGGTGGGGTTTTTTAGGATAAACAATATATTTGGAATGAAGCAGTATATTAAACAAATAAAAGCTGCATAGTTATTCATATATGTCTTATAAAAATAAGTATTTGCAAGTCCCTAACAGGAGACACAAATGCAGAGTAGGAAGTACACATTTGTCTGAGACTAAGATCAGGATGGGCAATAACACAGCCAATCCCCAGCAACCAGCAGAGACCAGCATGTCATCACCCAGGAAACCTGTATAAACCAAGAGGTCTTTAATCCTTCCTGAACGACAGATTGAGAATTATACCTGAGTAATTATGCCTTGGGCACAGAAGAACCTTGAGAAAAAGAAAACTTAATTTACAACCTAATCATGATTTAATTACTGTTAAAAAATAGAATGAGATAATGAGAGAGAGGAATGGACATTTACTGCAGGTTTGTTTTTTCAGTGATAAAACTTCTGGGCCTTTTCTAGGTTGCTACATACATTAGAAGGTTATTAAATACATTATTATATTAGTCATGTTAAAATTGACTGCTTCAAGCTAGATACATTTTGCTTCCCTTGTAGAAAACATTTCAAAGTAAACTTTAGGCAATGGTGGGACTGTTGTAAAATAATATTATCAAACTAATGGTGAAGAGTTATTCCCAAGAGTCTGGGAGATTTGTTTGGAGAATATTTTTCTGTTGTACAAAGTGTATGAAGTATTGCATTTCTGGATGAGAAAAACAGAGGCAATGAGAATTTCCTCCCATAAACACCTCACCTTCCACATCAGATTCAGTAGGAGCATTGCAGGACTGAGATTGCAGCAAGAGCTTTTCTCATGAGCATCAGTGATGAATTCTGTTCCTGATACTCATAAACAACACTTGGTAACTTACTGGAATGGAAGAAGTAAGTGTTTCTACATAACATTTCAGAGACTCTGGTTCTACTTATCTGTAATAAATTCAGGGTCAGCAAAAGTCTATATATGAATATATGATATGTATTCAGTCCCATGTGTCTTCTCTAAGACACCAGCTCCATTCACAGCATCACCCCAACACACCTCTGTTACTTCCAGACAGTAATGCACACGTCTGCATGGACAAATTACAACGAAAACAAGCTAGGGAAAGAGGAGATGCATTTTTTCACAGAATTCAAATAAATACCTTGTTTGCCTCTTGCTGTACAGTAGCATTGGTAAAAAAAACAAGAGACCTTGTTACTAGACACTAATTTCTTTCTTCAGGGCATGATGGACTGGCTGCTTCAGCCTCTTACTGTCTGTCTTGCATTTCCAAGCAATTCCAAATACACAGCCCTGGGGATCTGTCCTAGGTCATGGCAACTCAGAACATCAGCACAGCTCTCCTGCACAGCCTGCTACAAAACACGGTGTGGGGCTCAGTGTAACAGCACACAGAAATAACATGCAGGCAAGTGGAAAAGGGAAGCAAGGACAAGCTATTTATGCTACTGGATAGAAGCCTCAGGTGCATTTCCTGCCTAGTGCCTTTTTCTGTAAATGTGAAAGATTTAATCAGGAAGGTCTTGAATTGGAGAAGTCTAAAGAACAGGAATTGCATCTCTTTTAATGGTCTTGTGTTGTGTCATTTCCACCTACTCTGGAAAGCACACTACAGCCAAAAATAATGCTATTCATCATTGTTTTATGTCACAAGATAAACAGGCAAGAAATCAGGACAGATTTTGTTTTAATGCAGAACAAAGTACCAACTCTGATTCAAATCAAGAATAGTGACTTTAACTCTGTGAGTTAAAGTAAGTGATATTGCTTTGTTTTGTATTCCCATGGATGGAAAATTCAGTAATGTCCTTTGTAGCAGTAGCAAAGAACTTTAAATATTGGTTCTGTATGTGCATGTATTTATAATAATTCTGCAATTGCTATTTAAATTTCTGTAAACCTTTCAACATAACATGAACCTATTTCCTTCACAGGCCCTAGATAAAAAATATTGCCCCACATATTTAAAAAAAGGTAATACACAAAAAGGCTTTAACTAAACTAAACTACATTTGGTGTGAAAGGAAAAGAAGGTAAAAGAAGGGAGTAGGAAAGAATATTCACTCTGTGCTATCTCATCCAGATACTAGCTACTGCTGCAGTCATATTCTTGAACTAAATATACTAATGATTTTCCCTGTATCAAGACTTGCTGAAATTCAGTGCTCATTTTGTTAAAGTTTTCAATTTATTTAAAGTGTCAGATTTTCATGTATCTTCTGCCAATAATTACCATCCTCCTTTCCACATTAAAGAACTAAAGCAAAAAGGCTGTTCTTCACAGCTCAGGGTGCAACATAGCACAGTAACAAAACCTGCCATATTGACACAAGTACAATAGAAAGAAAAATATTATATAAAATATTGTACTGAAAATTTGGAACAATTCCTATGGGTTTTTAAATGTGTACATGGTACTTGCAGAAATAGTGAGCAGCAGTGTGAAAAAACATGAAGAAACAAAAGATGTTAAACCCTGAGTCACAGTGAAAGTTACTTTCTTTGTGTTTCACTTTTTCTTCTTCTAGAAGAAAAAAATAGAGATTATATCCTTCTATGTTCTTAAAAATAGAACTGAATGTTCTTTTGCAAGGCATATACGGCAGTATTTTTCTCTGTTGGATGTCTAGATTTAAACTGAGTATCAGACATGCTTCTCAAACTGCTTATTATATAGATTTGTCCTTTCAAAGTGGGAAGAAAGTCAAAATAACAGCATCAATCCTCAACCTTAGTGAAAAATGATGTTCCAGGAAACTGTGCTGCATGGTAGGTAGCCCATTTGCCTGGAGATGAGTGAAGTGGGCTGATGACCTTCAGGAACATGAGTCCCCCAAAGGTCTCCTTTGGAGTGTTTTACTCCTGGTCTGAAGGCAGGATGATCAGCAAATGGACCTTGCACCCTGAGATATGCTCAGGACCTTGGAGTTTGTCCCCTATACCTCAGCTTGATTTGCCACGTTTCTCTATTCTTGCTTTTTGCTGCACTTCATGCTTAGTTTCAATCTTTATACAGGTTAGGTAGGATGTGTCTACCACTGATGGTCATGACTAAAATACAAAGATGCGCATATGAGTGCAGGGGTTGGGGAGTAAAGCAGGGGTCCTTTGGAAAGAAATGTCCTTTACATGTTTTCTCTCACTCTGTACTGCTCCTTCTGGGGATGTGGTAGGCCTGACAGGTTCTTTAGAGCACATGAAGCTTCATTGCTCGTTAGAAATTGGATGATTACCCAACTGGGTCTTAACTAACTCTAAATGGAGCCCATGTGGGGTCTTTGCCTGACATGACTGAGCTCCAACCAGGATACAAAAGTGAGTTGATTGCAGTTGCTCTGTTTTCTTGCACCACCCCCATGTCTCTGCAGATCCCACTGCCAAATGTGTGTGAGCTGCTGATCAGACCCAGAGGAGGTGAAAAGGGCCAAGGTCCTCTGAAGAAGAATCAAGAAACTAAAGAAACAACACAATAGATTTCCCCAATGTACTGAACAAGACTTCTATGACCTAAGCTGAAGTCTCACAGATTCACTGGATTCTCACACATTCTGTCAGTCACCTGTCATTGGACACTTGGGGTTTATGTGGTAATGGATAAGAACAACCCCTTATACTTGTTGCTAATGGCCCCTAATTTCTAGGTTGAGAGAGGCACCCTCACTGACAGCTGTGAAACTGAGGTCATTTGTTTTTCCTAGCCTGAACCAGAACAAGACTACTGACAAGAAGCAATCAGCTCAGTTTTCTATTAAAAATATATAGATATTCCATTGCTATGTTTTTTGTTTAATAAGATGGATTTATTTCAAGTTCAGTATTCTAAAGGGTACCCAGATCAAAAATCCACTTTGTAGCTAGTCATCACCGATACCAGA
>VRYO01002772.1:71930495-71948626 GCA_009812075.1 Sialia sialis
AAGGGACAATGAAGAATATCTGGATAACAAAATTAAGAAGAAAGAAAGTCACTCTATATTTGATGCCATTACTGTCATAAACTGAGATGACTTCTTTCCAAGAAAATGAATAGAGGTTTGACATGTCCTAGAAAATCATGGGGTGCAAAAGTGGCAATAGTTCTATGGAGCAATCATAATTTCTAGAAGTGAAAATGTCTGTTCAGGAATTCACCCATATTGGACCATTTAAAGTGTATTTAACAAATTAGACAGTATGGCATAACTATAGCAAGATCATGCTCACAAACACAAAATCCAAAGGGGCAAACATGACAGGAATAGCATGCATGGCAACAGGGAGGAATACACATAGGCATCAATAGGAAAAGTGAAAGAAAGATTTATCTTTAGAATCCCACGTTTTCAGATGTTTGGATGCTGCAATATGAAGCAATTCCATTCAGAAAGGTTTCAAAAGCCAGAACAACCTTCCCAGGATAGCTGTCTCTACCCTTGCTTTTAGTAGTGTGGCAGGACTTCCTCTGCTCTTTGGGAAGGAGGAGCTGCTTTCCTTCTCCTACTCCATTTCTTGACACCTGTTAAAGATCATCTGAGTGGCAGAAGTTACACGTTTGAAATCAATTTCCCTTTTGGGTAAATGAGATTTGGATTCCTTTTAGATCCATGGGATGACTTCAACATTGGCTGGAATTAAAATAGAAAATCAATCACTAAATATGTTAAAATAGTTGAGTTTAAAAGGGGAGGGGCTCACAAGGGTCAGAATTTGACCCTTTGCCCCATGGCCCTGTAAAGCCCCCTGCTTCAGCATAAAGGGCTTCCCTGACATAAGCCTGGTGTAACACAGAAGTGCATTAGGCCTTTGGCATTTTGATATTTAGCAGTGCCTGGATAATAGATAGTTCTTAGCAGCAGTTGCAGGTCAGTCTGTTTGTCCAGTATTTTGATTGACCCTCTGAAGACGTTGGTGAGTTAACGCTCCATTGACTTCAATGGAACGAAGCTGGAGTCAACGAGAGGAGAGGGAGTGGGTGGATCTCTGCAGGGCCACACTTAATGAAACTGTAAAATCTGAATCTAAAGGGCATCATGTCACTCTCACATCTGGTGGCATTCTATAGGGAACAACACATATTTATAAAAGTAAGGTAGGGGGACCCTTGATTATGCTATTAGCAGATGGCATTTTGTTCAAAATTAGAAGGAGAGAAAAGTATTAATCAAAAGTGAACTTGATTAAGATTTTTATTACTTAAGCTGGAACTTTGGCAGTTGTTACCGTAAGGACATTTCTATATCCAATATTTGTGAAAAGGTTTTTTTCAGATGTCTTGAGGTAGAAAAATCCACTTTTATTAAATTACTTCCTGGGAATTAAAGTACTGCTTCCAAAACCATGTGTACTCAAATATGTCTGTAATATTTTTCCATGAGTTTTTTATAAAATAGAGAATTATGTGGGGTTTTTTTTAAATGAGAAACAAATGGCATCAATAAGTCAAATATCTTAATTATTCTGGTGGTTTGAGAGCTACACTAATAAGTTCAATATAACACTATAGAAAACATCTGAAAGACAATGCTCATTCTATATGGTTATTGACACAATGTGTGTGGTGTAATGCAATAAACCTCTTAATACAAGCCATTCTAGACAGCAGCTAGCAAGAAATTTTACCAATTTGCAACATAACTCTTTCTCTAGGTAAGACTAAACACAGGCTAGAACCAGAGTTATTTTTTGGGTCATGTTTAACAGTGGTGTAATTTATTTTTGTTGACAGTGTGCCCAGAATTCGCTATTAAAATCAAGTAACCATTTAACAGCTGTTATAAAAAGTTCATTTGAAGTAACTTCTGTTCAAAACACCTTTATCAACTGAGCCCTTACAGGCTAAAGGGAGAGCTGAGATGACACAAGCACTTATGGGGACAAAGCCATGGCTGAAACAAAGAGGAATAAATTGATGAGTCTCTTAAAGAACCCCTGTGTCCTTTCTGTCCTATACACACATTTTAAAATATTTTTGTTCATTCCTCTTAATAAACGATTTTGCTTTTCTCACTTCCATGAATCCATTTCCATTTGTAGTAGTACCTGATATTGATGTTACCTTCAGACAATATGGGTGTGAAACACAACTGCAAAGGCAGGATTTGTGCAACTGCATGACAAAAGCATCCTTTTTCAAGAGGACAGACCAGCTACAGTCAGCATCTGAGTCACTTCACCTATTATGCCCAGGCTCTTCAACCTGTCAAATAATTTATCATGTTCCTGGATAAATATTGACTGTATTAAAAGTTGGCTCTCTGCAGAATCTGGAATCAGAGCCTGAGAAGAACTTTGGATGAAATTCAATACAATGAAGTACTGAATAAGTGTTTTGTGCTGGGGTTTTTCCTTGTCTTTCTGGGCTAGAAATTCGTTCCGATTCTGTCTAGCATTTGTAACCTCTGTTACACTGTAGGCTTTTGTGTCCTCCAAAGCTTGAATGAGTTCAAGAAGCTTGATTATGAATTAATAGGGGCTTTTTTTGTATTTGCATCTCAGGCAAGGAGTGCTATAATCACTTGTACATCTGTGCTGTGATTTCCCTTACTAGATCCTGTTTACATTTTTTGTGCATTTCAAGTTCCCAATGCAAATTCTTCTGCATGACAGCTGTTAGCTGTGAAAGCTGTTTGCTGTGTGTCCTGAATCTTCCTTTCTAGTCCTACTAATTGTTTAAAGTACCAGCAAAAAAATATTGCATGGTAGTTTTTCTTTTTAAGGGTATGATGATTTGAAAGCTCTGAGTTCCCACTGTCTACACAGTCACTGTATATTTGGCATTTCATCTACACTTCATTTAAATGTAAATCCAGTATTGTCACAATGACTTTCCTTTGTTTCCCTGGGGGAAAATAGTCCAAAGTTAACCATAATGATCATGTATTGACCTGTGCTAAGCAAATCCATGTACAGTGATTTCACGTGTATAAGGTGCACCCTTTTGACTGAACATTTGATTGAAACCCAGAAGTGCACCTTATAAGTCGATGTGCCTTATAAATGGGCAAAGTTCAGAAATTTGCCAACCTGGAAATGCGAGCCCACGGCAGCCCCGAGCCAAGCCTGCGGCAGCCCCAAGATCACTCCATTCTGTTATGTGGATCCTCGCTGAAAAAAAAGATGCGCCTTGTAGGCCGGTGTGCCTTATATATGGACAAAGTACGGAAACTTGCCGACAAGCCTGAAGTGCATCTTATACCCCGGTGCATCTTATAGGTGTGAAATTACTGGAAATGAAATTTATCTTTGAGGACAGAATTTGCAGAGGGGAGCATGTGGAGCTGTTGAGGCGGGTGTGTTTAAATTACAAGACAGACTGGTGGATCACTGCTGAGTATATACAGTCCAAGAATATGCCTAGTCATCCCAAATCAATGACTGATCTCAGAGTTTTCAGAAAATTATGAAATGTGCAGTTACCTGTTCAGGGATGCTCCTGTCTAGCATAGAGGCCAAAGGAAAAGCCACACCAACATCAGGCATGTTCTGATATACAGTATTGTTGCAACTATTAGATTAATTCTTTATTAAAAGCTACAATTTCAGCAACAACACTGATTTTTTTCCTAAGTAATAAAGGACATGTTTTCTTAAACATTTTAAACATGCTGATTTATGCTCTTGTATCTAGATTGCAAGGGAAGATTGGATATATGCAGTAGTAGTGAGACATAAATTCCTCTACAAACATAATGACTTACCAGGCTCTTCATCCATAGAGCAATTTAAAATTATGTCTGGTACAATTTATAGCCTGGAAAAGAGGTGGCACCAGAAAATAAATTATTCTTGTGATCCTGCTTTGCTAGTTTTGAATCAGAACAACATTGGAGTCAAAGAATATTTTTGGGTCTTGGAGTAAGATAAATGCAAAAAGCATATTCAGTTTTACATCAAATGAAATAATCTGTCATAAAAAAATTCTTATCCATTTGGTAAGTGGGATTGTAAGAAGAAATGCCTACATTTCTCCTGTTGGACATATATTTGTAACTGACTTACTGCTCTCATAATTTTTAGTTTCTTTTAAATTTAAATAGCTGTAGCCTTTCATAGCTGACACCTTTTCTGGGGCACGCCTAACTAACATTATGTCTGCATTCATAGTTCGAAGATCTAATGCTAACATTCATGAGACATAGCAGATAGTAATAAGAGACACAAACAGAGCCAGTAGGAGGCACCACAGCTCCACTTTTCTTTGTGTCCAAAATAATCCATGACTAGAACATGGATTATTGGCCAACTGTTTTATCGGTGTGCTTTAAATTGATGTAACTATACTGGGGCTTGCAGTCTCAAAATAATTTGAAGTCCACGTGTTTTGAATATCTTTCTGGTTTTGGCAATTTCTTTGCAAGTTATTCTGGGAAACAACAGGGGAGGCAGAGAGAAACTCTAAAGTTCAACTTCTAATTTTCTTCTGGTCTCCCTCCTGACAGACACAGACAAAGAAAACAAATGCATTTGACAAAGTTAAGACAGTTGCCCACTTTAAATAACACCTGATTAAGGCCTAGCTATGCATCTATTTAAGTAGCATTTTGAAGAAAGTTTTCTTCACCATCTGAATTTGAGACTTAGTCTAATGTTGCTGTTAGAATACCAGTTATTCCATAGTCAGAGTCATCTAGATATTTCTGTATTTCAAATCCTTACTCCCTTTTAAAATCTAAACAGCACGATTGAGATATGTTTACATTTTAACTCCCTAGAGGTGATGTTATAACAATAGCTGTCACAGTGTTGTAGATGGCAACCTTATAAATTCAGAGTTATAGCAATGTGTCCTTCCCAGGAGAATGCTTGAATCCAACTGAAGCCTGACAAACTCTCATTGATTCAATACTCAAAACAGTATTTCTCATGAGGAGTCGTGTAATTCAAATGTAGCTGCAGTGAGATTTGATCACTAGCAAGTGGTAATTTTTGATTTGATGGAATCCTCATCATGCATATGCTTGTGATTATTTAATCTATAGTCATTTCCAGAATAACTCAACATTTAACACATCAACCATCTTGAAAATATCTGTTATCTTGCTTTCTGGAAAACCTGACCTCAGGCTGAAGTCACAACTCTATCCTTGATTACCTCATTGCAGATCTCTCTGGGGGCTTCTTTTACAAGTCTAAATTGCACTAAAATGTAGCAGCTCTTGAGGTAGTTTAGGAAGTTGAATTAATCCAGCTACTAAATCATATATTTCCACATGAGTTGATTTTCTATTTTCTCAACTAGTTTGGTTGATATCTGTTATACAAAGTTTTTTTAAATCAGCTAAATTTCCTCTGCAGGCTCTGTAGATGTACATTTGAACACCAACTCGCTCAAAGCACCAACCACATTCAGAACAAAAGCAATAATTTGGGGTCTGCTCTGCAGGCGGGTACAGAGGAGAGGTGGATTGCCATGAGCTGTGGGAACCATGGTCATTCTGGAAAGATGCTGCAACCTGCTGCATCAGCTGCAGTTTTCTGAACACCAAGAGCTTTACCTCCACGGATGGTAATTGTCGTCATCAGCGGTAACGATGTGAGAGTGATCAATTCAAGCTAAACCATCACCTGCCAAGAGAGAGTTTCTGCCTACTGCCTGTCATTTTCCCTTCCCATACTATACAGATGGCCAAGATCTTCCTAGTGTTGTTGCAGGGGACACACACGCTGTACTTTCCTTCAATATTCTGAAAAATGGAGACCATATATGTATCTAACATTTTCTATGTACTAGGAGGGGTTCTATCTTACCATATCTTGTTTGAGTCCCTCCTTTTTTTTTGTTAGATTTCTTTTTATATGTTTGTATTAAAATATTTTTAAAGGGAATTTTGTTGTTTGTTCAAAGGACACCAAAACTTCCTATCTGTTTCTCTTCAGATAGGGATGAAGAGAATAGCCAGGACCCATCTGCCACAATCTTTTCAGATTGGCGTGCCCCAAGGCTACTGTGCAACACATAAGAGAACAGAAATTGTACATTTGACTAAACTAGAAATTGATATTGTCATTATGTTTCAGATTCTGGTAATATACTTGCAGAAAAGCCATAGATTTCTAGAGATCTCCTAGTCCAACCTCCCACTCCAACCAGTGAATATTCCCAGTATCAGCAAGTCTTGGTCTTGTCTAGTCAAATCTTGGAAAGGGGGATTGAACTAGCTGATCTCCAGAGGTCCCTTCCAACCCCAACTGTTTCTTCTCAGAAATTATTTCTGTAAGTTGCATGTCCTAGGTCCCTGGATATCTTGAAAACTCACAGTTTCACACTCTCCAGTTTCCATAGAAGCCCTTTTGAAATGGGAGAACAAAAACGGAACCCACAATTGCAGAGCTGGATTCCCCATGACAAAGTAGAGGGGTACACTCTTTCTCCCCAGTCTGCAGACCATAATTCCTAGAATGAAGCTTATCCATAGTTTCCTTTTTTGCACTAAGAACACATTCTTGGCTCATAGTCACCCAGGAGTCCACTCTACTGACCTTGCCACCAGGAATTTCAAGTCCTTTACAGCAAGTCAGTGGCCTGCTCATCATGGCTCAGCCTATACAAATGAGTGGGAATCTCACTCAGATTTCACAGTCTCTCTGGGTTGGAACTCTGCAATTCGTTGTGTTGGCCCCTGCCCCTAATCTGTGAATTCTCTGAGATCAGCTTGTGTGTCACCAGTCAGGCTGTTTCTGAGGACAGAGAGCAGTGTGAACCCCAGTGTGGATGGATAGGTTACAAGACTGCTCTGCCTCTCACCCTCTGCCAGCCAGACATTTAGCCACTGATGACTACCTTCCATGCCAGCCAGTCCAGACAGGTTCCTAGCAGCCCATTTCCCCTGCTCACATCTCCTGAGCTTACAAGTGAGAATACTGTGAGATACAGTGGCAAAAGCCTCACTGAAATCAATGCTCATTAAAATCAAGGCTCTCTCCTTATCCACATTGCCAATTATTTTTCTAAAGAAGGCCACGGCCGTGGGGTTGGGTAGGCAATAGCTGCCCTTGATAAATCTGTGTTGACTGCTCCTAATTACTTTCTTGTCCTTCACAAGCGTGGAAATGGATTTCAATAGAATGTGCTCCGCAATTTTCCCAAGGACTGAATGGAGGATGACTGGCCTATAGATCCCTGGGTCCTCCACCTTGCCATTTTTGGAAACAGGTATTGAGTTAGCGTTTTTCCACTTAGAAGACTTCCCCTGTTCACCACCTCTTTTCACAGATGATGATAATAATATCACCATCACATCCACCATCTCTGCCTGCATCTCTGTGTACATTCCATTATCTTCATAGACCATGAGCTCAGTTTCTCTAAGGAATCCCTTAAATATTGTTCCTCCACTACTTTTTGCACTTCCCCTTCTAAAATTCTCCTGATAAAAATGGAGGTCTAGAAGAAGGTTTTGTTTACCAGTGTAAGTCAGCACCAAGTACTTTGGTATTTTCTACATTGATCATTGTTGTGCCCTCTAGCCACCAGTGCAAGCCTACTTTTTCTTGAGTTTTGTTTTGCCAATAGCACGACTGTAAAGTCCCTTATTATAGTTCCAGATGTATCTTACACATCTGAGCTCTAGACAAACTTCGGCTTTCCTGATTTTGTCCCTAAACACCCAGGCAGTATTTTACCTTTTTTAATCCTCATACCTTCTTCTACCTCTTGTATATTTCCTTTTTGTCTTTTAATTCAATAAGATTCGGCCTTCTTAGCCAAGCACAACTTCTGCCAAAATTCTCAGCCTTCCTTCACATGAATACAGTTAACTAATGAGATTTCAGTAAGTTTTTGAAAAATCAGCCAGTAATTTTTACTAAAGAGTAAGTATGCACAACTTTAGCTGATCCTGACTTGCCTTCATTTCCCTCAAATATTAAAAAAGGCTTTTATGAGTGGTAGAAACAATATTCTGTTTAATTACCCAATTTAACAGCTTTTCTTCTTAAAATAACAGCTGCACTATACTTCAAATAGGCATATGTTATAGCACCAGAAGGAGGTACTGTAATTATACATATAGGAAGGGGAAGGGGGGAAGAGACAGAATGTATGTACATTCACTGACTATAGAAAATTCTTCCTATCCTTATTAGATTTGAACAGAGAAGGATTGTGCATCTAGCCTTTGCCTTCTTTATTTCAGGGCCACATCACCCCAAGAGTTAGTCTCTTACTCAGCTGCCCCTTGAGTCTTGAGCTATCTGAACCCCAAGAAAATCTCCCATGCCCTGGAAGACCCACACCTTTTCTTTGGTCCATGGGAAGACCTCCTATTCTTGCACTTGCACAAAGCCTGTCCCTTTCTCCCCACAGCTGGTGCAGTGTGGCAGCCCAGGCTGTCTGCCTGTGTAACACTTGGCATGCTGCAATGATTGCTGCTTCCCTGTCCCAGAGAGAAATCCACCTCAGCAGATACTGTAGGGGCAACTTGTTCCAGCTGCCACCTGCCTCCCTTTTCTCACTGCAATATTCCAAACCAAAGAGACACCTCCATAGCTGGGCAACTGCCCCTTAACCTTAGCTAAGGAGTAATGGCCATTGCTTCAGTAATAAGAGATAAATCTTTATTCTGCCTTAATGTGGGACTGGAAAATTAATTCCTGTACATTCCAAAGCAGCTGATATGGCTATCGTTTTCACTCTCTGCACAATGCTCTTGTAGACATTGAAAGCCAACATAACTAGCAGAAGATGTAAGATAAAGGAGTATTTGTAAGAGGCAAGGAATACAATTTCCTGCCGAAATAATAAAGCGATCATTTTGTGGTGATGGGGTAACAGCAAGCTAATTAAACACCCACTTTACATGCCTGATCTCTGCAGTTATTGAGAGAGGGAGAACAGTTAGCCGATCCTTGTTTTCACCTGGAACAGGATGATGTAAGCAGCATATGCAGCAAGAGAGAAAGTATGATACAGCTGAGAAGGTGAAATCACTTTGATTTATAGAAGGAATTACAGTAATTTCATGGATATAAGATGCACTGGAGTATAAGGCACACTTCTGGGTTGCCAGCAAGTTTCCGTACTTTTGCCCACATATAAGGCGCACCGGCGTATAAGGCACCCTTTTTTTGCAGCAAGGATCCGCTGCTGGCTCCTCCTGCGCAGCCGCCGGCCCCGTGCCCCTGGCTTCCCCCACGCTGCTGTCAGCCTCGCATCCCCCGGCTCTCCCTGTGCAGCTCTCCCTGCACCTGCTGGCTCTCACCACAGCTCTCGTGGCTCTCAGGTTGGCAAATTTCCAAACTTTGTCCATGTATAAGGTGCATCAGCATATAAGTTGCGCTTCCAGGTTCCAATCACAATTTCAGTCAAAAGGGTGCACCTTATATGGGCGAATTTACTGTATTTGTGCTGCCTAAGAGATGTCTCTGATCTTCCATTTTGAATCACAAGAAACCATCCTGTTAGCAAAAACTAGAGGACCAACTGTCATTTTGGCAGAGGCTAAGAGAGTACAAGGTGCCAATGT
This sequence comes from Sialia sialis, assembly GCA_009812075.1. Lineage (NCBI taxonomy): Eukaryota > Metazoa > Chordata > Aves > Passeriformes > Turdidae > Sialia > Sialia sialis. The sequence goes on from VRYO01002772.1 coordinate 71,940,021, forward strand.
TTTATATTATCTAAGCTGGGTAACATCTTCATACTTAGAGAATGTACAGTAATTTCACAATTATAAGCCGCACCTGATTATAAGCCGCACATCCTGGTAGCCAGGTAGACCACGGGATTTGTCCATAGATAAGCCGCACCTGAATATAAGCCGCACTACTGGGGTAGGCTGGATTTTGAAATGAAAAGGGTGTGGCTTATAATAGTGAAATTACTGTAGTACAATATTTGAAGGCAAAGAGTTGTTAGCTGGTATCAGCATGAAACTGGAAACATATCATAGAGAAAAATGTGATTTTTATCTGCTATGGTTAACAGGTTAACAGTGTGAGGTGAATTTGCATTTATATTAGCAGCTCTTTTCCAAACATAGATCATAAGAAACTAGTAAGAAAAGTCATGAGGGAGGTATGAAAACTGGTCAGGGAAAATGGATTAATAATAGGTAGTAAATGGGCCCCTGAAGAATCATAATAAATGATAAAGGATTCTTCTGGCAGAATATGACAGATGAGGTTGCCTGGAGCTATTTTCTATTTAACATTTATATTAGTGATTTAGAAATTCATCTGATATGGAGTGCATCAAAATTTATAGATGACAAAAGCAGGAGGATTTTTAAAGTTGGTACTTGGAGAACATGAAGGGTTTACAAAAGAATTTAATGAGGATGCAAGACCAAGCCATCATGAGCAATTTAATGTTGCCACATGGAAGGGGTATGCTCAGAGAGACAGAAATATGCCTGAAATATGTGTTGTGAATTCTGTTCTTCACAAACCACACCTTTCAAGGCACAAGAGGGTTCCTTAGACTTTTGTGACTTATTTTAGTCTTGCTGAAGTTCTCTAAATGGTGGTAAATATTCTTTTCCCTGCAGCACTTATTTAGGTGATTATTTTCATTCTCATCTCAGTCTTACGTTGTTGCTGGATGTCGTACAAGAAATATCATTTTTATATGAATCATGCTTTTTAAGCACTCACACCTACTATGCCCAAACATATATCTAGAAAATATCATAAAAGGCTTTTCTATTTTAAATGCTTTGGGTTTAGAGAGTGAGAATATAGAGAGGAATTATGACAGATGCTGTAGAAGAAAACTGTCAAGTTTGCTCTCATTCCAATGAGGAAATGAGATCCTCTTTTTGACTAGTTGATTTGGTAGGATATATATTAACTCTATTTTTGTGATGAAGTGTTGCTTTAGGGGGAGGCTAGGCATAGCGCTTAGTGTGCCACAAAACTGCAGAGCTTTCTTGCTTTAGAAGAATTATGTGTCCCGGTACAAAATACTTAGTAACAGAGCTGAATATGTACATTTATTTTGGCAATATTAAAATTTAACTAAAGGCACTTCAGAAAACTTAACTTCTTATAATACATTGTGTCCAAACTGTAGGATTCTGAGAATATCTGGGCGTTGTGACTGCAACTCTTAAGTAAACAAGCCATGTTACAAAGCTTATTAGTTATCACATCCCTGCCATGATAAAACCTTCGCATGAAGTGACAAAAATAAATATTGAAATGAGACTGAGTCAAATTCCAAAGTAAGACAGTAAGAAATGCTGTACAGGACTAGATAAGGACCAGGCAAAGAATCCTAATTTAACTGGCAAAGGCCCACAAGGGCATTTGAGAGCAAAGCAGATCTGAATTGCTTCAGATTCCACAGCAAATACTTCAGTTTGAATGTGTCCCTAGTCATAATTGATGTTTTTTAACTAATGCCTCTTCAGAGCTTATTATATTCCTTCTGGATGAATAGACTAGAACAGAATATTTCAGTGGAAAAGGACCTACAGTTATCACTAGTCCAACTGCCTGAACAGTTCAAGGCTGACCAGAAGTTAAAGGTGGTTATTAAGGGCATCATCCAAATGCCTCCTAGACACTGTCAGGCTTGGGGCATCCCCATCCTCTTGGTAAAGAAGTGCTTCCTAATGTCCAGTCTAAACCTCCTCTGCTGCCACTTTGAAGCATCCCCATCCAGTGTCCTGTCACTGGATTCCAAGGAGAAGAGTTCAGCACCTGCCTTTCCATGCCCCCTGCTCACCAAACTTTAGAGAGCAACTGTCAGAACTGGTGGTAATGCCTCTGTGATTACATATTTAAGAAGAAAAAAATGTGGTGTTGCAGATGTAATTGCAGCCAGAGAAGAGGGGAGTGAGAACATGTGAGAGGAACAGCTGTGCAGACATCAGGTCAGTGGGAAAGGAGGGGCAGGAGGTGCTGCAGGTGCAGAGCTGAGATTCCTCTGCAGCCTGTGGTGCAGCCCATGGTGAGTCCTGAGCCCCTGCAGCCCACGGAGGACACCCATCCCAGAGCAGGTGGAGGCCTGAAAGAACCTGTGACCTTGTGGGAGGCTCACGCTGGAAAACAGTCCTGACTGGGATCTGCAGACCCATGGGGAGCCCACACTGGAGCAGGTTTCCTGGTATGACCTGTGATCCCATGGGGGACCCACACTGGAGCAGACTGTCCTTGAAGGACTGTGCTCAGTGAAAGAGTGACTCACACTGAAGCAGTTTGAGGAGAACTGCTGCTCTGGCATGTACACATATTGGAGAAGTTTGTGGAGAACTCTTTCCCATGGGAAGGACCCTACCTTGGAGAAGGGGAACAACTTCTTTACCAGAGAAGTGGCAGAAACCTGTGATGAATTTTAATCCTGATTTCTGTCTCCCTGTGCTGCTGGACGAGGAGGGAGAGCAAAGAAGGAGGGAGCAATGGTGGGAAGGTGTTTTTAAGATCTTATTTAATTCTCATTATCCAGCTCTGATTTTGTTGGCAATAAATTCAATTAATATCTCTAATTTGAATCTATTTTGCTTGTGACAGTATTTGATGGCTGATCTCTTTCAGTTCTTACCTCAACCACTGAACCTTTTCCATATTTTCACTCCCCAGCTGCTGAGAGGAGTGACAGAGGAGCTTAGATGTGTGTCTGGCATCCAGTCAGGGTCAACCTACTACACCAGTTCCAAAGGGTACAAACACAGTGGCTTGTAATCACATCTAGAAGTTCTATTTTCCATGTATTACTATTCCTTAATCAAGGATTTGACATAGACATCTCAAATCAGAGTTACTGGCTCCCAGTGGAATAGGACTGAAATTGCTATTTACAAGTTCAGATAAAATTTACAGTGTCTCCAGAGACTTCCAAAACCTGCAGCTCTAACAACAATTGGTTTTGGAGATCTCTTCTTCTCTGCAGGGTGCGCTGTAGGCATTCATGCTTTTTAAAGGCTCATGGAGTATACTTCTTCCTTTTCATTTAGGCATCTTTAAATATTAATTCCATTGTTTTGCCCTTGTTTTCGTAGCTGAAATTTGGTTAATAGTGTGCTATACTGGTGACTCTGAATTAGCTTTTATAAGCTCTTTCAGAGCTGTCTTCTCTCATGTTTCCCCAAGCACAGGCAAGGAAGAATTATAAATTAATTTATGCTAAGCAATGCTTTCCTACTCAAATAGCACCCACAGTTTTTTTCGTGGATACAGGCAGAATATGGTAATACTCAATGTAGGAGAGAGATTCTTGTGCCAGTCACGTCCCAGCTTGCAAGAAAGGAGAGAAACCTTGGTTCTTCCTTCCACAGAAATGCTGGTGCATCAGGATGGTGGCAGCACGGTTTTTTTCCATCAGCACTGAAAAAAGCTTGGATTTCTCTTTCCTCTAGTATCTCCTGAGAAGCACTTATGGTGCCATCACAGTTTACCAATTACCCACAGTTTTTGCTTTTCTTTTCTCTTCCAGCTCACCCAAAATCCAGAGTGTCTCCTCCACCTGGGGTTATATCAGAGAGCTTCAGAATACCTCTATGCAGATAGATCACACTGAGTTTAACAGACATGAATTTCCACTTTTCTTGGGGAGAGTTAAAAGTTCATTCAAAAATGAGGAAATAAACCATTACTTTAAAAGTTAAGCAAAATGTCTATTGTATAATGCGCACCAACTTCTTTCCAACCAAGCATAAAATCTTTTTAAAGCTGATTTCTGTTCCCATATTTTCAGTGTCAGTGGTGATAACACAGTATTCAAAGAAAAGAATTGATAGACTAAAAATTTTTTTTGATTGCTTTTAGAGAAAACAAAAAAAAGCCAGACTGAAAATTCATGTATAATTTAACAAAAAAGGAAGAAGAAGGGGAAAAGACATAAGAAAAGGAAAAAACTGCCATGAATGTTAAATGGTGTATGATAAGTTAATGTTGGTAATGAGTCATCTTTAATCATAGTGTGGATGATAGGACCAAAGCAGAAACATGGAACATGAAAAAAGAATGTTAATTGAAAAAGGGAACAAAAATTTTAATCAAAGAATAAGAAACTTGTAAATGACAATAATAATAATAACAACAACAACAAAAAATCAGAAGTGCCAGGGATGCCTTGGAAGCAATTAGTTACCATCCTGGAAGGTTGTGCAACAACCAGCCTCTAATGTACTTAACGGGTTAAGGGTCATTTCTCACCCTTAAAAATTCTTCATAATTCATTTCAAACACAATACAGAAATCACTGGAATATTTGACCAAATATTACCTGCTGAGGCATAAGTGCTTCATTTCTGACAGGGTTTTTTGGATAATAAAGAGCATTTTTATATAACTGATTCGCATATAAATGCATCTGTGTATTGGGCTCAATGGAAAATTTGGGGGGAAAAAAAAACATTTGTCCATCATTATGTTTTGAAAGTGGAAGAGAAATGAGGGAAAAATGAAGACAGAGAAGGATGAAGGGAGGCATGAAAGCCTCTTTCATAGCTATTCTATCACTGTAAACAGTTAAATCCAGAGAGTTGACTCCCTTCCACATCTGAGCAGGCCTTGGCACCTAAGCCTAAATTTGGATGTGCATTTAATGCCAGTTGACAAGGTGGTGTTTGGCCATAGGTTGGACTGTCAAGCTTGCATGCTTTCAAGGCAGAATAACAGCTCGAGACACACTAGATTTTCCTTTACTTCCCCCCCACCAATAATCCTTCTATTGCACGAAATTCTTATCAAAGTTCCTACACACATATCTGAAGTTGTATGAGTCTGTGTAGATTTTTGCACTAAGAACTATGAGCATATTGTAGCTGCATTTATTATTTTGTCTATTTTGGCTTTATTTACTGAAAAAACCTATCTTTTCCTTTGATTTGCAGAAAGTGCCAATGGCAATATTTTGTTTTATACCGGTAACCTGCTTTAAAAATGTGCTGTTTGATTTCCTTAGGAGCTGTGGAAGCTGATGTCTTTTTATGTTCCAGACAACAGTAAAATAATATTTTTAATGGTGTTAGTTATTTTGTCTGAGACATCAAATGACAGAGATAATTTTTTATGTTGTTATTAGACACACATATGAAAATGAATGCTTTTCCTTATATTTGTATAAAGCATTCTCTTTTCTGCTGTAATTGCCAGCTTACATTGACTCTTCTCTCCTCGTTAGTGAGCTCATCTGACATTTGTATTATCTCCTATTTTTTTATTAAGATGGCTTTACACAACTATAAAGGACTCAAAATAGGTGGAAGGTTGTGTTTAAATAATAAGAGTAAATACACATAATGTGTGTGACAGCGCGGTTCATCTCATGAGAAGGAGTGAAATAAAAGTGGATTAACACAATTCACTGGCAAAGCAGGAAGATGGGAAATCTGGCATGGGGTGGATGTCCCACTCAGGGCAGAGCTGTGCAATTTCTCTGCCTGCTACAGCAGGTGACTCATTGCCTCGAGAGGAATGAGGGAGCAGGCAGGCTGTTGCGTGGAAGCACAGAGAGACATCTCCTGCAAACCCAGATAGGAAATGTCTCCAGATTGGCACCCACTGTAGACATGGCTTGGATGATGTTTCCTTTACCCTCTTTGCTGGGTTGTGCACCTAGAGGAGATGTGTGTGTTAGACTCAGTGCATAGCTGAGTGTTGAAAGGAGACAGAGGAAGGTGAGATGAATCCAAGAGTCCTATCAGCTTTGAGCTGGCCACTGGGCTCAGCCTAGCTTCACAGTCTGATGCCACAGACCAGGCCACCAATATCAGGGTTGCCTTATGCCCGTGATCAAATCAGTTGGGCTGGGTTTAAAAACACAAGAGGGACTCATTCACAGAGCAGGAGCAATGCACCTCACAGAGCTGTCAGTGGCAAGTAACAAGCTGGTCACCACAACCTTCCCCTTTGGGCAGCAGCAGCATTTGTCACTACAAGCCATGCAAAGTCAGCTCCCCTTGTATTGTAAATCGTCCTTACTTTAGATTTACAGGACTGTTCTAGCTCTCTGGCCCAAATGAATAAGACATGAAAGGTCATGTTTTTCCTTTATTTGAAAAAGTTAAGGACCATGAAAACTCAAGTGCTCTGAGCTGATTTAATCTTACTGTCAGATAAAATCCATATGAAATTTTTCTACCCATACAGTGGTTTAAATCAGAAATAATTCTCTTTGCACAGTACTTTCTTGAGCAGAGTTTCAGAGGATTTGATGGATCAGACCACAGCCTTTTATCAGATGACATTTTCTGCATTTGACTTGCCAGTTGATAATTCCCTGCAGTACTTCCTTCAAGAGAAATGAAAGTTGATTGTTCCCCCCGTTGCCTTCCCACAGCCCCCCCTTTCCTTCCCCAGAAAAGCAATGTCATCTTGATTGATGAAAGTATCACTTAATCCTCCATCTCTCTAAGATTTGCACAAGCTGTCCTTTTTTAAAACAAATATTGCTAATTTAGCATTTATTGAAGTAGCAGTTCAAACACTACAAAATTCATAAAGCACTAAATTGCAACATCTTTCCCTCTTTAAGAAAATGAAGCTGTGTCAAAAGGCTTGGCACTAGATGTATTATGTGCAGTTTAAAGAATGTGTTCTAAATCTTTAGGGAGTGCTATGCTTACAATATCCTTTAAATATTTTATTTCGTTACGGGAGGATAGTCCTTTATACTTGGCAGAACGGACTTTTTCACAGAGGGAATAAGGAAACTGAGAGTAGATCAGTTCTGATAGTAGATGTTCCCATGAGAGAAGAGGAACAAAACATATTCTACCTGTGTGGCAGCAAATTTTAGGGTGATAGGGGAAAATATTTGATAATTAAAATATCAGACACTCACTATGAGGTATATAGCCAGATGGAACAATTACATAAATTTACTGAATTTGATAGCAAAAGGAAATAAGTTTATATCTTAAGGCACTGAGTGTTTCCAGCCCATATGCTGTCCCATGAAATCAATAGGAGGTTCTCCTGTAATTTCAGGCCTTCCAGATGACCTCTAGAGTGATCAATTTGTTTGCTGTTGTGAGCTGCTTTCTACTCAAAAGCAGCTCTCACACTCCTGTTCTTGCAGGTTTTGCTCCCAGCAGCCTGGTGATATTTAGAATTATTGTAGTAGTGGCAACAATTAAATAAAAACATCTGAGCGGTTCCAAGTTATTACAAAACTCTAGTCTCATAGAATCATTTCCTGCTTCACCAGACATAAACCACTTATTTTTCTGTAGACATCTTCAAAGGGAAATGCTGAAATTTATTAAATAAACCATATTATTGCTTAGGATTAATTAGCAGATGGCTTAATGATATGCACTAGTAATTGCTACTGCTTGCACATATTTGATTATACTTTATTATCATAATTGTGTTTAAAATACATCATGGCCATTGATATTTTGTGTTATGTTTATAATTGGTTAACAATTTCCCTGAGAATTATGAGTTTTGTGGGGATTGCTGTCTTGTTATGTTCTATGTCAAAAGGAATTTTAGGCAGCTTTTTTCATCCTGGTTAAATAAAGATGTATTCAAAATATAGATTAAGGATAGCTATATGCAGTGGTTATAATGATCATTTTGAACCAGTTTAGTCCATCACACTTTCATAAAATTAATTCACTGCTTCACCAGTGTTTGCAAATTATAATCATCCTCTTGACTAGTTTTACTGAAAATGAATATTGCAGTAATGTCATTTTTCAAGTCTTCAGACACAGCCCCAGCATTCCATATTGATTCACACTACAAATGAATCTGAGTGCCTAAAAATACGTATATGGTGTTAAGGAAGGATTGGAAAAGATGATGAAACTTCATTTCTTATGATGAGTTAATCATGCCGTTGTGCAGCATGGATTGTGCAAAAATAAATTCTGCTCTCCAACTTGCCTTAAAATTCTTTTTAAAGCTAATTAAACAGGGAAGCTAACCAAATAAGGAAAAACTAGTAATTTATTAGCCTTTTGAAGATGTTTGAAATTTTTTGCAGCTCTTCAAAAGGTTATTAAAAAAAAAGTGGATAACCATTATGTCACAGTCTTCATTACTTCTGTGAAGCAACAAAAGCAACCAAAGAGTGAGGAAATAGAAAAAAGACATACCAGTCAATCCTCATTAGAAAAACAGTGAGGCTAAGTACTGTAGGTCTAAATAACTCAGTGATACATAAAATTGAATGAACATGAAAAATAAAATGCTAACTCTTCCTGTCACATGTTTTGATTTTTACCATGAAGCAGAAGACCAAAGCCAACAAATTGTTTGGACTTCTGTTACAGTAATTTCACAATTATAAGCCACACCTGATTATAAGCCGCACCTC
>VRYO01002772.1:71962658-71977400 GCA_009812075.1 Sialia sialis
GAATCAGCGCCTGCTCCAAGGGAGGCGGCACCGGCAGTGCTCGCCCGCCTGTGTGAAGGGAGGTGGCGCGGGCGGTGCTCGCTTGCCCGTGAAAAGGGAAGCAGAGCCAATGGCACTAGCTCGCCCAGTCCAAGGGAGGCAGCGCCAGCGGCAGCGCGCTGGCTGCAGTGAAGGCGGCTCGCTCACCCGCACGAATGCAGCAAAGGCGGCTCGTTCGCTCGTGTGAAGGTGGCGAAGCCGGGGTGGCCTCACCAATCAAGTGGCTGCCCTCTGCCTGCTCGGCAGTGACTCCGGCTCACCGCCCACCCAGTAGCGGCTCCGCAGCAGCTCTCCACTTGGCCGGATCTCACTTCCGTGTTGGCATTTCACTGGGATTTGTCCATAAATAAGCCGCACCTGAATATAAGCCGCACCACTGGGGTAGGCTGGATTCTTCAATTAAAAAGGTGCGGCTTATATTCGTGAAATTACTGTACTTCTGAGGCGCATATCAGACATTGAACATCGAGGCTGGATGCCAGGGGTTTTTGCTTTGTTAATTTTTGCTTTGTCCTAACATTGAGGGTTAAATAATATTGAAGGGTAAATAATAATTAATTGGAGAAATGTACAAGGTGTCCGACAAACCGCCTTGTTTCTCATTTTGCAGGGAACTTCTTTGTAGACTAAAATTTTGATATTTGATTCTTTGTTTTCTTTTAATACCACTAGCAGCCATAGTGTTGTCCTCTTAAATCACACATGAGTTTAGAAATATATCACAGGAACTTTCAAGCATAAGCAGCTATCCCATTGATGCAGTGGGTGGTGGAACAAAGCTGTAGCAGCAGAAAGTTCAGCAGCTGCCTTCTGCTCATGAACTGGTTACATATGGAGATAAAGCAAAATTTTCTGTAATAACTTCAGATTCATATTCTGTGTTTTTGTCACACTGTTTTCCGGTGTGACAGTTTTTAAAGGTCATATCTTTCTTGCTAAGTGGAAAAATATTTTTATGCCTTTTTCCTTTTATCTGATTGTAAGCCCATCTCAGACCTCATATTGTTTACAGACATGAGACTGTGCATGATAAGACAGAAAAACAAAGCTGTTATTTTTAGGATCTCAGCTCAGAGCAAATTGCCTCCTTGAACAAGACTATCCTCTCCTGTGATCTCTAAAAACACATAGGAAAATGCATACATTTTAAATTCTAAGTGGCTTCATCACTTTTCCCCCTAAATTTTCCAGTACTTCAGAAGATACTTATTTCACATCAGTTTCTGGGATGTCCCACTGCCTTCAATTTCTAGAATGTAGAGAAGTAGATTGCAGTTTATATTTTAGAAGTGTTAAATTACCTAAATAGTTAGCCTTGCTATCAGCACATTGGTTTCTAGGAAGTCATTACTGCTTCAAACTGCTTCTGTAAAAAACCATATCTCCTTCTTTTTTGTATCCTGGCCATCCACAGTGTGAAAGAAGTCCTGTGCTTAATGTGTCTTCAAATAATGCCTTCCCCTCAGAGGAATGAAACATATGAAAAATCTGTCTTTCTGCCTCATGGGTTAGTATCCATCACAAAGGCATCACTGCAGGATAATGTATATGCAGTGTCTGAGAAAATTATGGAGAAAATTATTTTGGCAGGTATTGAAAAACACCCGAAAGACAACACAGTCACTTGTCACAGCCAGCATGGCTTCATGAGAGGAAAGTCCTGCTCATCAAACCTGTTTTCCTTTTCTGACAAGGTAACCCACCTAGTTGAACAAGGAAAGCCACTTGATGTAATCTTTTTGGATTTCAGTAAAGCTTTTGATACACTCTCTCACAGGATCCTTCTGGACATAATGTCCAGTTCACAGCTGGATAAACATGTCATGTGATGGGAGAGCAGCTGGCTCATGGGTCAGACACAAAGGGTTACAGTGAAAGGTGACATCAGACAGGTGACCTGTCCCTAGTGGTGTTCCACAGGGCTCCATCCTCAGCCCTGTGCTCTTCAACATCTTCATAAATGACTTGGACACAGATCTAGAAGGGACACTAAGCAACTTCACACACAATACAAAACTGGGAGGAGCTGTTGATTCCATTGAGGGCAGAGAGGCCCTGCAGAGAGACCTTGACAAATTTGAAGGTTGAGCAATCACCAACTGCATGAATTTTAACAAGGGAAATTCCTGGATTTTAGTCCTGGGGTGCGGCAACTCTGGATGCGCAAACAGACTGGGGAATGAGAGGCTGGAGAGCAGTGCCGTGGAAAGGGATCTGAGAATCCTGATCAGTGGCAAATTGAACATGAGCTGGCAGAACCCTGGCAGCCAGGAGGGCCAACCCTGTCCTGAGGGACAGCAGGCACAGCATGGCCAACCAGGCAAGGGAGGCGATTGTCCCACTCTGCTCTGAGCTGGGGCAGCCTCACCTCCAGTGCTGGGGGCAGTTTTGGGTGCCAGAATAAAAGGAAGGCATTAAACTCTTGAAGAGTGTCCAAAGAAGGACCACGAAGAGGGTCAAGGGCCTTGAGGAGAAGCCCTTGAGGAGTGGCTGAGGGCACTTCAGCCTGGAGGAGACTAAGGGGAGGCCTCATTGCAGCTTCATCATGGGGGAAAGAGGAGAGGCAGGGACTGATCTCTGGTCTCTGATGATCAGTGACAGGACCCATGAGAATGACCTAAAGCTGTGTCAGGGGAGGTTTAGTTTGGGTATTAGAAAAAGCTTCTTCACCCAAAAGCTTCAGGGTGGTTGGGTTTAGGGGAATAGTTTGCAAGAAAATGCAGGAGACAATTCTCTCCTAATGAATTACAGCTGTACTGATTACTGCGGAGTGGAAACAGCCATGCCTGCCCAATGAGTCTGGAGGTTATGAAAGAGTGGGCTAGCTGGCCATAAGTTACAGGTGTAGTTGCAGCTCCAGACGTGGTATGTGCTGCAGTTTGGGATGGAGTCTGCTGGCTGTGCTGTGAGGAGGAAGGGACATGTGGTTGTGCAAGGGACAGACAGAGTTAGGTGGCTGGGCAAGAAACAGCTTGAAGTTAGCCAGACATGCAGAAGAAAGAAGGAAGCTTGCAGAGAGAAGGGAAGAATCAGTGCTGTGTGGAGCTGCCTGTGAGGAAAGGAGTCACAGTTGCCTGAAAGTTCATTGAGAAAAGGCATGTAGCAGCTTTTAACAAAGGACTGATGATGGTGTCAACCCAGTCTGTCTCCACATAATTACTGCATTTGGGCTTCTCAGAGGAGTGGTCACAACACTGAGCCAGACAGGGTTGAAGTTTGGTGTTGGTGACACGGTGTGAGTTTTGGAGATGGCCAGGAGCAGGATTCAATGATCCTTGTGGGTCCCTTCCAGCTCTGTATGTTCTATGATTCTGGGATAATCAAGCAACAGGGCAAAGTAACATAAATTTTGTGGAGTTGGTATATTTAATTTTATTTTCACCACCAAAGATTAATTTGTAGGAACATAAAAAGATTTGTTTTATCACTTCTTCTTGGTGAATAGTGACAAGAAACAGTGCTGAGAAAAAGATTATGTCTATCTCAGGAGGGAAATGGAGTGTACCAGTCATTTCCTAATACTATACCTGTTCTTTTAAACCTTGCAGAGAATCCTTCTTGTTGAAGTGCCTTTCTGTAAAACATATAATATGTTGTTTAAATTTCCCTTTTGAAAGTGCCTATCTTAAGTTGACTTTTTATTATCTTAAATAATTTTAGTTAAATAAATAGAATTAACAGGGTTCTAATTCAATAGGAGAGCTTTTTACAACTTTTCTCTCTCACCAAAATTTAATTCTTTTTGAACAAGTTACTTTTTGCATCTTGACTCTATCAATTCTCCCTGATTAGGAATGGAACCAAAATACTCTTTACCCACTTCTATTCCTGATGAAATGGAAGCCTTGTCATATGAAAATGGTAAATGTTGCTCTGCAAAAACTCATTTTTTTCATCTGCATTAGGAGCAGTCTCTTCTAGATTATGTCTAAAATTACTGCCTCCCAGGCTTGTTTTTATCACTCTGTTACACCTCATCATCAGTAACCATCTTAACACAGAATTTCTGGGTGGATGGGGATCCAGTTGTTCTAATCTTTGCTCACCATCCCTTGCTTCCACAGGAGATAGCAATACAGTGGTCCTGCTTCAGAACAGCTTTCCTTATTGTGTAGGTCATCTCAGATACTGAACAAGTATGTAGGGAATACATATTTCTATAGCTTTCTCTAAGAACAAGTTATGCTACCCTTGTTCTGCCATGTTCTGTATCACATGTGCTGGGGTTGTCCAACATGGGATGTTACAAGAAGGGCATTCTTGGACAAACATCACTTGAGAGCAAACTAGCTAAGAAGTGCATGTGGTCCATGACTAAGGCAGTCCTTCATTTTCCTCTGCTCACTGATTATACCTTGGAGTACAATAATTTCACATTTATAAGCCGCACCTTTTTGACTGAGCTTTTGACCCGAACCCGGAAGTGCGGCTTTTCATCCGGTGCGGCTTATATATGGACAAATTCTGGCAAAATGCCAACCCAGATGTGCTAGCCTGCAGCAGCCCTGAGCCAAGCTGGGGCTGGGACCGCCCTCTGTGGCACTCCTGGGTGGGGCTGGGGTCTGCTGTGAGCTGCTGGGAGCTGGCAGGCAGGCCCCTGTTGCCGGGAGCGCGGGGGCAGGGGGCTGCCAGGAACGGGGGGTGTGCAAGCAGGGGCCGGCCCCTGTGCCACCAGGAGTGGGGGACCACCAGGAATGGGGGGTGTGCAAGGGCGGGCCGGCCCCTGCCGCTGGGAAGCCGGGCTGTGTGGGGCTGGGCCGGAGCGCCCCACCCCCTCTGCTGTGCGGAGTTAAAAAAAAAAAAAAAGTGCGGCTTATATTCGGGTGCGGCTTATATATGGACAAATCCCATGGTCTTCCCGGCTACCCGAAGTGCGGCTTATAATCGTGAAATTACTGTATATTTGTTTACCCATACCTTCAAGTGCAGCACTGTAGTTGATCAGGGAGATATCCAGCTGTTCTAGAAAAGCATGCTTGGATTGTTTTCTTCTCTCTGATCTTCTGCAGCAGTCATTTCTCTATACAAACAGCACTCAGAATTTTAAAGCCCTTAATCATAATCAAGTTTTTTGAATATTGGCTCACTGTGAATGACAAGGTTATAAAACCTACCATTGTTGATGTATTAACCAGGTTCTTGAAAACCAGCTGATGATGTCTATTAGGGGCTTAGCTACAGAGTAAATAATTTGCATTACTAAAACAGTGGTACATATATTTATGGATTACTGTAACAATCGATAAAGCAATAAAGTAGAGAAGAAAAGAAGAAAATTAAGGTAGAGACATGAAGTTTGATTTATGTATTATCTATCTCAAAAACCTAATATGTCCTGTGGGATTTAAAGCAGGGGAAAAAAAATATAAGCTAGCTTTGAACATATGAGAAATGGATTTATAAACTGCAGAAAAAGTACATATCCCCTCATATTTCCAAAAGGACAAAATTACATTTTCTCTTATATGAATGCATCTGTGGCTCTGTTTTTGTCAAGAGTTAATGTTATAGGTAAAAGGAACCACTCTTTCATATTCTATAGCTTTTAAAATGTCTTCTGATTAAAAATCAACTTAAAATTATTAGTTTAAAAAGAAAAAAAAACCCACCAGAACTCATAATTTGGATCTAGATCCAGTCCTTGTCCATGGAAATTTTTACATTCAGACGGTTTTGAAAAAACTGTTCTCCTTAGAAATTTTAAAAGAAGTTCTGTTTGCGTGTCCTCAGTTAATAGATGTGCTCATACAGGGATGAATAAAACCAGCTTAGGAGCAAGCTCTTTTTTTTCTATTAAACAGTGTTTTGTTCCATGGACAAACTTATTGGGTAAACCAGCAGATGGTGGGTGTGAAATATCTGTGATACATATCATGCATTCTCTTCAAGAAAACATGAATTTGCATGAATTTCTGGGGTCTTTCACTTTTATAAATTTCAGAGACATTTATGAAGAGAGTGGAAATAAACAGAGTGCATCTTGAGCAATGGCAGGAACATTGGTACAACCCTTGAATTTATTGTGAGAAGAATTTTGTGATCATTTTAAAGGCTGAAAAGCACATAATTTATCCTGTACTCCTCCATTTTGGGGGCAAGAAATATCTCTTTCTGGCCAGGAAAAGTCGCCATACATGTAATCTCATTTGAATTATAAATAGCCAAGAATTTTCAATCACACTAAGAATGGTGAACAGAAAGTTGGATAGGATAAATAAAAACAGTTTTCTCTGAGCAAATATATTCTAAATATCCTAATACCACAGGTTAGAAAAGAATGCAAGGAGAAAAGATTATTTCAAAGAACAGTGTTTAAATTGCCTATTAATCCATAAATTTTACACTGTGACATAATCTATCCAGATTTTTCATCCTGGGGCTCTCTCTGGTTAATTCATGTAGTTACATGAATGCTAAATGGCTGATTAATATGGAGAAACAGAGTAGGTTAGAGATATTTTTAAAAACAGGTATAAAGGAGGCAAAAATTGTAAAATTACAAGGGAAGGTATAGAGGTCCAGAAGCAAGAGTGAAGGGAAGAAAGTGGAAATTATATATGAGATTCATGGATTGTCTTTAAAAATTCCCACAGATAAAAAAATTAGCCAGCTTATTATTTCCTGAGAAGAAAGCCTTGCCATAAGTAAGGCTATATTTTCTTTTTAAAAAAGGGAGATTAAAGTAAAGATAGAATCCTGCATCTGTTGAAGCATCTGCATCATCAGCTCCAAAGGGACTAGACTCCAATGTATATTTTGGATGTGATCATCATTATTGAAATTCAAATGGCTATGAAATACTTCTATATCTGGGGGATGCAGTTTAGCTGGTGAGGGGATACTGGAGTTCAGAGTTCAACTCATGATGTATTAAGCATTTTAGCCTTAAAGAAATCTCTTCTGACATAATCAGTGTTTATTAGATTTTTTCTTTGTAAAACTTTGCACTGCATGTCAAATTTTAATTTTTTTTTTTTTTTAGTAGAGGCCTCCTGCATTGCTACTTATTGCTAGCATTTACTTGGCTTTGATTTACCTGAATTTATTTCTGAAAGTGTGATCATTGCTAGTTTATATCTTACGTGGCTGCTAAAAAATTATGTGGTGAAAAATGACATCACATATGTAAACATAGTAATATATTTTGTTTCCCTCTGTATTTTGTACATGAAAACATGTACAAACATGCAACTCTCTTGCAGTACTTTGAGAAGTCATCAATCAAGTCAGAATGTTTCCTGTTGCATCCTGCTGCCAACTCCCAATCATATCCACTCCACCACATGTTCTTCAGAACACTTTTCTGAAAATAATTTTTTAGAGTCTAAGAAGTAGAGTTTGACTCATTCTTGCAAAGCTGACCTAGTGTAAATAATGGTTGATGCCACAAAAACTTTGTTCTGATTTATCTGAAAAATTGCTACAAACATGATACATGTTTAGCTAAAATTTCTGAGTCATACCTGTTGAAATAATTTTCCTCTATTGTCTACCACTGTTAGCTCCATTTTTAAGTTCTAATTACTCCCTGAGTGGAAGTAGATCGTTGTACATGTGTTTACTAAATGGGGAGGAAAGCTGACAACCTTATTAAATGTTGCAAAGTAAATTTCTCCTGGTTTTATGTCTGTCAATTGCCCTGCATGCTTTTTTTGCCAGCATTAAGTTAATATAGAATATGAAATACTAAGAAAATGCAAGTAAGAGAAAGTAGTTTCTCTTGACAGTCAACCCAAGAGGTCAGTAATTACCTTGCAAATTATCTATGAATTTAATCTACTTCCAGCATAGAACTTGCACCAGTAAAGTTATTTGTTATAAAATTTCATGTTTCCATGAAATTACAAAAGAAAAAAAAATTAGATTTGAATAGCTGATTTTTCTGCTTTGTTCTTTATAATAGCTTGTTTCAAATGACAAATTTTAATCTTTCCCTGATTTTAAAGGAAACCTGGAAAGAATTAAAAGGATTTGCATAAATTTAAAATGTGACTAACAGGTACACTTCATAAGTTATTAAAATGCTCTCAGTGTGTGTTAAACACAAATGTGTTACATTGTACTCCTGGAGAATCAGCTGCATTTGACATTTTATAAAGGCTTTTTTAGAATCCAGTCAAGCAATTCAACATTTAACTTATAGATACTGTAAGATTGTATGAACATTTCAAAGATCCTCTGCCCCTAACAAAGTTTACAACATTTATGTGCTTCTCAAGTTGAGATTTTTGTTTTCCAATCCCAGTGCTAAATAACATAAGTCTGGACACTCCTGCCTGCTGATGCCTTTGTTTGTGCATGTACTATAATTTCTGTTTCTGTGTGTGTTCTCTGGGAATATACAAAATGAAAACAACACATCTCCAACACAACCCTTGAAATGTCATATGCAGAATTTACCAGAGACATCATAATAAGGACTTATCAACAGAAGTTTGTGTTGGATGTTACAAGTGCAGAAATTGGCAGAACAAAACCATTTGGTCAAAAGAGCCGCTAAAACAGTCAAAGGAGTTCTCAGAGGAGACGCACAACTGGGAAGCACAAAACAGAGAAAAAATGAACAAACCCCACAACATTTTGCTTAATCACTTTAAAGAGAAGATTAAGGGGTGACCATATTCCCTCATCAGGGAACAGAAATTTGTTCATCTGTTCCTTTTATTTATTTATTTTTTAAACTCAGCAACAGCAGTATTCCTTATCTCTCGACTGGATTTTTCTTTTTCTTTGAATTTTGAAATATGATTAATTCCAAATTAGTCATCTTGTTATGTACTAAGTGATTCCCATTGTAACATTTACAGTCTTGGACTAGAGGCTATTTCTCTAAACTACAGCTCATTGGAGGTTAGGGTAAGCACTGTTTGAGTTATGAAATGAAAAGTTATCCTTTGAGATAAGCACATAATCATGAAAATGTCTGAGACAGCTCTCCCATAATGAGCTATCACATTCCTCTTTCCAATACTCTGGAATTGTATATTAAATCTGCTTTAAGGTTTACTCATGCTTCAGGAACACTTAGCATTTCTACATGCTTTCCTTGTAGGCTCACTAGTCTAGAATGCCTGCCTACATTTTCTGTGCATATGCACAATACAGATGGCAAGTTGCAAGTAAGAATCTCTTGAATCCTTAGTAAGTACAAAGCTGCTCCTTATTACACTAAGGTATTCATCTGTCATATGCAATCAACCTGTATAAATTGTGCTCTGAACTCAATCCTTCTTCACCAGCTCCTGTCTTTGCTTTAATTCTGTCAGCTGCGGAGAATTTAACAGCAAGTTCTCTTAATCACCAGAGTAATTTCATTTTGGAATAAGGAAGAGATGTGGTGAGAGGCTTTTCCCACTTTCTTTGGTAAGCAGAATGAATTCTTTGGATCTAAACAATTGATTAAATGCCCATCCTTGTTTATGATGCTTCTCTAGATGGACTTTCAATCAATATGCACATCTCTTTTACCTGTATTGCCCAAAAAAATTGGCATTTCCTCCTAAATTTAACCCTGAACAATGAATTGAGCGTGGGAAATAGACAGGCTTCAAATTTGGGAGGATAATTTGGGATTGAAACCTTGTAAAGAAAGAGAATGTCACTAAAGGGTTTTAGGCAGACTACAGTTCATGCCTACTCTACTGTCACAGGCATTTTGCTTTGGCGGAATTGCCAGCCAATAACCAAATGGTGAAGACCATAATGCAGGGGAGGATATTCTGTGAAGCA
This sequence comes from Sialia sialis, assembly GCA_009812075.1. Taxonomy (NCBI): domain Eukaryota; kingdom Metazoa; phylum Chordata; class Aves; order Passeriformes; family Turdidae; genus Sialia; species Sialia sialis. The sequence continues at coordinate 71,972,427 of VRYO01002772.1, forward strand.
GCTTTCATTGGTACCACCTCAGCTCATTTGTCTCTACAAGAGAGAAGACTTGGACCACGGATGGTGTGGAACAGCTCCAGCCATCTGGTGCTCTGTGGAAATAGAGAATTTATCTGGCTTGTATTGAGCTTCTCTGAGACGGACCTTAACTGCTGTCTGTCATTTAGGAAAATTTTCTAAGGCTGCTAAACATTTCTGCTTCTTTTCTGTTTGCTTCCTCCCTGCCTCCATGCATGTGAATGTAATATTGCTCACAATTTAAATAATTTCCAGGCAGAGGTGGAGTTTTGATCTGTTTTTTGGTTTTTGCTAGGATCTGAGAAAGGCTGTTTGAAAATACAGGAAACATGACTGAAAAGAAAACTTGACCCAGTATGGGTGTGACACAATGAAAGGAGCCTTGGGAGTCAGATTTTATCTCATTATGTCAATACAGACTTCCAGCTGGAACTGTTGCTAGAAGCTTGTTTTTTTTTTCCTGTGAATTGTCAGGACTTAATATATTCTTCTAGATGAAACAGAAGATTGTCAGGAACATGCTGCTCCAATGTCAATTTTTTTCAGAAGTAGCCTGTAATATCCCAAATTTTGATCAAGTGAGTCCTAAGAATATAATGTTGCAATATCATCTCAGCTGTCCTCTGCACAGTGTTAAATAAATTTGCTAAGATCTTATTTAAGCATTTAAAAAAATAAGGACAATACTATTTCTCAGTAGAGCAAGAGCTTCTAGGATGTCTGCATTCTTTATTCTTTCATGCTCAGGACAGGTAATTACCTTCCTACAGAAACAATTCATACACACCATTTGTTAATGAATGATATTAACTTTGCTCACCATGAGTTCTAGCAACAAAGGAGGAAAAAATGACATATCCAGAAAGTACAGACTTGTATTAATTGTGCTCCACATGAGTGCTTGTATCAGCAGTCAGTGAACAAGATACCTCACACATTTCTAATTGGGCTGCTGCCAGTGGCAGTTTTAGGGCAGACACAGATCCTCCGTTTCCAGCCCTTGAGCTGGGGGTGGTTCTATGTAGGATGACCCCAGCCTTCAGCCTCTTTCCCAACCCTGCTATTAAAGTCTCTTTGTGTCTCCCTTTTAAGCAACTCTGGCTCAAGTATTTTAACAGCTATTCAGGCAGAAAATATTCAGTTGTCCCCATCCTGCTGAGCTGTTTTACATATTTCCAATTTTTAATTCTTTTCTGCGCTTGTGACAGAGGGTGATTTAATCTTGCCATTGCATGATGCTCGGCTTAAATGATAAGTATAGACTAATAAATGTGACATACTGATATTTAATGTATTCATCTCCACCCTGCAATTCTAAAAACAATGATTAGTGATTAGAAAATTACTTATCATGATTTTATTTATGGAACATAATTAATGAATCTGTTTTTCAGTGGGTAATTGCAGTAATCAGCTGAAAATAATAGTAGAAGGCACAGTAAATAGTTCAGATTAAGTAAAATTTTAAATATATGTTCCCAAGATATCTCTCAAACACTTTCTCTCTCGTGGGTTGTATGGCATTTTCTTGTTGACTTGTATTTTCTTTTCTTCATGTTTATGTCTAAAATTCACACACAGGTTGATGATAAACTCTATGGCAAATTAACTTTTATTCTTAGTAGAGACAACTCCCTGTTTGCAGGGCTTTCCTCTTCTTCATTATAGGAATGTCTATAAAAATATAGAATTACTGAATTTAAGATTATTTTTGAAGGTGACTGATTTTTCTGCTCTGCATATTCGAACAAAATAGTGAAATAGTGTGGTGGTTTTATATATTGGCACAAAATTAATACACCTTCAATTTGCCAATAGTAGGAATTTAGAAGCTGTAAAATGAACTTCTATATGTGCCAAAAGCCACTGCCAGGCACCAGTGGCAGTCTGATGAGTACATAAGATTACTTTGAGACTGTTGTACACTTAAGCATATTCACTGACTCTTCAGACAGACTTTTCGAGGACCTCTGTTTCAAACAAACAAAAAAAGATGGAAAAAAGAGAGTTTTCCCTCAAGGGGACACATTCAAGAAAGGAAAACAGCATTTGCTAGTACTGGCTGATCTTAAATCAGCCAAGGAATTTTAAACATGCCAAGTAATGCTGGCCAACTTGATTTTTAAACTCATAAGCCTTGAAAAATGACAAAATCAGAATTTAATCTGCATGTTGGTAACCTTTAGGTTAAATCAATTATCTAGATCGAATCTTTGCAATTTGCTAGGGGGTATCACATGCCTCTGCCTTTTATAAGAGCTTTCTTTTTTCATTCTTAAAGATGTGCCAGAAATTATTATTTGAGCTTCTTTGGCTTTTGCTGTCACAAGCCTCAGCATGACTGCCCCTACAGTTTGCTACTGACTTTATTAATAAATGTTTCAACTGCTCCCAAGGTTTTCACCATTTTTGAAGTTTACCCACAGTATACAATCAGGCAAAAGTACAGAGATACTCAAACTAGCATTAATCCAAGCTATTATTTCTGCAAGGTACTGTTCTCTGGTCAAGAATCTTCACAGTTAGAAGCAGAGCTTTCTAGTGTAGACCCAGAACTCATCCAAGGCAGCCTGTCTTGGGACTTGAGCTAGATCAGACTATGCCAGATCAAAAACTGAAAGGATACCAAGCACCAGTGAGCCACAGGAATTGTCAATATATTCTAAACATGCTCATCATGAGCATTATTTATCTTCTTGTTGCCTTCATTCATGTCAGTAATGCCTGTTGAGTGTCATGAAGAATTGCTGGCCATGCAAGTTGCCTTCCCAGGGCAACTAGTCCTCATCCAGGCACCAGAAATCTGCTTCTGTCTTCTGATGTGGTTTAGTTTGTTGTTTTCACGTTTTAGGTATCTGTTTATACACAGGTAAGTGTATGAAACCCTGATTTCATAGCCTCAGGAATTAAAGTGAACCATCTGTGGGAAGGATAGGTAGCTAGAAGAGAAATTGCTAGATCTAAACGTGTCTCTTACACGTTATGTTGGCCCCTAACTTTATTAATATACACACTAAGGCTGGTGATACGACAACCTACCTTTTTTTTTTTTTTTTTCTTTTTTTTTGTTACAAGACCTCATTTTCAAAAACATTTGGAAATGCTCATTCAATCATTTGTAAACACTGACACAACAGAAGCTGTCTGCACTGAAGGACGGAGCAGGAAGATATATTCAGTAGTTGCAGTAGCAGCAACAACAAGAAAGGAAACAAAAGGAGTCCCCAGCAATTTAAGTCTTGCAAGAGAAAGAAACAATTTTCCTCTCTTCAGAAATTCATAATGAGGTAGTTTCTGAAAATCTCCCCACCCACAGCAAAGCTCTTTGCATCAGGAAAAACTGAAATCTTATTAACCTGTGCTAAACATAGTCTGTTTCAATAGGAGGGAGGGAGGGCTTCCAAAGCCACAAATTCCATCTCTACAAAGCTCTTTCCGCTGGCTGTTAAGGTCCCCAGGTTAATACATATAAATAGTGCTTTTGATTTATGATATAGACAGCTGTAACAGATGAATGGCTTTAATTTACCAAGCCAGAAAAATCAGCATTTCAGAAAAAAAACTCTTTTCCTTTCCACTGCAACTGAGAAGGCTTAGTGAGGCTTATGTGAGCTCTGCAGCAGATCTGTGACACAGAGGACCTGTGGCTGGCCACACCAAAATGATGGCAAGTTTCTGTATCTGTTAGTAAAGGATATCATTCAGAGGGAATCAGAGAACATGATAAATAAATCTCTGTTAGTATTTTTAAATATCTGTTTTGTCTGAAATGTTAGGCAGAGAAATTTGATTCAAAATTCAGACGTTTTTGTCTCTAATTAATCTCACCAAAATCTGTGAAAGCTGGAGAGGTATTCTTCAGTTCTTGTAGCTTTTACCAGCTGTTTCTTGGAAAATACTAGGCATCCTTAAATCCAGTGAACTAAACTAGAATTCTCTCAATTGCCAGGATAAGGGTCATATATGAAATACTGCATGTGACAGCCTTAAAATCTGATAGCTTTACAAAGCAAAGGCACCAGAGGGATAACTTGTGGCTCTACCCACCCTCAAAGGAAAATTCTGGCCACTAACCTGTTTCCATCCCCCATACTCTGAAAGGTAATCAGGTGTAGGAAGGAAATAATCTTTATTCTGCTTACTTTTCCCACTGCCAGCACTCATTACCCATAGCCACACCTGAAATCTGCTGTAGGTTGTGTCACCCAAGATATGTGAGTACATATTCCTAAACAGCTTTGAATAGATATATCTGCAACTGATCTTCATTGTGTTTTTCATTTTTTTGTTTGAAAATGCAGTGCTTTGTCAGCCCAATGTGGTTTGGGTTTTTTCCTGTTATCACCTTCAGATGTCTGCTCTCCCCCTATTTCATCTGGAGTTTACAAGCCACAACAACCAACAGACCCAAGGGTGTTCAGTTTGTCACTCCTACAGATTCTCAGTCACCAGAGGAACAAAATATCAAAGTCCTCATTGTGTAAAACTACTAGCAGGAGCAAAAAATGCAGTATTCTTTTACTATTGATACTGTTGAATTGTGACTCCTGAGGTATCCTTGGCAATATTATTTTATGAGAAGAAATACCATGTTTAGCTAGGAAACCACTTCTTCCCAAATGATAGGAGACCTAGGATCTCTTTGGTGCTTTTCTTCTTTTGTTTCTATCAAGAAAGATAACAGTAACAAAAGCTTGGCATCTCAACCTTGCCAGTTCTTACTACATTCATTAACTTCATTTATTAAGCTCTCTATGGATGATTTGTTTGTTGTCATATATCAGTCCCAAGCTACAGTAATTTCACGAATATAAGCCGCACCTTTTCCATTGAAGAATCCAGCCCACCCCAGTGGTGCGGCTTATATTCAGGTGCGGCTTATTTATGGACAAATCCCAGTGAAATGCCAACACGGAAGTGAGATCCGGCCAAGTGGAGAGCTGCTGCGGAGCCGCT
>VRYO01002772.1:71978591-71999044 GCA_009812075.1 Sialia sialis
ACCTCACTGCAGAAGGAAATAGGTCTGGTCTGTAATCATCATAGTGAATCTGGGTTTCATTTTACTACACTGGTTTAATAGCTTATTACAGCAATCCAGCTGGTGTTCCAGGAATAGATCACTTTGCTGCTATGAGTGGGATTTTTTTTGTTCTCACATTTATCAAATATTCTGGCCAGCTGGCAATCTTTGCATACTTGGCTCTATATTACACCAGTCCCAGTGAGTGCAAATAATCTATAAAACCTTGATGTGGGGGATTAGATGGGTTCTAAGAGGACATCTGTGAAAACATGGGTGAAAACCTTGGAGACTTACTCAGATACTTGCCAATGGTGTGTCTGCTGCTTTTCCACATGGCTGTGAATTATGTAACGACACAAAGTAATGTGCTTGCCTTTGGAGAGATAGAGAAAATAGATTGAAAACACATAATTAAACTGCAAAAGAATATGATTTTCCAACATGCAAGATACTGTTCAAAACCTGCCTATGAAAACCAAATGAACTGGCTTTTCCCCTACCCCACCTACTTTTAGCGTTTCAGTCAGAAACAGAGTTGGGAATATTCTTTTCAGAAGTTCACTGGTATTTTGGCATTCTGCTCTGCTGGCCCAGTAAATATCATCAACCTCTAAGGAAACGTGATAAACATGAGAAGTTTAGCTAAAATTAAATATAAAGAATTTTACCAGGAGCTATAGTAAAACAAAAAACAAACACAAAAACCCCACAGTCTGGCCTACTAAAATAACTACTGAGAAGAAGAAATCTTTTTGGCTTCTTTATGACTTTTCATCCTTATTTAGAGCACTGAGGGCTGAGGATTTTCCACTCGGTGAGGAAAAAAATAAATGTATTAGTCTCACAGTCTGAAGCAGTGCTGTGAAGGCCTAAACCACGTAATCCAAATAGAGGAGTGATGCACCTGTGAGATTTTGACTGAAAAGAAAATAGGAATGTACTAATGATGGTCACATTTTGGTCTAGCAAACTTCCACATAAGACTGTTGCATAAAGCAGAAATGAAAGCACGAAAGGGAGGAATTTGGTTCACTACCGAGACTCTGAATTTAAAGGTTTTATGTGTGGGTGTCTAAGTTCACAGTAGAGTCTGTAGGTGCCAGGCAACAGAGCTGGAAAACAGTCCTACTGAAATATCCAGCACCAGCAGCACTCAGCTCTCCCAGCACAGGTGCTCAGCATTCTTATGTGCACCCTGAGAAATTCTGCCTCCAGCCAGAAGGGTCTGGAGCATCTTTAGCTCCAGTGTCACACCTGCCAGCCCTGTCCCCAGCCAAGACAAGCAGTGTGATGCAGTACAGCAGAGTTAGCACTTGTTCTGATAACCCAGGATTTTAGCAGCACACCTAGAGGCAGCACAACCGTGCTGAGGACATGAAGGTTTCATCCATTAATGGTCAGAACTCAGTAGGAGTGCTCCTGGGGCTCATGGTTCCATTTGAGGGCAGCTCAAATAGAACTAGACACTTTTGTTTCTTTCTGGATCTTTCTGGATGAATGAATGGTGAATTGAATTTCTCCGCTGATTTTCATTGCCCAGAACTTTTCTTAATATAGCACCATCCTGAACACAAGTAGATCCCAAATGTGTCCTAGTTTGGAAATAAATCCCCGCTCTACCCCACTGATAATGTCCAAACATAATATTGAAAAATATGCAGCAGTAACTGAACCAGTGCTGCTACTCATTGAAGCTTAGGAACATGTGTCACATATGGCTAGGGTAATCAGCAAGTTAAAATGTGCATTATAAAAGATGGAAGCCAGTAGAGGAGGCCTGATACACTGCATATGGCACTGATTGCACTCCATTAAGAGGAGAACATAGCTTGAGTTTGGTAGTGAGACCCTACTGAGTGCCCTATCAAAAACATTGTGCTTGTCCATCACACTGACAGTGCTCTGAATAAAAATAACCTGGGTTAAAAAGGGGCAGTGTTGAGTAAATTGTGCTGCTAGGGAGTGTTAAAAATATCTCATCTCTAGAAAAAATGGGTTTGGAAATAGATTTAATGTGGCCACCTAAGGATGAGTTGCTTTTGGGTTGGGAAGCATTGACTGAGCCTCCTGAAAGGCCAGGACATCTCAGGTGCTGCTGGGGAGAAAAGGGACGAATCCTGAAGAAAATCACCATGTTTGGAACACCCTGCTGGTTTGAAAGCTGCTACAAACTTTGTTTTCTAAAACAAGCCAAAGTAAAAAGTGAATTAAGCTCTTGTAGTTTCTAAGATTGGGCTAACACTGTCAGTCAGTCCCTGTCCCCAGCGTACGCTATCTAATTCAACAAAAATTCTTGAGATCAGACAGGTCCAGCTTGGCTTTTGTCATAGATCCACAGACTAAAGAGAACAAACACCCAGATGTCCAAAGAGAAAAAGTCTTTCTGGATCCCACCCCTCATTCTTCTCTGCCAAGCTGCCAAACACTTAGTGTCCTTGCACCAGAGCCATGGGTGCCTCAAGGAGTGCTGAGTCCCACAGATTTGGCTCTCACCCTCCGTGGGGCATTTAAACACAGGCATGGGCTGCCCAAGGAGGAGGTGGAATCACCCTCTCTGAAAGGGTTCAAGAAATGACTGGATGTGGCATTTAGTGCCACAGCCTGGTTGACAAGGTGGTGATTGGCCAGAGGTTGGACTCAGTTATATCAGAGATCCTTTACAACCTACATGATTCTGTGATTTCCCACAGTGTTGGTGACCTTCAGCACAATCTGCAGGTGTCCACAGAGCTGGAGCTCCCTCCCAGGCAGCCAGGAGCACTTGGAGCTTAGTAATCCATGATAGATCTTAGGGGAGATGATTTTTTTTCCATATGAGCTGGGCTATCTCTCAAGTAGCAAGATGTACTGATAATCATCCCAGAATAAAATATATCTATTCTCATTAATGGATGAATAATAATCCTAAATTTCAGCTTTACTGAAGTGCTTGTATCACACTGGGGTATAACATGTATTTCACAGGGGGTGGTTTTCAGTATCAGGTACTATCTCTGAGTTGTACTGATTAAGAAATACAAAGCAGTAAAGAATATGTTTTAGTATTTCTTTTAAATCTTCCTGCATCGTGGAAGAGAGCAAATGCACAAAAAAACCAAACAAACAAACAAAAAAACCTGTCCTTCTTAAAGGTCTAAACTGAAATTAAATCACAGAAAATAGTTTTGAAGTCAAGTTAAAGGGGAAGATAAATGTTAAGCTAATATAAAAATGACTAGGAATATCTTTAGAAAGTTTTCTAATTTCTAGTATTTTTGATATTTTAGTTATATTTTATGGTTTCTATTGTCTGTAGGGTTTTCTTTTTGGCCTGTCTTTCATTTGAGTACGAACATCCCAAATGTATGCTATGCTATGCTGCATTTCTCCCTGGTCTCCACTTCAAAATAAAGGATTTTCTATGTTATGTTGGGCAGTAGGTTTTCCTTATTTAAAGGAACCTGGGAAAGCTATTTTCAAAACTTGCTCCTTTTTGACAGGCAATATAATTTACAGAGCAGTACCAGGAAACTTTACAAAATTTACATTTTAGCAGCATCCTTGCCACTAATAACATACACTCATACCACATGCATTTGGTCCAATAATTCTTTAGAGTCATGTTCATCTACATATTCTCCAACTGCAAAAGTAAATATTTGTCAGAAAAAAAAAGAAAGGAAATATTTTAGCCCACCAACAGCCTAACCCTAATGCACCAATGTTCAGCTGAAATCTTATAGAACATGTTTTCCTGGTTTTCCTTGTTTCATGCAGTTCAATTCAATTTATGGAGGGTAATTTAAAAAAAAAATAAAAAGGCAATTTAACCTTAACCCAAAAATTAAATATTGATCCAAGAGAAAAATTGCTTTAGCTCTGTTTGTGAAGAAGCAAGATTTTCTAACAGACAAAGGACAGGTCAATGTTGGGTATCACCACAGGCTGCTCAGTTGAAGTATTCATTGAAATAATTATATCTTCAGAGGATTGCATTTATCTATGAAGAGCATGATAATCTCTGAATTAAATGTAAATTCCTTAGAACAAAGAACAGGTATTTCAGCTTACAATAGGGTGATACATGAACCACAAAGAGAAACCAGTATGTCTTTGTATTTTTTCTTGTTTGTACTTTTTAAGTATATTTATTTTACCTGTGGACACTTTTTAAATAAAATATCATCCTGCAAAATTATGTGAATTTTAAAACTCTGTAATTTAGACTTTTCTGAAGTCTAGGAGTCAGGATTATCACGACAGAGCTTTGGGTTTTAATTCTTACTGAGAGGTTATCAAACCTCATGTTATCAAATATATCATATTCTCTTTAGATACAAAATATTTGCTATTTGGTCTGAATTGCCAAGATGTTGAAGTGCATTAACGTGTGAGAGAACTGAAAACAAAAATCTAGTCCAAGCAGGAAGGATAAAAAAATGGTATGGTATGAAAAACTTTACCCCAAAATATTTCATAATCTTGACAAATCAAAAAAATTTCTTCTTTTACAATTTTGAAGTGCCATGTAAAACTTGGGGATGTGTAAAGCATAAGTAATCTCTCTTAAAACAGGGACATCTTGCAAAGTTTTGACACAGATCTGACATTCCAGAGGCTAAAAACTGGAATGTGCCACTTCTGTGGACTGGTACTATCAAGAGCCAATTTTTTTTTATTTATCTCATTAGCTAAGAAAAATACACAGATTGCATGGCCTGGTCTCTGAAAAGTTTTAGCTACCTGTGCTTTCGGCATTAAAATATTATCCTTCTTTTGTAATACATCCCCTTCCAAACTTTTTGAAGCTTTTTATAGTTATGCAAAGGACAAAGCACAATGTCTTCTACAGTATATTGTAAAGATGCTGATAGGGCTGAAGTCCCTATAAAGACAGGTCAGTTAGAAAATCTGCTTATTATAACAGATTCACTGCTTGTTAAAATATATACACAATTTTTTAACATATGCATCATTTTTTTAAACTTTTTTCCATCCTACCGCTTTTCCAAGATTTATTTCCTCAGTCTTTTCATTTATATGGTTAAATTCACACATGGGACTGAATTTTCAAACTGTTTTACCATGGTTTCAGTTATGTCTCTCCCATTGACTTCTTAATGAGAGCGATCTTGGAAAAAAATAGTTTTATAAAACTGTAGCCTTCTGCTGCTTTCTGTCTCTGAGTGATGAGTACTGTGATTGCAGGGGTGGGAGGTAAGAGACAGATAATAAGAAATTTCAACTCAAAGTATCTTGATGACACATGAAAGATGAATTGGAAATGCTTTAGTTTAGAAATTAGTTTTCATGGCTTTTAAGGTGATTGATGAGATGACTTTGAACTGGATCTACCTAGCAGCGGTCACTGTGCTGGAACAGCAGAAGGCATGCAGTGTGAATGTGTGCATGGTGCACTCCAGGGTTATCTACCCAGCTGTTTAAATACCTCTGAACAGCTAAAGTTACCGCATTGATAGGATGTAACTGGTATTTTGCAAAGAGATATTTTTTTTTGTAAGAAAAGGGATTTTGTTATAAATAAAACCTGACACAGCTTTTAGGCACCAGTTCCAGGAGGACAGGGTAGATAAAAGGTAGGCACACATGGGGAAGATGAGAGGAAAGGAAAAGTGGTGAGTGCAGGGGTGGGCATCAAAGTCACCCCAAATCCACAAGAGCCTAAGGGAAGAAACACTCATCTGAGGCTTGGTATAACAGGGTTCAAGTCTTTGGTCTTCTGGTTCAAATAAGTTTGTACTTGGATTCCCCACGTTACTTGGTTGTACTCAAACACTTTTGCTCTTTAGAAGGAGAGTCTGGTAAGGGCAGGCCAAATCAGTGAAACCCTCACACCTGTGCACTTCTCTGTGATGTGCAAGACCCTGCAGCGAGCTTTGCTCTCAGCTGATGATTCTGAGATGACATAAGAATCAGTCTCTCTGTCTTCCTTCTTTTTTCTCATTAAAAGCTTTTAGAGGTTCTTCCCAGTGTGGAACAGGATTTTTTTAAAAATTTTGATAACCTTATCCGAGTGGGAAAAAGCTTGTCCACATAGTTTTATGTGCAAGTATTTCATCTTCCCCTCAGGACTTTAATACCACACTGAAATCAGAGCTGGAGATCCAGACTCAGATATGTTTCAGGTTACTTTAAAATTGAGCTAATTATCTTGATGAATATTTAGCTAAGGATCATTAGGTTTGGTAGAAACGATCCTACACTCCTGTTGTTTGGAACAATGAAATTTTTATTGCTTTCCTTCTAGTCAATTCTATTTTCAAAGCCTTGCAAATTAATTTTGGCTCTGCCTTTTAGTGCTAAAAGTTTATGGAAAGCAATAGTGAAAAGGAAGAATCACAACTGGTATTTTCAATGTCAGAGGGCAACAATGCCCATCTGTGCCCATCTCAAGCAAGGCTACAGATGGACCCTCCCTTCCCTGCCCCCAGCTACATGGCATTTTGACAGCAGCAGGCCTCAGGCACTGCTGGTGATGCATACTCAAATCTTGTAATGTAAACACACCTAATGAGACAGCTAACTCTGACTTCTGCTTAAAAGTAAGATCAATTCCACTTTAATGACATCCTCAGACAGCCCTTTCTACTGCTCATCTCCAATTCTGCAACTGGAATGCTTTCCTAAATGTCTAATTAGACTCTCCCTTACCACAACTTAAACCCCTTACATTCTTTTCCAAAATGCCTTATTTCTTCCTATAAACAGCAGCCTGGCTCTCTTTCCCAAATCCCTTCTTACATTCCCTTCTTTCTTTCCCAGACATATCACAGTAACATCACAGGATTAGATTTTTCCAGCCTTAAGTAGGTGCCAATAAGGAAAATAGCTGTGGCAAACCTTGTTTGCTTAGTGCTTCTCAGCCAAAGCCACTTTCTGGTCTTTCCCCAGCAAGCAAGGAAAGAGACAGCCTGTAATGGGATGCCAGCCAGAGCTGGTCCTGAGGTACTGAAGACTGAGAAACACAGGTAGGACACTGTGCAGACTAATACAAGCAAGCAAATTACAGGAGCCCTCTTTTTCCTTTTCCCCTGAAGTGTTCTGGTGTATAAACTGCTGGCAGCATATACCACTATATAATGATGTTGTGGATGCTTCTATAATTAGATATATTTTTGTATCCTTTACATATAAAGTCTGGTCTGCATTTTGTTAATGTGAAATATCTCAAGGGACTCTGGTTTTGACAGAAGGTTTTTGTTTTTTTTCCTGCCATCTTACTCAAATGTTAATTTCTGTTCATTTTCCTGTACCATAATTCGGAACTGGCTCCTGTGAGATTCTTCCACTTCAACTAGAGTACAATGATATTATTTTGATGATATTATCTTCCCATTGTTTGTTGAGTATTATGCTCACATTTGACCTAACGTGGCTATCTAAAACTTTAAGATCTCAAACACAAGTGAAAAGGCCAGGAAGGAAGATGGCAATTTGACTGCTGGAAAGACAACACAGTCATTTCTTACATATACTTTTAAAATAGTGGTTGTAACATCAGTTTCCATGGAATTTAATCTGATCAGAAAGAGAAGATTGAAAGTATTTGTAGTCAGGAATAATTTTGTTCCAATGGGCAGGATATTCCCTTTCTTTCTTTCTTTCTTTCTTTCTTTCTTTCTTTCTTTCTTTCTTTCTTTCTTTCTTTCTTTCTTTCTTTCTTTCTTTCTTTCGTTCTTTCGTTCTTTCTTTCTTTTTCTTTCTTTCTTTCTTTCTTTCTTTCTTTCTTTCTTTCTTTCTTTCTTTCTCTTTCTTTCTTTTCCTTCCTTCTTTCCTTCCTTCCTTCCTTCCTTCCTTCCTTCCTTCCTTCCTTCCTTCCTTCCTTCCTTCCTTCCTTCCTTCCTTCCTTCCTTTTGTATTTGAATTTATGCCCCAACTTTAACAGACTGGACTAAGGGCAAACCCCTAGTGGTAGCACTGGTGGGTGCCCAGTAACTACTGGTATCTGGAAGAGCTGCTAGGAAGCAGCTTGTGGAGAGCATTGCTTCTTTTTTAATGCCTTATGGAATTTTCTAGCACACAGTCTGGCTATTTTTGTTATCTGCCAGCAGATCTCTGAATGCATGACCCATAAGCAAAATCTACTTACAGGGTGAAAAACCTGAGTATCAGTTAGTGTTAAGCTGATTTTAAAAAAATAAAAAAAAAAAAAAAAACAAACAAAAAAAACCAACTAAAAATGCAAAACAGCCAACTAGTGCTTGGGGAGAGAGAATGTTGACTTTGAGGGGGTTTTTTTTGCCCTCAAAAGACTCTAATCATGTTTCACTTCAGTCTTAGCATTAAATTAGAAGGTACAAGTGAAAGAATGAATATTTACAGAAAAAATAATGGAAAGATTCCTAGAATAATTCAAACACATTAGTTGTAATAATTAACCATTAAAGAAAAGTCCTAGTAGCACCACAAATTAATAGCATTATAAATATTCATGATTCAAAGCCTTTTAAAATAGTTTATTGTGCAGAATACTAATTTAAATCTAACCTAATTTTTAAAATCAGAATATTTAGTCAGGCTTCAAAATTAATATGTAATATTTGTTAAAAACTGGATGTGCAGAATCAAATGGCATACATTTAGCCTTCTGGAAGTTTCTGTAGACAGTATCACTGTGAGGGGAAGGTTTGTAAGAGTGGCCAGAATCAGCTACTGGGCCAAATCTCCCCTCACCAGAAGCATGAGCACAACTGTGATCTAAGAAATTCATCCCAGCCGGGGTTTTTCCAAGAGGCAGGCATGGATCTGAGATGAAAAGTGATGTAGTGCCCATGTGTGTGGCCTTGTCACCCAAGCTTGGCTTCGTGTCTGAATTCAGAGTTTGTTGTGTCCCAGCTAAAGCTTTGCCCTGGGGCTCTGGCACCCCATCTGACATCCTAGCACATAGGCAGAAGGGAGTGGGAATGTGGGAAGATAAGCACTTTGTGAGGGACACGTCTGGTTGTAGCTGATGATGAGACCTGCAGAGGTCAGAGCCTAAAATCCATGTCCTTGCACAATGCAGACGGAGCAGCACCAAGAATAGAACATATCTTCCAGTTTGGAATAACACCAGGTGAGAACATCACTGCTCCAGCAGTGTGATTTTCCCTTTGTCTTGTCTTAATGTCACCTGAGAAAGCCTCCACATGGGGGTCATCTAGCCCTGCACTTAAAGAAAACTCCCTCTCTGGAAAGGGTCATAGCTGCCATTTATCTTTTCTATGTATAAGACTGACATTGTTTATGAATTAATCATATGGAAGTATTGATTGTAGATTGTTAGAATATCAGGAAACCTTCATGATTATGATAAAATTTATTCACTGTTAGGCTGCTCATAGGTATTTACAGTAATTTCACGATTATAAGCCGCACCTGAATATAAGCTGCACTTCCGGGTAGCTGGGAAGACCACGGGATTTGTCCACATATAAGCCGCACCTGAATATAAACCACGCCCGCTCCGGCCCGGCCCCACACAGCCCGGCTTCCCAGCAGCAGGGGCCGGCCCGCCCTTGCGCAGCCCCCGTTGCAGGCGGTCCCCCTGCTCCCAACGGCTCCCGGTGGCACAGGAGCCGGCCCGCCCACTTGCAGCCGCCGCTCCCTGCGGTCCCATGCTCCCTGCAGTCCCATGCTCCCAGCAGCACAGGGGGACGGCATAACCCCGCACCAAGCGGAAGCACGGCAGCCCCGAGCGGCGGCACAGTGGGACAGCACAGCCCCGCGCCAAGCGGAAGTGTGGCGACCCCGACCGGCACTGCTCCCCCGCCAGCCAGGCCCTCCTGGCAGCAGCGGCAACCTCGCTGCCAGCCCTCCCGGCTCGTCCTGCCTGGCAGCAGTGGTGACCCCGCTGCTGGCTAGCCCGTCCCACTCCCTGGCAACCCCGCCACCAGCCCGCCTGGCTCCTTGGCGGCTCTGCCACCGGCAAGCCCGCCCCGCTTGGCAAAGCCCGCTCCCCACCTACCCGGCCGCTGCTCTGTGGCAGCTCTCCGCTTGGCCGGCTCTCACTTCCGGGTTGGCGTTTCACTGGGACTTGTCCATAGATAAGCCGCACCTGAATATAAGCCACACCACTGGGGTAGGCTGGATTCTTCAATGAAAAAGGTGCGGCTTATATTAGTGAAATTACTGTAATTGTTTTAATAAATCCACAAGGAAACACAACCTGAAGATCCGTGTAGCTCAGATAGAATTGGGAAGCAATTTGGGCACTTTTTTTCTTTAAAAGTTCAAGCACATGAATCTGCACAGTTACAGGCCTGGACAGCTCTGAAAATGTAGGTGTTAGATTTAAGTATTACAGGAATTACAGATCCCCCAATCCCGTGCCCCATTGGAGCTTTATTGCTCCATGGCAGCAGAAATGTTTCGTGGCAGTTATTGCAGGGGATACAGAGGCAGTTCTGCTGCAGGCTGTTCAGAGAGATTTATTGCAGCTATATTGATAAGATGAAAACACAGATCTCTACTGCAGGAGAAACCCTGCAGAGATCAGTCATGTGGATCTCCAGGAGAATCCCCTCCTGGCAGCAGCGGGGGCTGGCAGGCTCCCATCTCTCCTGTACACCTTGGTCTTGCCAGGCACTTGTCTCATGTTGTCTCCCACCCCCTGAGAGCGCAGCTGGCTCCAGCACGCTTCCTCTGGCCAAAGTGACACAGAAACTGTCAAGAATTTCTCTCCTGATGTAGCGATTTTTCCTCGCAGCCTCCAGCTTTTCAGCTGGAAAAGAAGTCTCTGTGGTTTTTGGAAGGGGAGTTTTGGGGAGACAGCCTGGCCAAGAGTGCTTTGTGTGAACAAATCTTGGGCTATCCTGGCTCCACTCTTGAACTTAATTTGAAGAGATTTGAAGGCATAAAAACCTATTATGGTACATTAATCTGATTTCCTGTATATCACAGAGTACGCAACTTTGTTCATTACATAAATTCTGAACTAAATGTTTTGATTTAGCTGGAAGCATGGCAGGAGGAGTTCCTCCTTAGCTAAACAAGCCATTTTTGAAGAAATTTGGGACTGGAATTTTGGTGCCGCATTCGCCTTTTACAGACAAAGCAGCTCCTTACAAGTCCTATTTGTCTGGTTTTGCCCCCCAAAAAAAAAGTATCTTGATCTTAAACCAGTACCAAAGAAACTTTCTTTCTGAATACTAAGTTTTTATTGAAAAATTATGCTGATCCCAGATTAACTTGATGAAGATAAATCAGTTTAGTCTAACAGTTGCAACATATCAAATATACTAGCAACTCCAAATCATAAAAATAAAATATTAGCCTTTTAAAAATATATAAATTGATTTCTTGGTTTCCTCTTTTTAAACCCAGAATGTCATTAACATCTACTGCACAAATAACAGATAAATTGCTTCCTATTTTTTTATTCTACAAAATGTCATGCTTTTGTCCAGTCTAAGGTGGGAGGGAGAATATATTTGCCTCTTTTTACAATTGAAAGAATACATGCTTACAGTCAGAGCTGCTAAAAGTTCCCACTTAGAAAAGAGGTACCTTCTAAGAACAATGACTCATCAATGTGATTCAGTGCTGGCTATGCATTTTTGCAAATTTATTTTAGAAATACTATATAGCATACCCACAGAAAATATGTATATAATTTAAATAAGAAATGGTTGCTATTAACCCCTGATTTTAGATAACAGGCGCTAGAACTTGTCTCATCTGGGACAGGAGAGAGCACTTTTAATTATCTCCTTGTGTAGAAATTAGTACATCCATCTGCCTTGTATGTCACAAACATTTCTAGCAATGTAGGCAACACTTGTGCACAAGGAATCCTTGCAGAGAAGAGAAAGCAGCTTTAGAAGGGACTGCAAATCCTGAAGGAGATGACTGTCACAGGAGCAGCTGCCTGTAAATCCTGCCTGATGCTAGTGTGTGTCACCTGCTCCCCAGATCTCCAGGGCATGTCTGGTCTTCAAACAAGATGTGTCAGAGAGTTGTTTTCCTTAGGTACAGCAAAAAGCTTTTTTTTTTTTTTTTTTTTTTTTTTCCCCCCATGATTCATGGAAACCATTTAAATCCATAAACATGTCTAAATGAAAATTGTACCCATGTCAGTGTTACAAGGCCATTTTGGGTGAGTGAGTTTTTCTGACTGACCTTAAAAGTTTCCTTCCCCAGGAGAACACAGGGTGTGGCTCTGGGGATCTGTTACTCCAGCTTTAACACTGCCTATTCTCTTCATCTCAAGGACTGGGGAAGAAGGGCCAGAGATGGAAGAGTTAAGAAAAAAATGTATGGTTGATTTGGTCTTATCCTTCCTCCCGAACAGCTGTCTTCTTCAAAGCTGGTAAAAATCACATAGCCCAGGATAAAAGAGAGTCTTCTAGATCTGCCATCGTGCTTTACAATGCAAAATAGCCTGGGTTTTGGCTTGTTTTTGTTCCCAGTGAGCCTTCCAGCTCTCACAGGGTATAAAATTCATTGAGACTGGTGGGTCCAGCTATTGCTCTGGTTACAGTTCCAGCTGTTCAAGGAAGCAGTAAAATGGGGGTTGCTTAGTAAGGCGCAAACAGATGCTAGACCGCAAATGCCAAAGAGTGTGATGTATAAATCCAGGGTATGGGACTCCCAGGAGTATAGCAGGAGATAATCTCATTGGCTTCTCTCACTGGCATGAGATAAGCAGGGAGAAGAGCTGAGTAATTACTAGTGGGGGCATAGTAGAAGCACTAATACAGTGAAAATTTGTGGAGTAAAGGCTGTTTGCCAAACTGTAGGCAAGGATGTTCAAGTCGGCAATAGGAATTCCACAAGGGCGTTTTACTGCCTTCTTTGAGGCTGGTGGGGAAATGCCCCACCTAATGAGAGTTAAATCTTTGCCGCTGCACTCTCAGCAGAGGTAGAAACTAATTTGAGGATAATTTTACAAATATCTGTATCAGACAGTTATTTTCAAGTCCCACAGAGCTGTCATACTACCATCTTTCCCATAATTTAACTACAGACATATAGGTGAAGAATAATTTGCAGTGCTGTCATAAGAAGCATTTTCCTGATGACTACTTGAAATATGTTTCATTCATATACCCCCAAAACAAAATGTTCATTAAAAAATTTCTATCAGAAAATTGGATTGTCTGCATATCAAGAGGTTGAATTTCTTCCCAAAATCAAGATAATATGCAAAATATTCTATATTTTAAGAGGATATTCTATATTATTCTATGTTATTCTTTATTATTCTAAGAGGATATCGACATTTAGACATAGATGTAATTCTCCAATTCTGCCATAGGTTTTCATTTTCATTCTTACTTTTTTGTGTGTGTTTGTTTAATTGCAAGAGGAACCAAATTTCTAAAATCTGAAATGTTCCAAAAGACTCAATTCATATACAGCATCCTGTAATACACAGCATCTCAAATCCCCTATGAAGCAGACCTCTGCTTCTAAAGCATCTCATGCAGTATGCTTTAGACAAATATGATGATTTGCCAGATTCAGCCCCTCTCCATACCCTTCCTATTTGTCAGAATATTCCAATAATGCCACACACTCATAAGACAAAGGCTGAATGTCTTAGACTAATACTTAGGTATACCACATCTACACCAGAATTTAGACAACATTAATGTTCTTAAATCTGATTGTGGTTCCCAAAGAATTTACATATTTATGACAGCATAGTTCATTTAAATTAAAAAAAAAAAAATCTGGATTTTATTGGTTGGTTGGTTGGTTTTGGTTTTGGGGTTTTTATTACTTCTTTAAAGTTTTTTTAATGGTATCTTTTCTTGGGGGAAAAAAAGGGTGCCCTCATATTACTAGTGTTGTCAAGGGTAACTAATTATTATTTAGTTTTTGGTATACTCATATTCTCTGCATAATAGTTTATGTTGTCTCCTGGTTCATGCTGTGAAGTCAGCTGTGGAGGTGATTTATCTGACTCTCGATTGTCTTGGCAATAGTCTGACTTCTTGTTTTGTTTGTTTTGTGAAAAGAGGGTATTCCCACAGATGATCTAATATTGCAGCTCAGCTCTTAGAACACTTGTAGCACTTGTCAGCTGTCATGAGAAACATCTGAGGAGTATTAGCAGTCTCCTGTCTCCAGTGAATTATTTTTCATGCCATTTCCATGACCTCATTTCCATGGAGACCCCTATTTCTCATTACGAGGGTTCTCCCCCCGTTTTCATGCTGTTACATGAGAACTATAAAGTCCTTTCAGCCCCTGTAGTATTTAATGAGGGAGTTCTGGTTCTAAGATGACTAGTCAACAATGAAAGCTCTATCTGAAAAGCCAGGAAGTGTAAGGAAAAAGTAAATTGCCCAAAAATCCATTTTAATTAGTTTTTGCTAAGAAAATTAAGGAAACCATTTTAGACAAGCAGTTAGAAATAGGAATTTAGAAGAAAGTGAGTTATTATTTCAAATTATGCCCAAATGGAAAGTAGCTTTGTTATTTTAAGTAGAGCAACATCACCTTGGTTCATTCATTACCTTGGTGAGAGCTAAAGCCCACTCCTGTATGAGGGGAGAGATACATGGCACCCAACTAACACAGTCAGTGTCAGGAGCAAAGAACTGAGAGGATTCCTGTAATACAGCAGTGTTGCACTTCCTCATACACTGGATAAGACCAGCTTTGGTAGAGTGGTGAAAGAAACACTTTATTTAAAATATTTTTTTTATTTATTTTAACAAAAAACTAAAAACAAAACCACCCATCAAATCAACTAAAAAGGAAACTTATTCCCTTATCAAAGAGAACGTGCCAAAGGCACACTGGCACATATGAGTATGAGAAGATAGCCAAGTACGTATTATTGAAGGATGCCTAAATAATGGAAATAGATGCTATGACTCAAAGTACATTCATTTAGTTTACCTAAGCCTCCTTGCAGAACCGCAAAATAATTTTTAGAATACAGACTGCCAATTCATGAGAAAAGGTTGTAAATAAGGTGTGTCTTGGAACAGTCAGCTGCTTCCTTAATGGAGTTAGAAGAAAATGTTGATGTAATGAATGGATAACATAAAATTGGGAAGAGTTTTGTTGTTAATAGAGTATGATTGGGATATCATTTGAGGAAAAGTGAGCTAGAATACTCAGGGTGAGAATGGTTCAATAATTAAATAGCAATATAAAAGTAGAATTTGAACCTCAGGATTAAACATTTTGAAGAGAGAATTTTTCAGTTAAGAGCAATGGTGAGGAGAAAGAAACTGAGTGTCTCTTGACCAGAGATGTGCACAAGCACTAGTGGCATGTGGCAATGAATGGGATAAATTAAATCACAGGGTATGGTGGGAAAACACATCCAGAACAGACAGGGAATGATGAATAGTGCCATAGATTTCATAGTGAGATGTAATCTAAGTTCTGGTTACCATTGCCAAGGAAAGATTAATTAAGACAGAAACAAACATGAGGAGGGACATGAACAATGTGAGCACAAGAACAAATATATGCCCACACATTTATTTAGGCTGAACACTGACAGGGAGTTCAATGTGCAGAGCTCACAGGAGGAACAGTGGCCAGGTAATGAGCTTGGTTTCATGTTTGGACTCTGGATCACAGTTTTCTGAAACACCAGGGGACAGGAGCAGCATTTCAGAAGACCTGCCATGTTCCATGCTGCAGCTCTTGGAATTTGACATGCTCTTCTAAAGCCCTATTAAAGTCATTTATTATGGGGAAAAAAAGGAAAGTAAAATACAATAGTTCTTTCTTATGGGAAACTTACATCTCAAACTCTCAGCAAATTTTCCCTGAAACTTCCCAAAAAATATCAGCCCATTGCCATCACCAGCTATGAGCATGCAAATATCAATAAAGATAGATTAAGATAAGCATTATATAGATGGATTTAGATAAACATTGTATTTATATACACTTAAAATATAATATATATTTATAAATATTGTATGTGTGTATATATATATACACACACACATCTAAGATATAAATAACAGCTCACTGGGATAGGAGCTCCTACCCTAATATTGCTAGATATATAAAATTAATCTTTACAAATTGGAAGTCTTTTTCTCCAAGGATTTTGGCACTATGAAATTTTTTCAAAACCTGAAAATGGGATCTATTGTAAGAATACTTAGCAATATTTACATAGTAAATATTATATTCTTAATATGACAAAAATACTCAAGATCTGCACTGAAAGATTAATAAAAATTAAGATGATCACATTGAAATCTCTGTTCTTTCATAAGTATCCAAAATTTCAAAATTGTCATTCATCATCTTTCTTATGTCTTCATCCAGCTCTATTTTGCTCATTATCTCTCCTTCAGCACTGACATTTTCAACAATATCACACAGAGTATGTCTTTTTGTTTTAAGGAAAGAACTGGAAATCCATTCAACAGAGATACTGCTTTTACTTCATCTGCAGTGACACTTAGGGTATCAAAGAGGGATCAATACCTGTTTCATTGCACTAGATGCTCTGTGAACAGCAGCAGAGAAGCAGCTCCTTCCCTGAGAGCTCTCTGCATGACACACAGGGTGAATAAGCAGGCAAAGGAAGGAATGGAGAACAGTTAATCACAAAGGCATGTACTTACATTATTATTCTTATCATTCACTGCATTATTTTGGCACGCATCATCAACTCTCTTAATCTCTTTATATATTATTAGTGTTAATAGCTCTGTATTAGCAATTCTTTTTGCTCCTGAAAGAACAAGGGAAGAATACGGAGATTCAGCTTCTGTCTCTGACATTTTAGTGCAGACCTGGGAAATGCATTTATTAAGGTATATTCTCACACCATACACTGATAATTTTGTCTTACGCATTTCAGCTGAAAACAGCACCACAAATGTGTTAATATTATCAAAATAGTTAAACCCACTGAGCAGATACAATTCCTACAGCAGCAGCAGCAGCCAAATCCCAGGATGCCCTCCTGCAGTATTTTCATGCACCAAGGTACTGTTGATCAGCTCTCCAATGCTGTTCCTTGGGTAAGGTTCAGGTACATAACAAGGGCAATGGGATGACTAGGAGCTTTTCTCTCCTTTGGCAAAGCAGTCGTAAGAGCAGTCAGAATTCAAAAATCATCTGCAAAGACAGAAAGAACCGGGGATATTTTTTTCTCATACAGAAAAAGGAACCAAAAATCAACAGAAGGCACAACAAAATATAAAAGGCTGCTGCAAAGTCAAAAGGAATAATTTGTGCTCCACATCCATGATGAATAGGACAAAAAATAGAAGTGAATTTCAACTCTCTATCGTTATCTCCCTCTTGTTACTTCCCTTCCACACATCAGGTCCATGTGATCTCGCCCAGGATTTGAGTCTTTCTTGATTTACCATGAGGTGGAAGGGGGACAAATTTCCCCTCTTAGTGCACAGTCAAAGCTGTCACTGTGATACGGAGGGTGAGAGCTGGAAAAGAAGTGAAATCTGTGCCGACCCTCAGGCTACAAACCGAATGTTGCATTACTGAGCATCAGCTGGGCCTCCAGGGTGACTGTATCAGATGAAACATAAACAACAGTATCTAACGTGACAGATCAGAAATTAAAAACTAAATCTGTCTGAGCAATTTACAGTGGTGGCTGGTTTTAGCCTGGCTTTTTCTTCCAGACAAGAAAAGCCTTCCTTGCATGAATTTATTATGAGACTCTGAGCACAGTCCTGGGCTTTCATAAATGGAACAGCAGGTATTTTTTCTACAGTATTCTCAGGGTATATGGATGCTTTAGGCCTTTCTTTTTCTTTCTTTTTTTTTTTTTTTCTTTATTTTAATTCAAGTTGTATTTATGCTTCATTTGAAGCCAAGAAAATCAGATGCAATATTTCATGGTTTGTGTACCTCATTATCTTACACATATTTTCTTGTAGCATAGTCATCACACTATTACTTGAGTCTCCTCAAATGGTGCATTAAGCAACTTGGGTGAGAGCTGTCTGTTTTGTCTCCCTTCATATATTTTTGAGAGATGTTTCCTGACTATTGGGCTTCGTATTTCAATGCTATACACAAATGGTTTCTACTAGTAAATACACACTGCCTTAAGATCAGCACAGACAATTTATATTTGTGCCTGACTGACACAGGGTAGATGCTGGCAGTCCTGTGGGAATTATTTTGTACCCTCTGGAACTTCAGTTCTCTGTCTGTCAAGGTTGGTCTCACTTCACAAAAGCTCCATCAGGAAAAAATACTGGTCATTACCCTTGTCCTCAAACTTTGGGTGATTGTTTATATTAATTGAATACTTCCTCTGGAAGACTACAAGAAAATAAAAAGGAGACTGAAACATTGAATTTTTTCTTGTCAAACACATTAATTTGAAAAGGTCACAGTACTGAGGATGTAAATACTGCAAGGAGCACAGAGACCTTGGAGTGCCCTACAAGTACTATGTTTGGTATCCCACTTACTTTTCAATTTACTCAAGTCATTCTGAGATTAATCTTCAGATTCAGAGAGCCAAATTCTGGCAGAGACATGAGATTTTGTCTGTGTCTCCAGCAGCAAGATGCCCTGCACAAAAGGAGCACGTCAGTAGTAACCACTGGTGCAATGATCCCTCCACACTCTATAAACATGTGATGGCAGGGGATGGAGGTTTGACCCCAGCCAGCAGCCAAGCACCCACACAGCTGCTTTTCCAATTCCCACTCCCAGGGGGACATTGGAGAGCATAGGAATAGAAAAAGCAATTCAACTTTTGGGTCAGGAAAAAAAAGTCACGCAAAAGCAATGACTTATCTCACAGACAGTACCCTCCCAGACTCCAAGCAATAGCCAGCCTGGAAGCTGAAAACTTCCTTTCTTCTTCTACTGCCCCAGATTTTATTGCTGAGCATGAAGTCATATAGTACAGAATAGAATTTTGACCAGTTCAGGTGAGCTGTCCTGGTTGTGACTGCTCCCACGCTCTGGCTCACCTCCAGATGACTTTCTGGAAGGACAGAGTGAAAATAGTAAGCACTGACCTGATGTCCAGCAGCTATTCATCAAAAATTGATGTGTGATCAACAGCAGTTAAAGCACAAATCCAAAAAGCATCTGCTACGCCATGAAAAAGTTAACTCCATCCAAGTCAGATTCAGTATGCGGACAAGGAATTGTCACTTTGGAGTCGCTCTTGCCTCACCTCAGTAGCTCCATGAGGATGATTATTATCAGCTGGACAATCTTCTGAATGAGATTTTCTGGAGGACATCTTACATCTCAGTTTCATCTGAAAGACAATCGGTTCATGCACTCTTGAACTAGTATAAAATCTGCTCCAGAGCTTGGCAAGTCTTCCAGAAGAGCACAGCTCAGCTAAGCTGCAACATTAATGTGGAAAACACGGAGCTTGTTCCCAGCTATCAGCCAGCCTTGTGCCAGAAATTCATAACTCCTGAGAGATGTGGTACAGCAAGGCTCAACTTGGAAATCTTGTGGCCACAATTCATCACCAGGTATTAGCCCCCATGCAAATGCCATCTGAGCTGCGAACACAGACTGGTAATTAGAGTGTGAGATTAACTTTTCTGCTCTGCCTGAGAAGCAGGAATTGCCAAAAAAAAGCAGATCAAACAACTGGAAACTATGTCCAAAAAAGCATTACAGATGAAAAAAATTATATTCTTTCAGAAGTCTAGATAAGAGAAAATAACTCCAGGATGTGTTATTATCTAGAAAATAAGGTTTTCTATGGGTTTGCTTGATTTTTTGAGGACTTGGGGGAGGGGTTGGATTTTGGAGGGGAGTTTGTGTTATTGTTTTTGTTTTTAAATTATTTTTGTTTCTTATTTTTTCTAAGTCAGGCAAATTGGGAGGGATTGCAAAAAACCCAGCTGCCTGTAAAGAGGCAGCTTTGCTGTGCTGTTAATACAGGGGCTTTACAAGAGCCGGATGAGAGTGTTTATATGTATTCCTCTGCAAAACTGAAGAGCACATCCAAAAACATAGCAAAAATTCCTTGCTCTATCATATGCATAATTTGGTTGGGCTTTGAAGACAAGGAAGACGAAGATACACTGCTTCAAAACATAAGGCCTCTTTGAGAGACAGGCTTTATTTTAATCTCCCTGGAGAGGTTTCTGTGGGGAAGACAAACCAGCTACCCAAGCACTATTGCCTATTACAGCCACTTTCTGTTCTTCTGAGAGGATTACCTGGCTGTGTGAGCAGGGCCAGAGATTTATCAGTCCCCTGCAAGGTGGGCTCCCAAGGCAGGGTGGCATGACCAAGGGAAATATTGCCAAGGGAAATACTGCAAACTGTGTATGGGCTGCATTTCACACAGTCACATTGAGAGCAACCTGCCTAGTGGGTTTTTTGATTTGTTTTTCCAGTGGGTACATCTGAAGAGACCTGTCTGTTACAGTATAAGTTCTTTATGAGAAATAATTAGGCACAGAGAGGGCCCAAGGGAAGCCAGGGGAGATAATCTAACCCAGGATGTCCCAGTGCAATTAGGATTTTCAGAGACAGTGTACAGTAATTTC
>VRYO01002772.1:72004957-72052850 GCA_009812075.1 Sialia sialis
TTGTTTTTACTTTGTCATGGAAGGAGGAAGCTTGCATACCTTTCCCAATTCAATTTTACTTAGTTTATCATTCTGGCATTATTATTTTTCATGGCCCTATTTTTTTCCCAAAAAATTTCTTTAAGAGGCAAATGCTCATACTTTTTTTAATGTGTCTAGAAAAATAATATTCCTGTTCTACAAGTCTTTTCAAATTCACTCAGTTCATACCCTCCTTCAGAGCAAATACACAGAAAGCTTTCATAATATAAACAAAGATTCAGTAAGAATACTGAGATGGGATTGAGGTGACAGCTTTTCAAATAAGTATAAAACTAGCACCCTTCCATTAGAAACCTGGATTTTTTAATATTTCCAAAGATGTATGATTTCAGGAAGGGAAATAGAAAATAAACAAAGGGTCAGGAAACAGAAAGTACAGTAAGTAATTTTTCATATCATGTTATTGACATTGTCAGTATCTCATCCCTTTTTATCCTAAGCAGCGCAGTTTACCTGCCATGTGGTTCACTCCTCAGCTGAAGAAGGAAAAGTCATGGCCATGGATGTGACAGGAACTGTGCTCCAGGATCAACTCACTGAATATTCCCATTCTGCCAGGGTCACTCAAAGATACAAAAGGCCCCAGGGACTTCAAGCTGCACAATAAAATGTATGCCAAACACTTAGGACCAACTCAGATCCTATTCTAGAAGT
Organism: Sialia sialis; assembly: GCA_009812075.1. Taxonomy (NCBI): domain Eukaryota; kingdom Metazoa; phylum Chordata; class Aves; order Passeriformes; family Turdidae; genus Sialia; species Sialia sialis. Next base: position 72,005,654 of record VRYO01002772.1, read on the forward strand.
TAATTATTATGATTGGTAATAACTCCTACATTTATTTGTGTAAAACTCTTTTTATTATGATTTTCAGTCACTTGTAATCTGACAGGTCATTATTTCTGAAGCTATATTCTTGTGCTTAAATTGTCTCAAAAGGGTTTGTTGATAATTCTACAAACTCTCTTAACACTTCTGTGATGATTTTCTTGTTTGGAAAAATCCAAGACTCAAAAGTTCCTTAAAGAATTAAGGTGCCTCAAATAATGTTTTTTTTTCTCAAAGAGCAAAAGAGGTGAAGTGATGGATTTGCATGGTACACAAAAATATATTGACTTAATGCTAAGTCTAGATCTTTGAAGTATGCTGGATGCTGTTCAAAATGAAGCATTTATCTTGAATCAGATTCTTTGCTGTTGATGCACCCCTATGATGGGCAATAGATCATGAACACTGAAGAAGTGCACCCAGCACAAATAATTGTGTAAGAGTTCTGGGTTTGGGAGACCAGTCTCATTATCACAAATTTAGAATTATACTTTAAAACAGTTCAGAACTCTCACTATTGTCCTAGGAAGGACTCAGACTTTGTTATCTCTGTTGTCAGGAGGACCTGGCTGGAGAGCTGGCTACAAGGGGTCAGAATGGCAGCCCAAATCCTTTTCCACTCTTGGGCTGCCTGCATGTTGTTGTTTAAGCCATCATCCTTGATCTCCTCTCATTAGGTGCATGTGCATCACATCAGTTCTTCTTAGCCCTTTGTTCTGTTTTTTAGGCATTACCTTAAACTCACACCTCCACAGTTTCCTTGCAGTATCCCCTGCATGCTTGCCAGACACTGACAGGAGGCGTTTTCTTTCCAGAGCTCCTTCACTATCCGCCTTGTATCATTCAGTTAAATTACCTGAAAAATCTCTCAGTCAAGCAGCAGGAGATAACAAACTCCAAATGACCCATGTAGTGTTTGCTGCCACGGCTATGCACATTTCTGGAGAAGTGATGGATGAAAAGGGAGAGCTGAATCAGGTGCAAAAGACACAACAGTGGCATAAAAATTTTGCAAGCAGGTTTTGGTGCAGAAGAAAGTGCAATAAGAATGTCAGGCAATGTCCCTAATTATATTCCTAGATTAACTATGGTGGAAATTTCAACCTATGTAACCTTAAAAAAACCCCACAAAAACCCACTAAACCAGTAGCAAACTAAGTACTGTAATTTTACGCCTATAAGGCGCACCGGATTATAAGGTGCACTTCCAGGTTGTCAGCAAATTTCCGAACTTTGTCCATATACAAGGCGCACCAGACTATAAGGCGCACTTTTTTTTTGCAGCGAGGATCCGCACACAACAAAGTAATGAATTAGTAACAGCTCAGGGCTGCATGGGCTTGGCTTGGCTTGGCTTGGGACTGAGCAGGCTCGCACTTCCGGTTTGGCAAATTTCTGAACTTTGTCTATATATAAGGTGCACTGGACTATAAGGTGCACTTCTGGGTTTTGATCAAAATTTTAGTCAAAAGAGTGCGCCCTATAGGCATGAAATTAATGTTCTCTGAAGCTAAACTATTTATATTACATAAAGTCCATAAAGGACAGCATGCATGACATGTGTTTGAAATTATGTGGTACCTACACTGTAATTGAAAAGCCATTAATAAGGTTTAACTAAAGAATAATTTTACAAAAGCTAGAAAAATGCTTCAGATTCCTGCTTCAGCAAATAAAACCGCTATGTGCATTTGGTAAACCATCACTGCAAGCAGAACAGACTCTAAAGGAAATGCAGAGAAATCAGAGTTCAATCTAGCCTACTGAAAAAAATTATTGCTACTAGAGAGTACTAAATAATCAAATAAAAACTAATCTTGTTATGTAACTATTGCAGGATCACATATTTTCATTTCCATAACAAAAAAACCCAAAAAACTAAAAAAAACCAAACACAAAAAAAAATAGAGGAAGAGGCTAAATGTATTAGTGAAAGAGTATCTGACAAATGTTATTCTGAAATTATTTGAACAGTCAGATGACAACTGCAGCAACCAGTATGCAGAGAGAAAATAATGCTTGTATCAATATTGGTACTTGCTATTCTCCCTGATTACAAAATACAGAGAAATGTAAAAATTCTTCCAATCTACTGACTTAGTGGACTTTCAAACAACATCAACCTTGATGAATCTAACAGATCTAAACTGAAGCTTAGAAGCTGAAGAGATTTAGAACCACTGTCTACATGAAACAAACAAACCCCATTTTCCTGATTGGATGCTTGCAGTGTTGAAAATTTAGATTATTTCTATACACAGCCTTCATCTCCATAAAAGCACATTTGCAATATGGATAAATCGCCTGTAAGATGACAACCACCAGCTGAACCTAACTTCTCTGCAGGAGTATCTCCAATGATACTGTTGGAATGAAAGGCAGATTCAGTGCACATTTTCATCATTTGCCTGCTGGGAAGCCTTTGGGCCTGCTCTGTGATATTTTCTAATTACTCTTGGGAAAACCTTATCTTGACTTGTGTGGGCCGGCACAAGACTCCGCCTTGGAAAGCATGACCATTCCTGGCCACATCTGCAGCATTACTGCATGACCAACACTCAGCTGCCTAAAGGGGTCTGACACACCTAATTTTTACTCTGAATCTGTCCATCTTCCATTTCCAACATCCGTACCTTTTTATTATACACTGTTAGGTGAAGTATTATCAAAATGTCATTCCCCACCACCATGGATAAGCTTGACTGCCCATTTTTCCTGAACAGCAAAGGACCAGAAATCTCTTACCCAAGATTTCTTTTAATTCATTACATAGGTCAAGGCTCCATTCCCTCCAGTTTTCAAGGCTGAATAACTGGGCATTTTTTAAGTAGCTACTGTGACTAATGGTTCTGTTGCACCCAAATATCTTCATTTAAATGTGTTTGATGTCATACCAAATGATTTTTGGAAATCAGTTTATTGCAGTGATGTTAACACAACAAGTAATATGCTCAAGAATACACTAAATTAGTTAATGCTAATTTGATTGCCTTTATAAATTGCTCTGTTTATCCCCATTGTTTATTAAGAGCCATTTATACTGGCCGGTGCATTATTTCATTTGCTCTAACTGAAGAATTTACATCTGCCTTGGCATCATATTTATTCCATTAAATTCACACACAAAAACTGGGTTTCTTCCAAAGGCATTTTAAAATTAATATTCATGACTTTGAAGATCCCCGATGCAGGTCTCCCAATATTTTGGGCAGAAAGCATAGCTACGTACCTAATTAAACAATTAGTGAGCAATAAATATTTAAGAAACTAAATTAACTAAGACAATAACAGATTTTGATGGATAAACTTGAGTTTTGTAGAGATGTATTTTCAGGAAAAACTCCCACTTTTTCATAAATCATTAATGTTGGTACATCATAACATCATTTTATGAGAAAATCCAGGAGAAAGGAAAAGCAGAAAAAATACATGAAAGATTTTTCCCCTGAGATATTTCCATAATTATTTTATGGCAAAAAGCTGTACTGGAGTGAGGTGATGTGCTTTGGAGCTGCTCTTTGAAGCTTTCAGCAGCAAGTGGCTTCCTCCCCAGCATGTGTTTTAAATGTTTTGCTGGATTACAGTCCACCTGCACAGAACTGCTCTGACCTTTTTACCCTTCCAATATTTCAAACGTTTGACCTGCTTTCCATCCTGCAGTTTTGCTTCCGAGAATACTCTTGAAATAATTATGTAAATGTCATCTTAATGCATTTTCACTGCCACATTCATTTTCAGACCCCTTATGATGTTATCTTTTCACAATGCCAGAAAAACGTGAACCAGATGTGATGAACACAAAATATAACAGCAGGGATTTCCCTCACAGCAATCATGATATTCAGGTACTTAGAGGCTTGCCATGAAATAATAGAGCTATTTTTACTGCAAGAATATAACACATGTAATAGAGTTTAAAGTGTATTAAAGATGTATATACATATTTACTGTGCTGAGTAATACTGGACTACAAGAAAACACTTCAACAATGAAATTAAATCCAACACAAAATTTCCTTGTTATTCCAAAATTTGCCACAACCATTATGGATTTCTTTTATATTCATAGGTAGTTGATTTTCTGCATTCATTTATCCTATAAGTACAGTAAAAAGGTGAATAGCACAAGCTGAGCTGCAGACTGTTGGCATCCCACATAATTGCATATTGACATTCATTAGTCAGTTGACTCTTGAAATTGTGCTAACAGACTAAACACAGTTCTATATTTGATTGCTCAAGACCTTTGGCTTAGACCTCCTGGGTGAAAGCACAACCAAGTCTTTCAGTCAAAGTGTCTCTTGCTTGTGACAAACTGTTTATGTGTGTTGGACTCTTTCCTAAACAGCATCATCTCTTCGCAATCCCACTCCGTAGTCAAAAGTGAGAATAGTGCTGGCTCCCTTCTATTACTCTTCAGCAAAGAAGCTTGTTTCTATCAATCTTCCTTATTATTTGACTTGCTTAATATACTGTGTGAGGAGCCAGACTGGAACTGAGGCACTTCACCTGTCCTGAAGTTGATAGGGTGAAGCAGGGCTCTGCAGACAGTCCTTTGCCATGCACCCAAGTTTTTTGCCCTGTAATACTAACGGCAAGTGAGCTGCCCCTTTTCTTCTTCTGTACCAAATCCACATCCAGCCATAAAGAATATGAATGACAGCTGCAGGGTGACTCCATTTCCTGCTAAAGTCACATTATATGGAATATGTCCTGTGATTTGACCTGGTGAATTATAAGTGAAACAGTATTGGTGGCACCTATGCTTCCATGTAGGTCTCGTCAATCACTCATCATTTGTAAAGAGGTCTTTATCATGATTGCCTCACAGACTTTGGGGTATTTTAGAAATGATATGAATATTGTGACTACAAAGAGGACAAAAAGGTGTGAAAATCTGTAAGGGGATTGCCAGGAAAAGTCATAGTTTGACTCAATGCATTAAGCTCTTAAAGATATAAGGTTGAAGCATTATTTTATAGCTTTTTGCAAAGACATTGAGAGCTTCTGCTTAGTGGCTTCAGTCTTCATTTTTCTCCTTTCACTTTTTATGTTTATACTGGGCCTGAGCCTTACCCCATAAAACCTGCCACAGACTTGGATGGTTATTCTATCTTTTGACAAAATATTGGGGTTGGCCATGAGCTCCCACGCATCTGCCATTTGACCTCGGTGAATTATAGCTGGATTAGGCATGCCATGTTTTATTAGCTCAATGTAGCTGCCTTAGAGAAATCTGCACTCTAGTGCACAGATTTCTTTTGCTGTTCATGACTCAAATTCTGCTGAAACTTCTCAGGATTTCTCTTAGCACCAATACTAAATTTTATACAAAACTCATTAAAAGACCCTGAGATGGACAAGTCAGTCTGTAGTAGAGTATCCTCAAACCACAGTTTTCATATCTTCAACAGGATGAAATTTGCTAAGGCTGAAAAAACATTTTTTAGCACATCTTAGAAATCTGTCATAACCATATGGATTTTTAATATATACATTTCTAATCTTAGTTCTGGTTATATGACTATATTAGAGCCTAAACACATTTCTGAATTGGTGTTGAACATGTCTGATTTAGACTAAGGTAATGTTTATTGGCAATCTTTCCTTGTGTTAGAAATAAAAAAATCACTGCTGTGAACTATGAGTCAGTGACTAAACAATGCTGAGTTTTGATAGGGATTTGACATGGCTCTGAGAGACTGACAAAATTCAGATAGATGATGCAGGGGTGTAGTCTTGCAGTGCGAATAGAAAAGGAAAAGAAACATGGGAATGTGTCAAATTCTGATTCTCTGAAATTGAATTCCGACTGAATTAAATAGCATCAGAAATTCATCCTACTTATTAATGTGTATGCTTATTGGGGAGGGGCAAGTGTATTAATTTTACAATTCAAGCTTAGAGAAGCTGGGCAAATCAAAAGTCAGAATCCTGTGCTACCTCAGTTCTGTTTCTTTATGGAAACACCTTCTGATACAGTCTCTGCTAACACTGCTACACAGTATTATTTCCATGGTATCCCTATCTGGTACAAACTGAAGAGATTTACAGGTACAAATTATGGTAATAACGACAAGGTTTAAAAAATATTTGTAGTAGAAACAGGTAGTCAGCTTAGAATCTAATTATAAGGACTGTTGGATAACGTACTTTGTGATTCCAAGTCACAAAAATATTTTTCAGTTATCTTCACAAGACACTTCTGAAACCAAATCCACATTCCGACAAGTCTGGCTTGATTTCAAGCCTCAAAGCAACATATTTTTAGCTCCTCTTGTGTCCCTTTTGTCCAACCCCTGACTTCACAGATAAATAATCTCATAAGGGAACCTTATGTAGAAGGTGAAAGTGGACAAAGAGGAGCCTGTGGAACACAGAGAAGAGCGTGGTCTATGCAGAAAGGAAACGAAGCATTTCTGAAGCTGGTCTGGCTCTCCAAGCCCTTTCCTATTGCCAGGGCTGGGACATCACCTGTGGCAGCCTCCACAGCCCTCATCTTGTGCTGCTCAGCAGCCAAGATGTTTTGTTCTGCTGGACCACCTGGGCTGGCAATAGCTTTTTGCCTTGTAAGCAAACAAACTGTGTTTTCCTTCTTTCAAGCTTTTCTTTCTTCCATTTGAAATAAATAGCATTCTAATTTTGAATACAAGTGAAACTTAACATAGAAAAAAAATATGCTTAAAGATGAAGAGAGATGCCCACCACTCTATTAACTTTTTTGCACTTTCCCTACAGAAGTTGTTTCTGTCAATTTATTTTCATTTCAGCTGAGCAAAACGGGAAGGAAAGAGCAGGTTGACACAGATGGTTGTCAGCCAAGTGATGACTGCAGCTGAGAATGACTGTACAAAAATATGCAGCTTGCTAAACTGTGTATTGTTTGGCTTCCATGTGTATCAAATGTCAAAGGAAATAAAATTTGGAGAATATATTTAGAACTCTTTTCTAAAGACTTGTTAAATTATTGTTGTAAAATGAAAGGATGGTCATCTGTAAAGGAATAGAATTGAAGAAAACACAAAAATGAATTAATCCTGCACCCAAAACATCTGAAAACAGAACACAGAGCAGCCTCTTAAATAAAACCCCTAAATAAAAAGTCTGGTTTAAGAGTTATTTGGGTCTTTTACACGTGCAGTCCTATTGAGGTCACCCAGAGAGAGTTATTTGAAAGTTAGACCAAGTTAAAGGTCTGGTTGAAGATTTTTGAACCCTACTTCTAGACACCTGTTTTAAAAGCATCTCTTGGATCACAGCTAACCACATTGTACTTAGTGAGGAGAAAAATTTAAAACAAGCTAAAACAGTCTTCCTAGAGTTAGTTAGTTAGAGTGCTGCCAACTTCAGGGTGGGGGCAGACTCTGTCCTCACAGGAAAGCTGCAGGATTTTAAATAAAATTGACCTTATTTCAACTTGGATCTGTCTCGAACCAAGGCTAAGCCTAATGTAGACACACTCAAATCGATTGCAATGTTGCCTGTGTCATTAGCTAATTTAAATGTACATGCATTAGCAGATTGCATCAGTTCAACTAGATTGATCTTTAAATTGCCTTGTCTAAAGTTGTGCCATTTCTAGGGAGCCAAGGGTCTCATTTGGAAGAGAGGGCTGCCAAAACAACTTACCCTTCTCCTACCTGTCAGCTCTGCAGAGCACTACCCAAATCTGTCAGTAAACATCTAAGTTATGACTGATCAGCTAGCATTAATCAACACTCCAACTAATACTCATAAAACTGTGCGAGACCATTCCCAGGAGAAAAACCATTGAGTTATACACAATACTGCTGCAATTCTACTGAGATTAGTTAAATTTTACCAGGCATAACTTTGGACCATAGCAGACATAAATATTGGTAGCATATGTTCTGTAGTCAGAATTTAGACAACTAAGTCAATGATGACTTTTGAATACTTGAATTTTTTTCTGCTCTTGAACTGCTGCCTCTGTGAGCTCCAAAGACTGACAACCAAGCATAAACTAATTTTAAATTGTGTGTCCTTTCCCTAACAGCTTTCAGAGCAATGTAATCTCACCTTCATTCTAGTAGGGTAAAACTCAGGTACAGAAAATAAGTGTGAGATAATGAATTTCTCTTACTTTCCTTGATCATTAATAAATGAGGTTATTTACCTCCTTGACTCCTGGAATTAGTTGTGACACAACACCTTTATACAATCAGTTTGTTCTGAAAACCTGATAATAGGAACCCATCTGCTTAGAGACATAAAGGAGAATTCATTATATGCCCAGTAATTACTTTCACTGCAACATAAAGAGATTGCATGCACAGCTTCTTAGAGTTAAACGTGCTGTCAAAAAGAGCACCTTGATGTGGGGGAATAAGAGGAGCTAAAAAATGTGATAGCTAATAACAACATTTAAGGATTTTAACAGGAAAAATTTATATTGCGCCGTATTGTCCTTGTCCCTAATTGCAGAGAAACCAACATCTTTGTGTGGGATTTCAAAAAAGCTGTTCCTAAGCGCCTCCACTGCAAACAACTCCATTCCCTATCTACCTATATTATGACAGACAATGACTTGTATAAAATATCAATTTTCCTATAAAAGAAGAAAGGACAAAATGTCAGGTTTGATGCCTAATCATTGGCTTTCCCCAAAGCTGGCAAAGCCTCCAAGCCCTGCATCGGGAGTTTGTATGTGATTGAACATCAAATGTTAAGGCCACATTAAGAATACTACTGCCAGACTCCCAAGCAAACCTTTCCTATCTCTTTACCAGGAAAAATGGGACCAAAGCCTTGAAGGATGAAGTTAAATGAGCTGGGTTAAGTGGTGAGAAGCAGGTGACTGGAACTTAATCTGTGAGGAGACAGAAAAAGTGAAAATAACACTCCTTTGATCTTCCTGACGTGCTGGCCAGATGGTCCTCACTAATTATATTTCCCCTTGTGGTTTTAATTATCAAACATGTACAAACATTTACAGTGGACAAAAGTACATCTCTGTTTAAATGCCACTTTTCAATTGTTTTATCCATGGAATAGTATAAGTCCAGCACTTTTCTGATTCATATTTTCACTTTATGAGCTGAAGTCTTCCAGTTTTCTTTTCCCACTTCCATTCCATTTCTTAATATCTTTCATTCTAATGAAACATGGCATGCTAAGAGACCATTATTCTTGGAAATCAGGAGGGTTTTAAACTGCCTAAATATTCCTTTCATCCAGGAATAAAGTTGCAAAGACAATTAGCATGCTTGAGGTTAAAAATACAGTTAAGTGCTTTGTCAGATCAGGCTTTAAATACAATCTTATGCCAATAAATATGAGATACTCTTCTTTGACTTGGCTCTCTGCATCTAAGACTACCTAAGACCATGCTCAGTAAAAACAAAACTATTCTAAATACAGCGCTGCAAGGATTTGCTGGAGAATTTTGTAGCAGCTAGATTTTCTGAAAGATAATATCTTCTAAACATTATAAAATATCACTCTCCCAGAGGATTTACCTCTTAAGCACATGTTGAATATAACTAGTCAGCCTTGACAGAAGTCTCAGCCTAATGATATTTTTCCTTGTTTTTTAATCATACAATAAAAGCTCTCACACTTGATGCAATTAAATATCCAATGACACCTTCAAAACAATAATGTTAATGATAGAATATTGACAAAACTAAAAGTATAATCCTGTCTCCACTGACATCAATGGCAAAGCTTCCACTGTTTTCCTTGAAACCAGGATTTTGCTAGAGTCATTACATTCTGCCTATATAAATTCCTCTTACATTTACAATTTTTATTGTCAAAGGGATGATCAAACCTGCACTAGGGTTGGTAGAAAGCCAACTCCTGTGTAAATTTGCCATGAGCAAATATATTACTTTTTCCCAGTGCTTCTCTAAGGACTGCATACTTTTTGCCCAGCCTTTCATGTTCATGACCAAGTCTAAGAGAAGCACACTGACAAGTTTCCCTTGAAATGGAGAGTAAATAAAGCATTCCCAACACAGTACATCTGTGACAGGGGTGAGATGGAGGAAGGAACAGCTAGGAGAAGGCTTTACTGTCATGGTTTTAGCTTCCACTGGATTTACATCCATGTCCTAGCAGCTCTCCTGGGACTAAGACACTGGAACATAGAAGCTGTGGATGCCCCATCAGTAGAAGTGTTAAGGTCAGGCTGAATGATATTTTGAGCAGCCTCATCAGGTGAAAGTTGAGATCCCTTCCAACCTAAATCCTTCTGTGCTCCTGTGCACCTATGATTTCTCAAAGGTTCCTGAAATCCAGCAGATGCCTTCTATGCTGATTCTGTGGGCTGCTCCCATCCCTGCCCCCACCAGACCACTCCTGCCCTTGCTGTCTCTTTCACCTGGCCCACAATTCATTCCCAAAATTTCCTTCCCTGGAGGAAAAGTGCATGCAGAAGAGGTGCAGATGCCATCATGCTTTGGGAGAGGAGGTGTGTCACAGGCAGCTTGAAGAGTGCAGATCTAGCCTGTGTCAGAGGGGCTGCCTTACCCTGGAGTTTACAAGAGTCCTGGATGCCTTCTGAAATTCAGCTGCATTTTTTGCTAAGCATTAAATGTGGTATAAATGGTTATTTATAGCTAGTAACACTGAATGCAGTAATCTTTTCAAATCCTTTAAAGAAATTCAGAAAGATGTGGTTGAAAACAACTTCCTACATTAATTCCTGCATTTTAATGTTGTTTGTTTTAAAATAAGCCTGTGAGTTTGTACACTCTCTTTTGGTGTAATATGTTCTGCAATTAAATACAATTGAAGAAAACTTATTAATAGATGAATAAGCTTCTGCTTTTAGCTGCTATCAATGGTCTAGCCTATTAATCAGAAAGAATGATGGATGGTCACATGGGGGCATTGGAGATATTGGATATGCAAGCTGTACTGCCATCTACTATGACTGAGTTTTATCTTACATATTTCAGTATTTAAATTAGCTTTGGTAGCTTCCCTGTGTCAGATAGAAAACCTTGAAGTATCACCTCTCTCACTAGGAGGGCTTTTTTGCTTCTCTGTCACAGACAGTAAATAGGGTCCATCCAAACATTGTTTTACAATTCCGCAGTTCAAACCACAATAGTTGATAAAACCTGATAGATTGGCAACTGTCCTGCTATTGATCAAGGGCTGCTAAAATAAAAATAGAAACCGAGGCAGTACCTGGCAGCTAGATTTGGCCATGTTTGTTTGAAGGATGTCATAAGTATTAGATGTTTCGCTCTCATTAAACCTCTGATGTAATCTTTCATCCTCTCTGATGGGTGTCACTGCGAATGAAAGAAGAGGAGAAGGATATCAAAGCTGGAAATCATTCTGGGTATTTACTACATTTACGATATTTCCAACTCAAATAAAAATTTTAGTTCTAAAAAATGCTAATGATGCAGTAGAAGGAAGAATCCTTGGAGGATTTTTGACATTCACTGTCTGGGGAATTTAACCTCACAATTTAGCTGGAAAGAATCAATAATCTAAATCCACCTATGCAATCCTGAATATTTACCTGCTGAAGTTGCCTGACAGAGATAAAACAAAACCATGTGCAGCTTTTGTCTTTAAAAAGGAAATAAATAAAGAAGTTTCCAAAACCCAAAGGGAAAAATATAGGCATATTTAATAGTTTAGGAGGTTCATAGCAATATGACTGAATTCCCTATTCCCCTTCAAAGCCATCCATGCCAATTTATGAACTAAGAAAAATATCTCAACATAATTTTAAGAAATTAATTTGAGAATAGCATAGCAGTTATATTTGAAAGAATTTATGCATCTAATTATTCAGGTCAAAAAGATGTATATCTGCTGTTTTGAAGAACTATAATTCCAGACTACAGTCTGTCTCCCAGAGGCAATAAAGGAAAGCCTTTCTTATATCTGGGTTGGATGAGTTTTCATGCTTTTCAACAAACAAATCAGATCCACTGGGAATACCGATCAGTGGATATGGTGTTTTATTCTAAGCTCTTATATCCTTGACAGATAATCACAAGAAAGATGACATTTCAAACACAAAGTGTCTGCAAATGAAGAAACTGCCCTATGAGGGCTTTTTCAAATTCCCACCAAGAGAGCTTACATTTGGAGAATAAACAGTCTTTGAGCTTGTAAGATGCCATGAGGTTTCCCTTCACGGTTCTGCCAGCCCCTTTGTGTGTTCAATTTTAATGTCTCAAGCAATTTTCCCCACTCAGGACCAGACCCATCAAATACTTCTAGATAAGATGATTGTTATCTTCATCTGTGACAGGAGGCTATAATGTCATCACAGAATTACATTTGATTTTGTCTCATGTCATTGCATTATCTGACATGTCAACATGAGTTGATTCAACTTAGTTTATTCTTCACTTGTTTGGAATGGATATTAGCAGGAAGCCAATATGTATTTTCCCATCAATGTCTTTAAACTCTTCAGTTCTGGGGTTCTGGTTCTGCCAGTTTGGAAATACACAGCCCCTTTAAAATTTTTTATCAGTTTCTAAAACCCCTTTCGATTCTTGATAAAGAAATGTGGAATTTTGGGCTTTTGCCCTTAAAATTTTGTCTGATATTTGTACTGAAACTGTAATTAGCTTTTCATTCCATGGAAAATGTCTCATGTGCAGCTGTAATGCTGCTATCACCATGTATCAGGAGCAATCCAAGAAAATCATTCTTGCACTTTATTTTGTAGTAATGCAGTTATCAAAGAAAGCAATTTTACATAAGTCCTTGAGAGTCTCTGTAATCCTTCAAAAACAATTTCCAAATGCATCCACCAGACAAAAGTATGAAATAAAATGAGTCTGATACTGCCCTGACTATGCACCTCTCCCTTAGACTCAAGAGTTAGGTCCACTTGCACTGGATTTTCTTTCATAATTTCTCCCACTTAAAAAAAAGGAATATTGATGACAGAACTGCCATCATCAGGGTGTGAGGTTTAATTTTCAAAGGGATCAATACTTTTTTCACCTCGATATAGACAAACACATGAAGAGTTTTTTCAGTTACACGTTCTGTGATCAGTAGCTCTATAGGAATAATTTTGTTATTATTCAGTTTATAAACCTACCTGCTGATTTTATGCAGTTATATAAGTGATAATTTTAAACACCAAGCAATTTCAAGCTAACTGTGTGAAATATCTGGTGTTTAGAGAACTGTATCATACACCACCAGGACTTTTGGCAGCAGTTTTGGTTTTTGGGGGGGATGAAGGGAAGTACAGAAAGGTCAAATACTAAATCACAGGGTTGCAGAGGGAGGTCAGTGGGGTCAGAAGGATTTGCTGCTCTCACAAAGGACACTGCAATCAGTAATCTGCTGTCATGCTGCATGTACTGCTCTTTAAGCACATTTGACATTGATGCATGGGAAGCAATCTGAGTAGAGAGCTAAAAAGGCAGTTACTTCAAACACATGAATAGTGCACTGGAGTGATGATGTGAAAATAGATTTAAGACCAAAATAAACACCAAATCAAAAAAGAAGAAAACACTAATTACCACTGTAGATGGTGAGCCACTTATACAGATTATGCTAGAGCAAACTCACTTCAATTATAAGATTAGTATCATTAGTCTCATCACAATTTGAATGAAAAGTTGTAAAATCAAGGAGCTGCAGACATTGTCTGACTAGCATCAGACACTGCCTACCTGAATGAGCATCCAGCCATTTCATTTGATTCATTAGTCTAAAGACTCTGTCTCCTCCAAGCCACATCAACCCTAACAAAATTAGATATTCAGTTAGCAATGATCTTTGAATGAGTAAATCAGGAATGATATAAGAGCTCCGATTTGGAGCTAACCCGTAGAACTAAAAAATACGGTGAGTTTATGTGGCTGATTTTTAAATGGACAATGTTAGATCAGTCACAAGGGCTCAGGCTTCCCCCAGCCCAGCTCTAATTGCAGGCCTGTCATTAGGGTTTTAATTGAATGTCAGTGATGGGGGACAAGGAGTCAATGCTGCAGGAGTGGCACACTGAGTACCCCAACCTGGCTCATTCCTCAAGTCCCTATCCAGATGCAGCTGCTTTCTTATATCACAGACATAAATACCCACCTGAGCTGACTACCCAAATGAAGCCCATTGTTTAAACAACAATCTGGACATAAATGAGTTTATTCTACACCCTTCTCTTTTTTGTACCTCCATGAAGTATGAAATATTTCCACAGGCATTTGCTCAGACTCCCCTGTTTACACATTTCTCTACCATGTGTCACACCAATATCTTGCTGTGTTGATATGAGTGTTGTCAGAAGTATTACATGGCATATACAGCTGACAGATGAAAGTTGATCTGAAGAGATGTAGATTTACATCCTTTGAGAGGAGAGTCTGAGAGTATTTCCCCTTTCATTTACAAAAATGCAGATAAAAAAAAGAAAAAACCCTTTAAGAATGTACACAGTATTCTGTGCTTATATATGGAAATATTACCTGAGTTTTTTTAACAGAGTATTTATGGGGTTTTTGTTCCCTTGTGAGAAGAGTGAACGTGCCTGAAACCAGCCCAGAGCATAGACTCATTCTGCTCAAGATGCCCAAGGGTGAGGACCTGGGAAAAGCCCTGGAGAGCTGCCCCGGGCATGTTTCCCACAAGGAGTGTGAAGGATGAAGGGCTGACTTCACAGGAGTCACTGCTTTTATTGGGGCTAAGGCTTTCTCTCTGATTTCTGCAGACAAAGTACCAAAAGTTTGGGGTTTTTTAAATCCTTTTTCTCTTTTTTGATTGTAGTAAACCTCTGAACTTTCCAAGTCCCCAGAGGTATAGTGTATATATATTATGTATAGAGTATACACTACACATTGTGTATATATATAGTATATAGTATACCATATACTATATGTACTATATATACTATAGATTAGGCTTCAAGCTTTAAAAGCCAGCCAAACCAGACCTCCACTTTACATTAGCAGAAGCATACACATCTTGTTTTCAAGTCACTTTCATGGTCCCAGTCAAAAGTGACACCTCTCACTCTTTTGGTCACACAAACATATTTTTTAAAAAAAGCTCAAAATTGCAGCAAAGATTTAGGAGGGGCAAGGTAATTCTCAACCTTGTTGCCTCAGCATAAAGGATATTTGTATTGATTCTGTCCTCAAGAGTAATTGAATTAAAATCATTTCACTCATCCCTATTGCCTGTCTTGTGAGCCCTATCAGATGAGACATTTGACACCGAGAAATGCACTTTGCCTGTTACTCAGCAGTGGTCAAAGTGCCTAACAATGCCAGACTGTAGCTGGGTGAAATCTGAAGCTGAATGTTTCAAGGGACCATTATTACTAATGGGCTTTTTTAATTAGAAATCAAATAAAAATGGTAGGAATTTAAAGTGGGAGGAAGAGAGGCACTGAAGTTTGTGAGTAACATTGAAGAATAATATTACAGTTTTATGAGATACTTTTGTCAAGTTACATCTCATCACGGAATAGGCAATGAGAATTTTCAAAAACATCCAAACATATCAGAAACACAGTGTAGACTTCCAAACTGAAATATGGCTTTAGCAGTCTAATATAAAGTATAGACACCAACCTCCATGATGCAGCCTGCTGTTAAGTGACAGGAGAAAATGTCAAAGGCTGAGAAGAGAATCCAGCAAGTCTGAGGCATCCCTTGAAAATATTTCTCTGTCAATGATACTCACATTAGCCCTCTGCTACGGGATCCCAGCTCAGGGTATAGCTTCACCCTTGAACACACTGCATGAGCACCCAGGAGGAGCCAGCTCTCCTGAAGGGAGGCTGAGGCAGAGGCTGGCACTGAATGGGCACCGTTCACTTCTGAGAGCCTAAAGTTTCAGATACATTATGTGCCTGTGGTCCCAAATCACTAAATACATTTTTAAAATTTCATAACAAAAGGCAGAGATGCTTCACTGCAGTGCAAAACACAGAGCTGAAGGGCTGTTACAGCTTCACACTGATGCCACTCATGGAACTCTTAAGAACTAAATTATACAGAAACCACTCGAAACCTCCCTAGCACAGATGAGTAAAATAATGCTCTCTTCAGTACAGCCGCTTGCATATTTCAGCAATACTAAGAAAAACAAATTCTTTCTTGTCATTTGTGAAAATTTGTAGTGAACCCGGGCAGAAACTCACATTAAAGAGCAGGAGTGTGTTTACCAGTACACTGCCATTGTTGCTTGAACAATATATGCAAAACACATTTCTCAAGAATTTACAAGCTTTATGTCAATCTGCTGCCTATTTTTCTTTGAAGACAGGATGGAAAGCTCTACTGTATTATTACAATTTCTCCTTCATAAGTGCAGGAATAATTATTGGAACCAAGCTCACATTTTCACAGCCATTCTGTAAATGCACATCTTCTTGTCATTGTGAATATATATGACATGTATCAAGTTGTATTTATATTCCTCTTCCCAAAAAACACCCCACTGCGAGGATGTGACGAACTTGTGAAAGTAAATGAATCAGAGAAATCCTGGATGTTTACAGACCCATGAACCATGCTAGTACCTGGAGAAAATCCAGCAAGGGAAGGAATAATGTGATCTTCTGCAATGTACTGTTATTCTCAAGAGAAGGAACATTCACCTCATCTCTTAATTGGGATTATCCATCACATAACCTAGGTATCTTTAGAACTGTGATTGCCACAATAGTCTTATCAACCCTAGAGCCCCTAAAACCAGTACGTACAGTAATTTCGCGCCTATAAGGCTCACCCTTTTTACCAAAATTTTGATCAAAACCAGAAGTGCGCCTTTTAGGCCGGTGCACCTTATATACGGACAAAGTTTGGAAATTTGCCAACCCGAAAGTGTGAGCCGCAAGCCAGCAGCGCCAGCGGCCGAGCCGCGCGCCGCGAGAGCCACGGCAGGCAGTGCCGGGAGTAGGAGGGAGTGCCGGGGCCCGCAGCATGAGGAGGGCGCCTGGGGCTGCCTTTAAAGGCTATGCCGATCTGTGAAAACTGTTTGCAAATTGAGCACCTGCCAGTAACCCCATGATCCATTACTAATTTGTTACATTGTTGCATGCGGATCCCTACCCAAAAAAAAAAAAAAAAATGCAGCTTATACGCTGGTGCGCCTTATGTATGAACAAAGTACGGAAAATTACCGACAACCTGGGAGTGTGCCTTATAGTCCGGTGCACCTTATAGGCATGAAATTACTGTGCTTCATTTAACTAATCTCTGACTGGGGGTAGTATGTCCTTTTTTGATAAAGCCTTGAAGATGAACACAGCAAATCTCATTTAAGTTCTCAATCAATCCTTTAATCTCATTCGCATTATTCTGCTTATGATATATAACTTTGGAAAAAAATTAGAAACTGTACCATACTTAGGCATTTTTAGGTGCAAAAATAGCAATATGATGTCTAATAACAGAAACCTTATGTGATCACTAAGTGTAACCAAAAAATTTTATTATTGAAAAAATGTCATATTGATCACAAGGCTTTCTTTTAGCATTTTGCATTGGGAAGTGAATCTAACAATTCAGTGTTAAAATTTAAAAATAATGGAGGAAAATAGCTACTGATTAAATAGCTGAAAACATAAAAGGCAATGTGGATTTGTCACTTCTAACATTTGCATGGACATGTTCCCATATGAACACCAACTCTGCTACTAAGTTTATTAACCATAAAAATCAGTTTCTTGCCTTAAGAAGGTGAAAGCTAAAGTATTCCTGAATGTATTTATCCTGAAAATTTTTCAGATGTTCAGATTTGTTTGCTTGTTTGCTTCCTCACGCAGTGCTGCATTCACCTTCAGTAACTTGGGAACTCAGGTGGGAAAATCTGACACAAGCTACAATAACAACTGTTGAAGAGTGATGACATGCATTTGTTGGGCTACTTGGAATGGCTCTGGGCAGCTGATGCCCTGCTGTAGGATAGCTCTGGCTGCAGGATAGCTCTGGCTGTCCTGATGGACAGGGCACAGGAACAGCTGCAGCACAGGAGTCACAGTGTCTCAGCAGCATTAAGTAACCAGGAAAAGTCTGCTGCACACAAGAGAGCCCAGCAAGGATGTACCCCTGAGCCTGCAGCACTGGCAGCAGCCATTATTTAAGGGACTGTGTTATGCATGCTAGATCTAACAATTGCTGTAATCCGAGAGGGTCTCAACCTCCACAGGTCCCATGGAAGAGTTACATGGCATCATTATATCTGGTCACTACAAAAAGAGTTTTCTTTAGTTGTCTCAAGAGACATCAATGTTCTTCTTAGAAAAAGAGTGAATTGTTGCTGCTCATTAACCTTCTTCCTGTCATATCATATTCCCCCTGCAGCTGCCTTTTCCCCAGCCCCTCTTCTAGGACTCCCCCAATTCAGGTATGGACAGGGCCTGGTTCTGGTTTGCTCAACAAATACAATTTCTGTTATACATGCAGACATTAAAATTTTTTCTGTCATTTCACTCATCAGTATATGTGCACTTCATTGCATGCTATTATCTTTCTGCTACTCTCTGAATCATCATCACATTTGATGCATATTGAGACTGTGATGACACTTTTTTATTAACAGCAAGCTTCATGATCTCACTGTTCATCCCCTCTGTGGAAAACAGGAAAATATGTGGAGAGAATACTCCTTTCATTTACAAGACTCGCTGCTTGATTTCAAGCCAATCTCCTAATATAACTACTCTCCCACACTGAAATTTTTGGCAGTATAACCAGCATAGAAATCCAATGTGAAGATCTGTCACCATTATGCTTCTTGTAGCTATTCACTAGACAGCTAGAAGGCTTTTTGCTTCTTCAAGGAAGGACTCCCGAAAGTCAAGGTCCTATGGTTAACTTCTTCAAGTGTAGAGACCATCTATTTCCAGCCATATTGAGTGAGAACAGAAAATGCTCATCAGTAACTAGAATATTTGCTATCACCATTATGGTTCCTGAAGTCAGCTGTCAAGTCTAAGCCAGTCATTTAGATGACCTCTTTCATCAGGAGGAGATTTATTTCTTCAGAAGACAATTCATTTCACCCTTGGATAAACATTGTGAATGATCTCATGGGAGGACAGTCCTTATCCTCCTTCACTGAAGTAAAGGGATCCATATAATTTGATTGGAAGACTCGACTGTAGACAAGTAGCACAGTGATTCCACCATACATGCTTGCAGTGGAAGAAATATCACTGGAAATAGCTATAAGAGCATCATTTAAGAGCAGAATTTTGAATAAAAGGAAATTCTGTTATGAGCAGCAGCTGTATTACAGGTGAGTGCTGCTCTGTGACCTCACACATCTTCCTCCAGTGTCCTCCCAACTGCTCTGCCCCATCACTCTCTCTGTGTCTTTTCCCTGACTCACTGAACTGCAGCCCACACCCCGTCCTATACCACAGTCCACACATTGACTGGCAGGTCAATATGAGCTGTCAGGTGAATGGCACAGTGCACAGAAAACACAATACTTGATCCTAAACTGATGGTCTTCCTCATTAGAATTTGTTCCTTTTCCTCTACTCTATAATTTTGTATGTATATATATATAAATAGTAGAAACCCCTTGTTCCCATTCAGATGCAACCAAGGTTATCTAATGGATTTCAAGGTTACAGACACAGTTGCATAAGCCTTATTTCACTGGGAAGTCAAGTAAAAAAAAGTATGTCTCAAGTGAAATAAACAATATATTTTCAACAGATAATGTTCTCCTTCCATTCCTTTCCTGTGGTGCCCCCTTTTCAGAAAGCCAAGATGGGCGATTGGCTAACAAGCCTGTAGAGAGTCCATGAAATACATCCCTAAACTGAGAAACAGGGTCAAGTTTGATCTTGAGTTTTTCTGATAGAGATTGAATTATTAAAGGGTTATTGTCTGCTTTAGAGTGACATTCTGTCTGAACATATTGTACTTTGCACAGTTCATGAAGAAAATCAAATTTAGTATAACTTAAATAAAAATAGCCCCATCTTTGAAGCTGCTAACCCTGTTCATTTCATAATATTTTATCCATACTCCATTTTACTGCTTTCTCTACATAATTAGTCAGTCAATTCCCCAGGCTGTTTTTGTGGGCATTTCTCCTTTTTACAACTTTTTAAAAGCTCTTCAAGACACAATTAGTCAGCATTTTTCTCATAACTGCAAAGTATAATATTTTAATAAGCCCTTCTAATTCATATAGGTGTAATGGTGTAATGAAATCAAGTGTTACTTGGAAGATAAGTTGATTTCTCTTGCTTGTGAAATTTTTTATATAGAGGAGATTTTTGTTTGTTTTCTTACCGTGTCTGACATAATATTTTCACATACATTTAAACAGATTTCTCTGAAGGAGAAATGAACAGGAGGAAAATATTAATCAGTAGAATTTTCCTCCCATGATGTAATAGACGGGTTTTGTCCCTTTTTAAATATTTTAGCATATACTTTATTTTTTGCTTTATATTTTAAAGATTATGCAATTTGGATTTCCTCATCAGGAAAGAAATTATTGCTACATTGTGTGTGTGTGTGTGTGTGTGTGTGTGTACATATTCTGTGACTAACAGGGGGATTTTGTTGCATACTAAAAATCAGGCCCAGACTATTTCTTGTTCTGACATAAGATGTGTGCATCAGCAATGAAATTCAGAGATTAGGAGAATGTTTTCCTGAGTCTCAGAATGTCATGTTTGCACTGTTTCTAATGTGGTTTTCTAAAATCCTCCACGGATAGTGGGATTTCATTTCTCCAATATATATGTGTTGTATTGACATAGTGGTGTTCTGTTTGTCTCAAACACAAGGGAAAACCCCCTACCTGGCTGACCTTACCTGCTGCTTCACTGTTGGTGTGCCACCCCAGGGCTTCCACTCAGCTCCAGCTTTTGTCACTCCCTGCATTGTCACCTGCTCCTGCACTCAGCATCTGCAAACTGCAGGCAGCATGACTAAAGTCTTCTGCAGAGTAAGGATCCCTTTGCCCAGGGAGAAGAAAGGAAGGTTCAGAGATTCCTGGGGATACACTGTTATCACAAGGACATTTTTGAAAGCCCTCACTACTGGACTAGCTGCTTGACCTCAAAACTACTAATCCATCTTACTTTGCCAGAGCAGAAATGTCCTCTCCAGGAAACTCCAGGATCACAAGGAATTATTAGATCATATGTCAGTCTCACCAGCCTCACATGTGAGTCACTGGAACAGGGTGCCCAGAGCAGTGATGGATGCCCCATCCCTGGAAGCATTCAAGGCTAGGTTGGATGGAGCAATCTGGTCTGTTGGCAGCTTCCATGCCCATGGCAGGGTTTTTGGAACCTGATGATCTTTAGATCTCTTCCAACACAACCATTCTATGATTCTACAATTCCATGACTATTACAAGGGATTGACGAGAATTTAGTGCCACAGCAGTAAGGAGAAGCAGACACAGGTTCAGCATCCAGAACTGATGGCAGTTGTACAAACAGAAAGGAAGAAATAAAACCTTAGAGCAGGGAAAAAGCCAAGGCAGACATAAGACAAGTAGGAAGACCAGACACTGCCATGGACACCTAGCCTTTGGAAAGCTTGAGACTCCAGTTCCATAGATAACAGCATTAGCAGCTTGCAGAGGACAACTGCTCATCCAAACTCTGCTCATCAAAATCCCAGTGTTTATTTTAAAAAGAAAAAGGTACAGTTGTTGTGACGTTCCCTTGGCTTTATTTATTTTTAAGTGCATGCTAGATATCATTGTGTCAGAGGAGTTGCCATTTCTGAGTTTCATGCCTGCTCCCATCTGGCAAGAATATTGACCACAAAGGGTGACACTGTCCCAGATCAGGTTCCACGTGTGTATTTGAACATTCTCGGCCCTCCACCAGAAACTGTCTCAGCTCCCAGCCCACCCTCCAATCCTTCCCTTTGAACTCAGCCCTGTGACTACCTCAGCCTTTGCACACACATTCACACTGGAAAACCTTATCATGAAAACATGTTGGGGAAAGAATGTTAAATTTGATGAAGCCCAGATACAGCTATTATCCATCTCTTAGTTTTGCCATTTTTGGACACCACAGCTTGCATGACATTTTATTAATTGCTTTTAAAAGCATTCCACCTTCGCATACATGGCATATTTTACAGTTGCCTTTTCAAGTGCTAAGCACAGGATTTCCGTACAGTTTCAATTTGCCTTTATGGACACAGAAGCTGTCTGAATTCCATTAGGAAATAAATAGGTTGCATCACATCTTCAGTAAGTCAGAAATATGAGATATTGCCAGCCTTTCAAGTTGAGAACTTTGTGCATGCCTGCAGGGATAGAAGAAAAGAGAATGTGAGCTCCAAGTGGCCCATGGGGGTGTTAGCATTCCAGCACAGAGCAGCTGTGCCACCCACACTCCATGCACACCCCAGGATGAAAGGGAGGGTAGTGGGAGCCCAAACCCAGAGTATCCTCTGGGGCTCACAGAATATTGACGTGCCACTCAAACCAATAGCCCTCAGCAAGACACTGCAGCAGTGAGTGCACTGAGGGATGTGATGGCAAGCAGCACATGAGGCAACACCAAAAAAAAAAAATTTATCATTTTTTTGGGCTTCAAGGATGACAGCTTGAAATTTGAGAGGAGAGAGCAGGGCACAGAGAGAGGGATGAAGGACTGAGAAAAAACCCCACAACTTTACTTGTGCTGCTGTGTCTCCAGTGTGGCAAGCACAGATCTTCCATTGGAAATTAAAAATGGTTTCTGACAGCCCCTTTTCTTGCTCAGCCAAGTTGCTGTCCCACTATTTAACCTCTCAAGCTTCCTGAAGGATAATTAGACTTCCATTTTTAAAAATCATGTATTTGAAAGATTTAAGGCAAAAAACTACATGTATTTTTAACAAAATACTCTAAAGTACAAGAGTTTGGCATTATAATTTCAAATTATTTCACTGTTGTCTTAAGTTTCCTTTAGCTTTCCTTTTTAATGATGCTTCCAACATCTTATTCATGATACCACTGAGCTAGAACTTTAGTTAAAAAATAGCTTTCCCAGTGGAAATACATCTTCTAAAAATTTCGCTAGACAAGCTTGACATACTGAAAAACTTCAGGACTTCAGAACTTCAGAAAAAGACTTAAACGATTTTTAAGATTTTGTGTTTTTAGTAAAAAACCATACCACTTGAAACATTGCCTCAGTCTATAAAATTCATTGGGGCAAGTTTTACTAGGACTAAAAGGTATGGTATACTCCATGAGGAGGCACATCATAGATTTAAATGATTTTTTGAAATATTTCATTAATTTATCTTTTTGACATTCTGTTAAAAACACATGAAAAGCTACACAAAAAATAAAGCACACGCTGCACATAATGTCGCAATAAATATTTAAAAGTTATCTGCATTCACCCCATTAGAAGGCATCTCTTATTTAGCAGCCATTCCAGAGCAAGTATTCTGCAGCAGAGAAAAGGAACCTTCTCCAGTCTCTCCCTAGGCTCCCTCCCATTTTTCTCACACTCTCTGGCCTGGCTGTCCAAGGTCTGCAGCCCAGACGTGTCCATGGATCTCCTTGGCACACACGTAACAAACCCTCAGGTGTCATTGGCTCAGTCAGGAGCCTAAAACACCAATTTGCTGCTCCTCTGGGAGACCCTCTCCGTTTCTTTGGCAGGTGGAGTGCCCTGCACACTGCAGCCATGATCTGAGGCTGACTGCTCAGCAATCTCCACCTTGTCAGAGAACCTCACCACTTGTTCTTTGATCTCCCCAAAGCACCAGTGTTTCTGCAGCCTCTCTGGCTTTAGTTAAAGAAGTCATTTCTTTCTCTCCAATTGTTCGGTGAAAGTTTTCACACATTGAGAGAATTTTTTTCTGCAATCCTGCAAACTTTGTTTAGCTACCTTGAGGTTCATTACAGTCACTCTGGACTGAAAAGAGTTTGAAACTGAGCCAGAAAAATGGCTTCATCTTCCTTTGCATTCTTTTCCTCTCCACTGCTATTCTCCCAGTAGGTCTGCTGCAGAGACACTGGTGGCACTGTTGTATCAAAACCTGCCTGGTAATGGTGCTGGAATTATTTGCTTGCAAATACATGAACCATAAGTGGTAGAAATCCTGAGAATGTGAATCCTGAGAACAGCCACGTCCTGATACCATCACTGCTCAGATTTGACCTCAGCATGTTCTCTGCAATATGCTGAGTGCAGTGACTGAAAACCAAGCACATAATGCAGAGGCTGCTCCTGCAATTTGGGAGTACTGACCAAGTTACCATAGAGCAGATGTCATGTGGACTCTACCAGTGTCAGCAGCTTCAGGAGAAAGGGGTCATGTGCTCCTCTGCATTTTATTGAAGAGAACATCTTGTTTTCTGTCCACTAACACTCAATGCTGTAGCAGTTGAAGAAACACAGGAGATAGCCATGGGCCAGGTACAGTCATAAAAATAATAATCTCCTTCCTATCATCACTACAAGGAGATCATTAAGACATTTTTAATTTGCTCAGCAAAGGCAAAAGGTTGAGTCCTCTGACATTATATATCATTGGTACTGACCAATTTACAACACCTTAAGAGAAGCTATTGGGCCAGGTCAATAAAATGTACGTCTGTCAAAGATTTGAATTGGGAATTCATGGAGCCTGCACTGCTGCCAGGGAAGGCAGAGAGTGTGGGAAGTACTTGGCTGGCCAGCCTTTGATTTCCACACACAGCAAGCTCTGCCATCAATGTGCCCTAACAATAAATAATGGTGTTTGTCGATACACATGGGTAGAACCTAAAAGAAGTCTGAAGTCTGAAGTCATTAAGTGTTATTGTGTCACAGAGCACAGCAGAGTGTATACGCTTCTGTATTTATATTTCTGTCTACAGTCAATAAATCAGAATCTGTCATACCTGCATTATCCAAGCCATCTGCTTTACCACATTAAAAAAAAATTAGTAGGTGGGAAAAAATTATGATAGCTTCTTTTTTTTTTTTTCCCTGTTCCTGTTGCTAGAGAAACCAATTTTTTAAAGTATTTTCTGATGTCTGAAAAGGAAGCTGTCATGTTCCCCTTCCCCCACAAAAAGCCTGAAATGGTCTGTGTTTTATGATAGTCCTGTAACTGGTGGAAGAAGGGGAGATGAAATAAAAAGCACTGATTTTTCCACCTCTTCAACTGACTTGTTGACTGACCTTGGGCAAATTGTTAGGGGCTCCTGCGAGTATAAGCTATATCAGGGATTCATAACAAGGGGAGAGCATAACACTGGAAGCAATGATGCCCTTCAGAGATTGATTGACATTGTAAAGCAGAGTATTCGTGT
This sequence comes from Sialia sialis, assembly GCA_009812075.1. Taxonomy (NCBI): domain Eukaryota; kingdom Metazoa; phylum Chordata; class Aves; order Passeriformes; family Turdidae; genus Sialia; species Sialia sialis. The sequence continues at coordinate 72,030,889 of VRYO01002772.1, forward strand.
GTTTTTAAAGTGCCCATGCTGCCTTTAGCTGCAGAGCTGGCTGTTGCTATTTTTAGTGGGGTCATCTCCATTAAAGTATTTTGGTCCAAACAAAATCAAATTAATAAGTGTTGAAGAAAAGCAAATAAATAAATAAACAAAAACAAAATACCATTAAAAAAACCCCCTCAAACTTAACACATTATTTTCTTCTTCCCTAGCCTGTGAAGGTGACAGATAAGATTATTTATTCCCTTTGTCTGTTTTTACACAGACAAATAGGGCTAATAGGGCTAATAAGGTTAATGTTGCAGTGCTAGGAGACTAGTTAGTTGCTCTTGGCAAGTCCTTGGAGCTCCATCTACAAATTTGTATAATTGCAAAATAATATAATTGATATACTATTATTATTCAGTGGTTTTTGTCTAACTCCTCTATTAATCTGTAATGGTTTTGTATGGATGACAAGGTGTGCTGCTGAAATGACCTGTAAAAGTGGTCACACAAACCCAAGTCATATTTCCAACTACTGACTATCATACCTTTTCAAGTTTGCTATTCCTAAGTTTCTGACACTATTTATGCTTTAACTGCAAAGATCATTTTTAAAATGATTAATTAGGCATTATCTGATCTTGTCATGAATGAGATATGGTTTCCAAAGGAAAGAATATCAATTCTCTGAAACCCTCTTTTTGCTGTCTTCTTTACTCCTTTTAAGATCAAATTTAAAGAAAACGAACAAACAAACAAACAGAAGATACATTAGCCAAAAATACTAGTTTCAGCCTATCCTTGTACAACAATTTACTCACTTATTTCAGGACCATGTGGAGGAAAGTTGCATATTTAAATTTGTTCTCTGTTTTGGGAGACAAGATTAGAAACTGCATCACATGAACTTCACAACCTAAGTAGGGGCCATATAGAGAATTGATTTTACCTTGTTAATGTCCATATGAAATTCACTAGCTTTTCACCATGCAAGTCTTCAGGATTTTTTGAATTCTAGCAATTCTTCACAAGCTTAACAACTCATGTTTCTTCTAGAATGGGAATTTTGCTCCCAGTCCAGATAGATCTTGGTCATATAATATTTTCGCAGAATTTCTAGCTGGCCAAAAGTGAAAAACAGTTCATTTGATAATCCTGTTATAGTGTTAGTGCAATTATACCTGCTATAAAGCACATGAAGATGCAAGAAATCCTAACAGAATATAGTAACCAAAGAAAAGAACATACCACTACTAATATAGCAACACACAGGGTTTTCCTGCATTTTATTGCAGTTCATATTTCCTTTTCAATTTTTTTGTTTTGTCTTACGAAACATTTCAGGGACTTTGTCTGTGCTAGAGGTGGTATTTAGGGATCTGTGAGCATGAAAATGTGAAAGCTGAGGACTGATTTCTACTAATATGAATGGCTGCAAGGCCAGTTTATAGGATTGCCACACAGCAGAAGGGGTTTTTTATCTTCCATTAATGGGCAAAGGTGCAGCAAACAGGCAAGGAGCTTTATGCCCTGTGCCTCTACTTATTTACAGTAAAATTAAATGAAACATTTAAGAGCATTCAGAATTCAGTGTGTGTGTTCACACATGGACATGGGTAAGTGAATATGTGCACATACCTGCAGCTTCTAACTGATACCCAGAGCCAAATTGAGAGAGATGGAAACATTTCTGAAGGGTGCTTTGAAGGTTTTTTCTTACACTTTAAGAATGAACCTACATTAATTATGCATCTTCTATGTCATTTGCTATCTGAAAAATATGAAGTTTTAATACACAGATTTTTAAATACTTAAATATTTAACATACACTATCCCACATTTTGAAGTTCAGTAACATATCCTAAGAACCTAGACTGACTTCCATAGAAAATGTTATTGCTTTGGGAATTAAGGAGAAAAAATATCCTTGGTTCTCCCTGAATATGCTTTGCACCACAGTATAAGATCCTAAGGCCAAGTCTTCTTTCAGTTACCCTGACACAGCCTTATTGGAGTCTATGAATATGAAAAAGTCTAAAGAGCTGCAGAATTTTCCCCTTAGTGTCTACAAAAACCTCATTTATAAAGATTCCTCACTTTCACCAATATTGTCAACACAATAAGTGAATTCTGTTTAAAATTGTTCCATACTCTCATTACATAAAATGAAACTTTCTCCTACCCATTTACCCTATTACATACTGGGGGAAATAGGTTCAATATTGTTTGAAATTGGTGTTAATCAGAATGAAATTCAGCCTTTGTGGTTTGGATTAATTTTTGACCAAACCTCCTAATAAGAGAAGAACTACACATATTGCTGCACATATTTAACCAGGCTAATGCAGTCATAAAGCTACACTATTTGTGTATATTTGCAAGTCTATTTGCAAATCCACTGAAACACTCCAGCTTGTGATTCCACAAATTAAGTTGAAGTTTTTCATTTCCATTACATTTTCTAGAACACTTTACATCTGGAGGTGGCTGAGTGGTGGCATTACATTGAGCATGCCTGATAAACTTTAACCTGTTTTTCCTGTTAACAGTCCCCAAAACAAGCAATACTTCAAAAATCTATATTTTTTTCACAACTAATCACTGAATAATCCACACAAAATTCATTTCATATGCTGCATTGTGAATTATATTGTGTTCATCTGCCTGCACTGCCTGATTTACTGGTATTAATTTATTACCACTAGTCATTATAAGATTCCCCTGGGATATCTTTTGGTTTTATTCAGTGCTGAAGAGCATACCCTTTTCCTAAACACAGTGAAATTAATAAAGGTGGACATTTTATTTCCTGTGGAGCTAAGAAAATCTTTTCCCCTTTTGCACAGGAACTGCACACACGTGTGGCTCAGTGCAGGAACGATGGGTTTTAAATCATTCCCTGGTGCTCAGGACATGCAGGCTCAATTGCTCTGCTCACCACAACCTGCTGTGATCGTGAGCAAGACCCTTATCCCACCATTTCTCCATTTGTCATCTGCTAGATGGATTTTATGACTACCAAAGGTTGTGAAGTGCTCAATAATCTTATAATTGCAGCCCTCTAAATTCTTAAGATGGAAGGAGAACAAGAGAGTCCCTGACAGAAAGCTCCAAAAAAAAAATAGAAAGTACTGCAGCAGTTCTGTATGGAAAGGCAATGGCTGCTTCCCACTCCATCATCTGTTGAACAGATGTGAATTCCAGTATGAGGGGTGACTTAGGGATATCTCGGTATTCTCCTTTGGCAGAAGTGTCAAAAGAAGACAAGATATATCTGGTGCTACACGCAGCACTGACTCATTAGGATGGATGCCTCTGAATGCCCATCATCCCAGCAGCCTTTCAACTGCAAGGTGGATACACAGCAAGAGTTCAAAAAACCTCACATGCAAAGAAAAAATGAGCAAGTGAGTCATCTCTTCTGTTTTGACTTACAGTAATTTCACGATTATAAGCCGCACCTTTTTCATTGAAGAATGCAACCTACCCCAGTAGTGCGGCTTATATTCAGGTGCAGCTTATTTATGGACGAATCCCAGCGAAATGCCAACCCAGAAGTGAGAGCTGGCCAGGAGGGTGCCTGGGGCTGCCTTTAAAGGCTTTGCTCGTCTCTGAAAACTGTTTGCAACTTGCTTGAGCACCTGACACCAAACCCAGCTGGCATCAATTCTGTTACTAATTTGTTACTTTGTTACACATGGATCCTCGCTTTAAAAAAAAAAAAAAGAAGAAGAAGGTGCGGCTTATATTCAGGTGTGGCTGTGGCTTATAATCAGGTGTGGCTTATAATTGTGAAATTACTGTACTTGATGAAGTTAAACTAGTCTCTATGAAGATTCTTAGAGCTTTTCTTAACTGCTTTTTGTTTAAAAATATTCAAGTTTTTTACTTCTAAAAGCATATGAGTGTTTTCCACAAGTGGAAGTGGCTTTGCTTTTTAACACATTTTAAATGTGGATTTATTGTTTCACTCTTTTGAGTTCATCTCACAAGGAAGTCCTTTTTTTACAATAAAGAAACATTGTCATACAACACATACAAAGGGATTTTTCCTGGATCTGGAAAAGAGTAAGCATGTCATTTGAATCTCTTTGCAAGATCTGCTTTCCATGTTTAAAAATACTTAACTATTTAATTCAGAACCAGCTCCAGTTTTCATCTTCATTAAGGGAGGCTCCACAACCTTTCTCACAGAAGCAGCTCAGCCCCAGCTTCTCCAGCCTTGTACAGCATGTTTTTAGAGCAGGTTAGAGTAGAAACCATGGGCACTTTAGCACAGCACAGACACCAGGAAGCATCCATAGGTCTCTTACAGTCCAGGGCTTCCTGCAGAATTCCGGCTTCCCACTCCAAGGGATGCTGCAGGTCAGATGTCTCAGGAGCTCCAGTTTCAGCCAATCTCCCTCCTGCTGGGGCCTCAATGGACCATGTATCCCAAGCTGCAGTAATTAACACTGCAGAGCAAACTACTGCTATTTTCTGTGTCCCTAAATGCTGATGCCAATGTGTGTGTCTGTTACAGGGGAGAGAGAAATATCTCCAGCAAGGAGGAAAGGAATCTGCTTTTTGTTCTTTGAATCCAGATTCCTCTTCCTTCACCAACAAAAGAAGGAGTTGAAATGCTGAAACCTTGTAACCACTTGCAAATTTCTACTTGGCAAACTATTAGATGGCAAACCTTTCATTAGCTCTTGTTCCTATTAAATTATGCTAAATAAGCAGGTCTATTGAAGCTGTGAATAGATTCACAGACACACACAATGTGTCAAGCTCTCAATTGTTTCTGTAGGATAAACTTAACCTCTTCATTTTACTCTATACCATGTAAGGAATCCTTTTGGGTCTTGAGTTTTAGTGTGACAAGTCCAAGTCTCATCTAACTGCACATCTCTTTGAGCAGCAAGCACATTCGAATACTTTTTCCAGAAGGAAGAAGCAAAAATGTATTTTTCCAGGGAGGGATATTTTCCTTCATGTCTCAGTCTGAGTTTTAATAGTATTTTTAATGCTAATAACAAAGAACACATTTTGGCACATGGCAGCTGCAGGACCTGATTGGCAGTTAATGAAAGATAAGGAGGATTCCTTGCATGGAAAAAATTATTATTGAACAACTGAACCAATGCTTGTTACACCTTGGCCTTCCAGTCCTAATGTGAGCCAAATGTGACATCTCAATCCAAAAAGCATGTAGCATTTTACAGATGTCTAAGGAAATAAATTGTCACGTATATCAATTTTCTTGTGGCATTTGCTCTTAATAGCAATTGATCTGAAACCAAATGCATGTTACAGCGATTAAGCTGATAGAAACAATGTTAAGTCTGGTGCTGTCAGAGATTCTTCCAGTGTGGAACAAAAAGCCCAGAGTAGTGCAATAAAGCAAATTCCAGCTTTCCAAACCTGCATACTAAGCATCTGCAGTTTACTTGACAGCATTGGAAGCTTGAAGTTGTAACAAATCCAGGAAGGAAGGCTCCACCTCTGTTTTAATGAATACCTATCCCATAACTTAAGGTAAGGACAATCTCACTAACATACAGTAATTTCACACTCATAAGCCGCATCTGTTTATAAGCCGCACTTTCGGGTAACCAGGAAGACCACGGAATTTGTCCATAAATAAGCCACACCGGTTTATAAGCTCCATTTTTTTATTTTTTTTTTTTTAAATAGTGAGGATTCATGTGCAACAATGTAACGAGTTAGTAACAGAATGGCAGATTGTGGGGTTTGCTCTCAGGTGCTCAGTTTGCAAACAGTTTTCACAGACCGGTGAAGCCTTTAAACGCAGCCACAGGTGCCCTCCCTGTGCCGCAGGCCCCGGCACTGGCTGCTGCGGCTCCCTGCCTGCTCGACAACGGTGGCAGTGGCTCCCTGCACTACATGAGGCCAGCAGCCCGCCCCCCTACCCTCACCGTGCGCTCAAAGCCAGCTCGCCGCCCCCTGCCTCGCTGAGCGCTTGAAACCGGCCACTCGCCGCCCGCTGCTGCCTCGCCGCATGCTCAAAGTCAGCCACTCACCCCCACCACTGCACCGTGCGCTCGACGCCGGCTGCCTGCCACCCTCACGCCATGCACTCGAAGCCGGCCGCCCACCGCCGCCTCTCTGCGTGCTCAAAGCTGGCCACCTGCCCCACCTCGCCATATGCTCAAAGCCGGTGACCCGCTGCCTCCTCACTGTGCAAAACCGGTGGTGGCTCGCCACACGCTTGCCAGTGGCTCCGGCTCACTGCCCATCCGGTCGCGGCTCCGTGGCAGCTCCCCGCCCAGCCGGCTCACACTTCCAGGTTAGCATTTCACCAGAATTTGTCCATAAATAAGCTGCACCTGGTGATTAGCTGCACTTCTGGGATCAGCTCGATTCTTCAGTGAAATAGTTGCGGCTTATCAGTGTGAAATTACTGTAATTACTGTTTGTTAATGTGAATGAACACAAGGAAGGAAAGGTGAATGCAGGATCATTCTGATCAGCTGCTTGTCAGGTGACTTGTACAGTGTGATTTGCTGGGTTTCTGGGGTTTTATGCACTTTTGGACTGGTTTACTTTATTATGCTATTGCAAATTTTCCCAGCTCAGCTACCTCCAGCTTTTGGCCTCAGTTCTGTAAACACTCCATTCTCCTGCTGAAATTTCTACATGTGAGAAATCCCTACTGAAGTCACCATAACTATTCAGGTGCATAGCTGTACTTGCAGAGAAACAAGTGGAGGCTCGGGGTCTTGGAATGAAAGATGCCATGAATAAATGAAATATGAGCTTGTAAGAGAAGCAGTCATGCCTACCATGATTGTAGCTGAGCAACTGCTATTCTGCTCATGTATAATGGATGCTGCACTGTGAAAACACATGGCGCCCTGTCTCTTGCCATCTCACTCAGCCTCTTTTTTCCTCCTGAGAAATTTAAAGATGACATCAGAAAACATGAAAATATGTCCAATAGCATATCATCATATCACTTTAATATGGTTTTAAAGAATGTCGTCATAAGCCAGGGACTATTTAGACAATCTATTTTTTTTTTTTAGTATTTCCCCTCCAAGATGCTGCCCAGACATGTCAAGCTGTATCCTTGGAATGCCTGCAAACTGTCACATGGACTACTGTCAGAAATTAATGTACCGTACTTCCATGATCATAAGGTGCACTGGGTTATAAGGCGCAGTATCACTTAATGGTAAATTTTCAAACTATTCTCATATATAAGGCGCACTGGATTGTAAAGCTCACTTTTTTTTTTGCAACGTTGATCCGTGCGCAACTTCCGTGACTTTTAGCGTAGAATCGGGAGGGATGGACCCGAGGGACGTGTGCGTGCCTGCTCGCGGTCATTCAATTGCGAGGGCCATGTTTGTTGCTGCGCAATGTGAAACAGAAATTGTTTTGAGATCCCTTCAATACTCAAGGTTCATATATAAGGCACACCAGATTATAAGGCACACTTCTGGTTTTTGATCAAATTTTAGGATTTTCAGTGTGCCTTATAGTCTGAAAAATATGGTATTTGCCCTGTGGACATAACACGTAAAGCAAAGTCAGAAATTATTTTTCCTAAAATAAATTTTTTAAAAACACAAAAACAACAAAACCAACAATTTCATTTTGAGACCACCATTTAGCAGCAGCTCTAGTGTTTTAGTGACCATTTTCGCTTTGAGCTCAGTTATGCAATTTTACCTTCAAAGAAGAAATCTGTGAGAAGTATGTTTTTTGTGGCATTGGCCAGAAGGAATGGACCCAGTGACTCCAAATGCAGCTTGTGGAAAAACGAATTAACATTCTGAAAGCACCAGGGGATCCTTATTGTGTAGCTTTACTAGATATGAAAACACTGATTTTGATTCAACCTTCTACAAGAACTAACTTTGCCATTTATATTAGCTTTTCCATTTATATCAACAAGGTATGTCAGGGGGATTTTTCTGATATTGAGCTTAAAAGGACCAGGATTTCACTTTGCTTCTCATTTGTAGGGAACGCTGCAATGAGACAGAATGCCTTCAGATGGAAAAGCAAAGGTTGTCAGTAAAAGATCTGTTTGAATAGTAACATAAAAAGGTTTCTTGCATGTGCATTTGGAAATTTGTTTCTTATTACAATAATAAAACAGTTTTAAATGTTGGAAAATGCAAAGGCCATAAAAATGACTAGAACATATTCATAATTCTTTCCCTTCCCAGCCAAGTGCAAAACAATAAAAATGTTTTCATTGTTCTGAAAAGAGATATGTGTTTTTCAAGACTTTCTAATGGTATTCATTTTCCACTGTTGGCTTCTGAAATACTAGGTCAAATCTATTAACTTCTGTGAGGTTTGTGTGGCTTAGAGATGGTTTTAGGGAATGCAAAATCAGTACCTCAGATTGACAGTACTTTTAGGACAGAGCAGATAACTCTACAGTTACATGTAAAGAAGCTGTTCTGAAATAATTTGTCATGGTAAAAAAGTAAAGCTGGAATGATTTCATCAAAAAACTAATGCTTCTTAGAGAAGCAAATTATAAGTCAGTCAGTGATGAAAGGAACAAGGAAAATGTGTCTCTAAGGGCTGACACCAGCTTTTTCCAACCGATTTTAAAGAAAAGCTTTCTTCATTTCTATTGTGCTTGAAACTGGCACAACATCGGCTTTTATTTCAAAAAGACTATTTATCTGCTTTCACAATAAATGATAGTTTTATTCCTTTATAGATGTTACACATGTAACACATTGATTTTCATAAATTACAAAAATATCCCAAGAGAAAAGCTTTGCTAGGCAAGTGTCATGCTGAAAGCTTGAGTATGCACACATGCAGGTATGTGTGCATGCTCTTAGGGTTCTTTTGTCACACAAGACATATTATCTAATATTACACCAATTTTTCTACAGCTTAAGTAAGACAAAATGGTATAGTAGGACTATAAGAAAAAATCATGACTCTTGAAATTTATTTCCCCTGAGAGAAAAAAAGACAGAAAATAGTTGCTTAACAGAATTTTTCTATCCCAACTATAGAATCTTGCTTCCATGCTGGATTCCATCAAAATTAATTCATTATGGCACAGGCATAAGTGTCCCACAGAAATTCAGATGTAAGATCGGCATTGTAATCCTCTCTTCAGCTCTTTAGGATAACTAAATGATTATCAATTCCACTTGTACTCAGTGTTACAGTACTTTTCCACAAGGAAAAATATTTATTACACCAAAAATGATGGTTTGCTCTTGTTGAGAGGATTTTTATTTGTTTAGGTGCAAGTATTAGCTGCATTAAAACTGGTCACAATCTATTACAAAGGATAAAATACGAGCCAGAACAGAAAGACCATGCACTAGCTGGCATTTCACTCAATGCTCATGAGGGGCTGACTTGATTCACATTTGATTAGGTCTCTAGAGATTCAATATTCCCCAATTTGTCATCTATTAAGTGTTTTATTTGTCACCATAGAGAATGAAATCAACCTTTCCTCCCCTGTCCTAACTACTGCTAGATATACTCATGTACAGCATGGTTAGAAGATAAGCAGAAATGGCAGCAGCAGTGGGGAAGGTCAATTTTATTTACAAAGTTTCCTATACAGTTGATTTTTGTGTGCGTTGTTATCATACTAAGTCAGTAGTTCCACTTTTCTCAAGATTTAGCTAGGCTTTATTTACAACTTCAGTCATTTGAAAATAGCAGCACAAGCTGTTAAACGAGTTTCTCACAAAAGAAGAGGGGTGCTTTCACAAAACCTTCTGGTTTGTGACCCACCTTTCCCTATTCCACATCGGCATTCCCTCCCAACCTCATAAAAAGCAAAGGAGCTCATTACCACAACACTTTATCTAAAAGGGGAGTGCACTGAGGCCCAGTAGTGACCACAGTCCATGCTCCCATTTAAATGGGAATTCACTGCTCTTGTGACATTCATGAACACAGGTGACTGCAGGTAAACCTCAGAGCTCTGCAGTGCAGACACCACTGCTAAGCCTGTACAACCTGCTGCCAAGTGCACATGGATTCTCACGTCTCAACAGGCACCCCATACCCAGAGCCACTGAGAAGAATTCTGTTGGTAAATATGACCCAACTGAAGACACAGATTACAGTAATTTCACAACTACAAGGCACACCAGATTACAAGGCACACCTTCCGGGTCGTTGGCAAATTTCTGAATTTTGTCCACATATAAGGTGCACCGGACTATAAGGCACGCTTTTTTTTTGCAGCAAGGATCCAGGAGCAACAAAGTAATGAATTAGTAATGGAATCGCGGGATCGTGGGGTTTACTGGCAGGTGCTCAATTTGCAAACATTTCTCATGGATCGGTATAGCCTTTAAATGCAACCCCAGCGTCCTCCCCATGCTGCAGGCCCCGGGCACTCCTGCCCATCCCTGGCACCGGCTGGCGCGGCTCGGCTCTCGGCTCAGCTCACGACAGCCCCGCCACAGCTCTCGTGGCAGGCCTGCGACAGCTCACACTTCCAGGTTGGGAAATTTCTGAATTTGTCTATATATGAGGTGCACCAGATTATAAGGCGCACTTTGAGTTTCAATCAAAATTTTAGTCAAAAGGGTGCGCCTTATAGTTGTGAAATTACTGTATTTTTCAACAAATTGAAATTATTTGATTTATACTTCTATTCTAAAACACTTCATATTAAAATTATTTTAACAATTAATCTAAATTTAAAGGCTCCGTCAACAAAGGATAGTTAAGACAGCTTCCTTTTCACCTGGATCTTTTCAATATTTTTTCTCTCACAGGATAATGGACATGCACTTGGTAGTTCAAAGACTGCTGGAGCTGCTACTGCTCTTCAAAGGTGTGAGGAAAGCATGAAAGAAACCCTCCTTAAAAGCCACTGCAAGTTCCCTAATAATACATTCAGCAGGCTGTTGCTTACCTTCCCAGCGCTGGGAAGAGGCAGACTCTGTAACCCACAGTCACACCAGACCGCAACCAGTACTGCCAGATTGTGCAGAGGATTTGCTGGGCCTGAAGTCTGTCTAGAGAGAGCAGTTACTTCAGCTTCAATTTAACTTTTCCATCCCTTCAGTTAAGGTCAAATTTTAAAAAGTTGAGCTATCTGTGCATTAAGTAGATTCGCTCTAATAATAACAAAACCATAGAAGACCAAATACTAAAAGAGCAAACAGCACAATTTGTCAGCATGATATAAGGGTTTTTTTTTTTTTTTTTTCCCAAGACAATTTGTGAAGTATATTTTAGGGAAGGTAATGTGGGGGAAAGGAAATTTTATGTTGCTGTGGCAACTCAAGCGAAAAAAAGAAATTCGTGCTGCAACACCTATGTTCAGCACAGCTTAGTTTTAAAATACCATTGATTTCCTCAGCGAAGGAAAGCAATCAGCCAATTTTACAGATGACTTCTGCTTCCCATCCCCATGATGTTAAAAGTCCAAACTAACACAAAATCTTCTCCAGCATGAATACTGTGTGTATAGCAGAGGACCCAGTGAGCCTCTGAACAATGCACACTTTCTTGGGTTTATTATACTCACTTCAAACATTTAGCTTTTTATCTCTTGGTCCAACCAGTAGTCTGGGAAAACTGAAAAATTCTGGGAAATTTCACAACTCTATGCATGATCCTTTTTATTCCCTATGGCTTCAGCCCACCAAAAACTTCCTCCCATAAGTGAATTGCAACTAAATTGGTATTAAACCCAGAAAGAGGGAAAAAGCCAGTTCTTTCTCCAGAGAATTGTGTTGGTAAGGAGACTGCAATTCAAACAGCTATAACTGGAGAAGCATGGGAAACACACAAGGGATTAATTAAAATAAAGACTTCAAGAGGAAGAGATAGTGTCCCACTGATCATTACCAAAAAAATGGAGTTTGATGAGAAAGAAAATCTGAAACTGGAAAAGGCACATGCAAGGGTGCAAGCATGAGGATGAAAATGGGAAGTAAAAAATTGAATTTTCAAATTAATTGAAAGAGAGCTGTATGGACCATATTATAGGTAGCTTAGACAATATGCAGATAGGTTTCTAAATTAGATGAAAAAGATTAAAAAAACTACTAAAAGGATTTGGTGATGTGAGAGGTAAAAAGGTTAGAGCAGGAAATACCGAGATCTTTGTCAGCAGCTCTTTCATAGGTTGAAAAGAAGATAACTAGAAAGTAAGCAGGGTGTATGGAGAGGACCACAGTAATTCAAGCAGAGGTAGTGAAGATGGAGACTTGCATGCCTTGTTTATAACGCCAGACTCTCCAGGCATGCTTGGTATCTGGCCTGGAGAATCATCCTCCAGGCACTGAGGATAACAGCTGCGGAGAGGCGTGAGCAGGAGATGCAGCACTCCAAACCCAAAAGTGGGAGCTCCTCTGGCCAAATCAAGCTTGCTTGGCAGAGCCCTGGCCATGTTTTGGTACATTTAAAACATTTAGAAGCATAATTGCACATTTAACAGATGCTGTAAAAGATACAGACACTCACCTACTGTAAAATACGTGGAGTCCTAAAACTGAGAATCACAATAACAAAAATCAGGCATGCACAGTCTGTGGCTTGGAACAAATGTGTCACGGAGAGAAATTAATTCTTTCACTTTCCAAGACTGCCTTGGAGTTCAGGGTTGCTTTTTGCTTTGCTTTTTTTAGTTTTCTTCTTTGCTTTCTTTTTCTTCTCTGCTTTCTTTTTCTTCTTCTTCTTTGCTTTTTTTTTTTTCTTTTCTGAGAACTGAGAATGTTGCTCAGTGTAAAGAGCAGGCAGCAGGCAGGCCTCGTTCTGCACTGACACTTGAACATGCCTTTCCTGAAGCACAAACTGCTTTCCAGAGAGGAAGCATTCTCACAGCTCTCTCACTCTCGCTTTCTCCTCTAATGCCACACATTTCATGGTATTTGGTTTTTTCTCCTCTCTTTCAAAAACCTGCTTGTTATACTCCACTACATGTAGCTTTATTTATAAATTGATATTCATTCAAAGTTACTTACCTGAGAAAAAAATTGGTATTTATTACAGGGAAACTCTTTTCTCATGGAATTTCCTTTTCTTTCTTGGCTAGAATGGGAACTGGCAAATTATGTGGCCTTTTCTGATGAAAATAATCTGGTTTTCACTGAACAACAAGCCATTTCCAGTCAGCATAGTTATTGTTTGAATTTATTCTACTGTTTTGATTATGTTGTTGGTTGCACTTAATTATATCCCTGTGGAAACAAAGAGATAACATCCTCCTTTCTCAATATATCTCTCTCACACACATGCTAGGAACCAGCTTCCTAATTACCAAGTAAGGCTACTGCTAATGACAACATAATCAAAATGTAGGAATTCATATTTCAAATGCATGAAAAAACACCATCTGCATGCATCTTTTAAGTGAGACATTAAAAACCTGACTCCGTCTGTTCTGTGGACATTAAAAATGTGTAAAAATGAGGATTTTCCCCAGTGTCTTTGGTGAAAATCTCTTTTACCCACAACTCCTCAGTCTGTTTGGTTCAAATTATTCATAATACTACCTCTAATTTTTCTTTCTTTAATTTAATGTGATTACATCTCCTGACATTCCTTCTCAGCACTTAACCCTTTCCATTACAGTTTATTATTAAACTCATTTAATCATGGCTGAATTAAGCTTGGTATATTCCATTATCTTTGTTCAGGTTTTTGGGGGTTTTTTGTTGCTTTTTTTTCTTTTTTGTTTGTTTGTTGCTGTTGTTATTTGTTTTTTGTTTTTCTTCGTGTTCCAATCACATTCTAATAATGTATTTTTGGTAACAAGGTGCCCAGGGACTAATGAAATAGTTCCTGTCTTGTCACATAAGGAAAGGGACTCACTTCTCCCTCATATCTTCAGATAGCCTAAAGGTATTTCTCATCCCTTTTATTGCCACATCACATATTATATAAATGAGAGGTAAAGTGATGTCCCATTTGCTATTCAGTGTCACCTCCAGATCTCTCTGTTACCTCCAGTTCTTTCCAAGGCAGCACTCTGGGCTTTCCCTTCATCTGAATTTTACTACCTGAACTATCTCCCTCTTTGTCTATATAGTTATATTTTAAATTAAATACTTGATCTTTTTTTCCCTCTTGATATTTTCCCCTGACACCTTTATTTTTAGCAGTGTTCCCTGGTTGTATTTTAAATTCTTTTTCTCACTAATATTTCTATTTTTCACAAAGGGGTATAATCTGCAAATTACATCAATAAATTTATAAGACCGGTCCTAATAGTCTGTGCATCTGCCCTTATTCCCTGCTGATTATTTGTGCTATTGCCTAACGCTTTAGTAAGCATTCACACATCTCAGTGAAGATGACTTTGAGGCAGATGCCTTTCTGTATATTCAGAATCTGCTTCTATATCCACTGAATTCAGCTGAAATATTTCAAGTGGCACTGATCATTTCCAAGTCAAAAGAAACAGCACAACTTCTAGATGAACACATTTGGCTGCATGCCTTGGTAGTAAAGCTCTGAGCAGAACAATCTACAGGAAGAGGCAGACTATAGAATCACAGAATTATAGAATGGCCCAGGTTGGAAGGGACCATAAGTATCATCAAGTTCCAGCCCCGCTGCCAGGGACAAGGACATCTTCCACCACAGGAAAGGTTGGTAGAGGACCAGAGAAGTGTTTGGCCGAGCAGAATCTCTGAGATGATTGTTCCAGGGCTACTATAGAAATAAAAGAGATTCAATGAGAATGTATTTTATTAACAGAAATGCCTAAAGGGATAACACTCCAGCTACCAAAACTCTGACAGCCCCTTTCAATGTTACTCTTTAAATGGAGCTACATTTGTCTCTCAGAACTTTTTCCAGCCCCTCTAGACTACAAATTGATTTGAAGAATTACCAACAATTTCACATAATACACTCCTAAGAAAATTCTGTACCCAGTGGTGAACACTTCATAATGAAGAGGGAAAAAAGAATTGGGATTTTTTTGCTTATATACAAAAACTATCCTTTTTAATGCCATAGTCTGCCTTCTCAGCAGCATACCAATGACTTGTGATTTGCTCTGTTGTGATTCATTTACATTCATAAATGTATCATATCCAAGAAAAGACAGTCTAAAATTAAGTAATTAATATGACACTGTATTCTTATTTATTAAAATACATTTTTCATAGCAGCAATTCATTATTCTCACAGCAGCAGGTTTTGTCCTCCTGTAAATTAGGACATTTCTTAATTGTTTGGAATTGACAGTGGGAGATTAGCAGCACTGAGCTCCTAGGGAACTTCTTGCAGGCTGTTATTCCAGTCACAAAAGAGGAGAGTTGAAAACAGCAAGGAGAAAACAACTACTTCTGTACATGGACTCACCGAATGAGGAGACACAAAATCAGGGTTTTCTACAGAAGGTTTTCTATACTTTTTGACACTTTGGCATCAGCAGGAATGCCTCCTACCTCCTTCAGGGAAAAATTACTGGTCTCAGTATGTGGAGATATTAATGGCAAAAATAATACTTCCCTGAACTTCGAAGAATCAATTCTGGCAGGGATTAAATGGCAATACTGGTCAATAAATGCTGCTGTTGGGAGTCTGTAACATTCTTTAGATCCACTAACTAGGATGTAATTTTGCAGGGCACAATCTATTTTATATAAGGAGCTAGCTTGTGCTTGTGAACAGGTATTGGTGCCACAATCTGTAAACCCAGCTCTCCCAGATGTGTGGCAGCATGTTCTGGCTCATCTGGGATCTGCAACTTCAACTGGTATCTCAGATTTGCACTACTGAGAAAACAGCAGCGACCAACAGATTTTCCAGCCCTACCAAAAATTGATTTGGGATGAACACCCAGCTCACAAGGGTCCATTGCTCTCAGCTGCGGTTCTGGGTGATCTATTTGCATTGAAAGATAAGAGACAGACAGCAAAGAGAATATCATTATGTCTGATTTGTTAAAGGACAGATCCTTTAGACAAACATGTCAAAGGGTCACCCAGAAGGGGAAAAAAAATAAGAAGGAAAAAAGACCAGATGTAAGCCTAACCCTGTATCTATATATTACTTAAAATCAATACAGAACCCTGGGTCGTTTGAGAAACCTATGTCAAACCAAAAATTGTGATCTGTATAGATATTCACAGTAAGCTTGGGTAAAACTTGTGGTAAAATTTATTCCACTCATCAAAAGATGCCACTTAAGAACAAGAAGAGATATTGTACTGAGAAGCAGCTGTGAGAAACCAATGAGAGCTGCTTTCCCACGGATTTGTGTTAGGTAGCTGAGGACAAGCCTCAACTGCAGCTTCTCCTGATGCAATGGCATTCAGAAACCACCAGCTTCTCTGGTGCCTTGTAAAAGCTCATGTTGCAGCTTTTCTCTAGCACAATGACAGGTGCTCCTTACTCTCTCCAGCTATGTATCTTCCAGTAATTCCTTCAGCCTTACATCTCCTTTTGCTGCATGGGACCCACAGACACAGTCATATCAAACCAGCTATAGACAATTGTTTCAACCAAATTACAAGCAGCACTCAGCACAGGCACTCAAACTGTGGTTTTTCTTAGGTAGGTGACAGGTGGTATAGCGAGTTGGGGTTTTTGAAGGGACCAAAAGATGTTTTCAGAACTTTCCTTTCCCCAACCACAGAAGAAATGGTAGATAAAAAGAAGAGGTGGGGGGAGGAAATGGAATCCTGCTTGCTTCCATTCTATAAATCATTCTTTCCCTCTTGTCACACCAGGCCTGGCACATATCTAAAGCAATATGTTTCTGTATATCTGTACATTGTGAGTCTGATTTTCTGTAGAGAAGGAATGTAGCTAATAAACAGATTTTAGATTTGGGTTTTTAAATAAGGCTTTCACATCAGGCTTCCTTCATTGCCACCCTATACAGCAAAGATCACTGCAGTGACCTCAGTCTCAGCCATGGGGATTTACAGCCAACAGAGTTACTTCTCAAACAACCCTATGAAAAGTATGTGCCATAAATAAGGTTTTTTGACTCTTCTGCCCCCAGATCATATTCTACAATTCTGGTTTTGTTGGTTTTTTTAAGTCAATCCACTGTTGATCATCTACCAAAAGAAAATATTTCTTGCTCTTCTTGCATGTTCGAGCAGCAGACTTGAGCCACAGGTTTGTGTCAGCATCATCATTCATCCACTAAGCTGCAGCAACTCAGATCTAGCTGAGAATCAAGACTTAACCCGTTCCTCTACCAAAAACTTAGATCAGATCTGATCCCTGATCTACATTTTGCAATCACATAATTGCTCTTGTTCAAACAAGGGAGAGCTTAGGAATGTGCAGATGAAAGCAGGAGTTAGGGGAATTACTCCATTCAGCAATGCCATGGTAAACTGGCTGAATCCACATTTGAATCACTCCTCACTGGAATGAAATCTTGTTAAACCAACAATAAAACTCTTACTTGTGTTGGTTTCACGGAAGACAAGAGCTAAGTGACATTTAGAACAATAGATATCTTTATGCTGAATTCTAATTTCACCCCAATTTTTGCCTTTCTAACTCTAGTATAGCGTTATCAATCTGTCAGCCCCTGTGACTGAACTTCTGTTGTACACAGAGCAGAGTAATCCCTGGAACATATCTGATTCCAAAGGAGTGAAATAAGAAGAGCATTTAATAGATTTTCTTACTAGCACACTTTTGAAGTGATTAGCAGGAGTATCCATTTTCCTTTGTCACTTGTCTATAGAAAAAAAAAAATGGAATATAAGAAAAAGTGTCTGAAGGCTACAATTTTCCAAGCTGGATTTACAGGCTAAAATAAAACTGAGATGTCTTGGTGGTATTCAGTGAATTTAGTTGGTTCAAAATGAGGACATCTACTCTACACAAAAAGGTAAGTTCTCATTTTGGGATGTATCAATCAATCTGGTTAATTCAGGCTAAAGTAGAAAGGTAACTTGGGAGTTAAGCTGGAATAGCAACTGACAGGGAGCCTGAGGGTGAAGCCACACTGTCCAAATTAAAATCCACATTGCAAGAATAGCATTGCTATTCTAACCTCTGCTTAGTACATACCTCTTTTCTTGAATTTTGGAGGAAAATGCAGGTATTTCTACTGCAGGCAGCCCTTTGTCCTAGATAGAATCATATTAAAGACTTCATAACTGTTGCTACAGTATAATATTTGTTTATATGATTTTCCATTTGAAAGTCTTATTTTCACCTTAATCCAGTCTGTACTACATTGACCTATTGCAACAGAGATTGAACTGCAATATGCTTGTTTTAAAATTGTATTGTTTAAGCAATTGGGGGAGGAGGCTTGGAGGGCAGGGGGAAGTGAGGCAGACAGTGAGCACATACATACAGTAATTTCACTATTATAAGCTGCACCTTTTTCATTGAAGAATCCAGCCTACCCCAGTAGTGCAGCTTATATTCAGGTGCAGCTTATTTGTGAACAAATCCCAGTGAAATGCCAACCCGGAAGTGAGAGCCGGCCAGGAGGGTGCCTGGGGCTGCCTTTAAAGGCTTCACTGGTCTATGAAAACTGTTGCAACTTGAGCACCTGACACCAAACCCAGGTGGCAGTGATTCTGTTGCTAATTTGCTACTTTGTTACACATGGATCCTCGCTGGAAAAAAAAAAAATACAGCGTATATTCAGGTGCAGCTTATATATAGACAAATCCTGTGGTCTACCCGGCTACCGGGAGGTGTGGCTTACAATCAGGTGTGGCTTATAATTGTGAAATTACTGTACTTTCTTTTCATCTCTGTGCCTAGCTGGCTGAAAAGCTGCAGCATCACTCAAGTACCAGGGCAGCACGAGAGAGGCATCACATCCTACTGCTTTAGCTGAGTGCTCTGGTGGGCTCTGCATCTCCTAACAGGATAGGCACATTCCCACCTGGTTAAAACAGCCCCTTACAGTCATCAGTAGCTTTTCATCAGTAGGCTGAGAATCCTGTAACACTTAGCAGCACACCAGAGGATCCAAATACATTTGTTCCAATATTTCCATTTCAGTATGTCAGCACATGTGGGATTTTCACTGCCCTTGAAAGAGGACCAAAGCTTGTTACTACAACCCCCAGAATAACAGAATCACTCCATTGGAAGAGGCCTTCAGGATTATTCAGTCCAACCCATGTCCTAACGCCTCAACTAAACCATAGCACATGCCACATCCAGTCTTTTTTTAAACACATCCAGGGATTGTGACTCCGTCACCTGCCCAGGCAGACAATTCCAGTACTTGATCACTCCTTCAATAAAAAACTTTTTCCTAATACCCAACCTATATTTCCCTTGTGTAGCTTAAGACCGTGTCCTCTGGTTCTGTCAGTTGCTGTCTGTAGAAAGAGACCATCTTTCCTGTCTCTCCTGAAGAGCTTGTAGCCATCCAGTGCAGTGCCCCAGCTGCATGAGTTGTCTCATCACATTTCTGTGATGGTGACTACACCATAGCATTGCTGCTGCACAATGGCCTCCAGCTCTTTTTGTTTGTTATCCATGCTGTGTGCATTGGTATACATGCACCTCAGCTGATTTCACCCCTAACTCAGGCTTACCACCCTTGGGCTTGTTTCCAGACAGGACAGCTGCATCTCCTTCCCCCTTCACACCTAGTTTAAAGTTCTCTGAATGACTTCCCACAGTTCATGAGCTAAAATGCTTCTGCCCACTTCTATTGTGTATGAGAGAGTACCAAACCCAGCGAATATCTCATATTTTGAAGATTAATTGTCAACAAGGTGGCTGAAAGATACTCTTAAATGCATGGTCATTATGTGCTGCTGATCAGTTTTGTCAAGAACTGGGAGAAACAGGCAAACATTTTGTAAGTTTGTGATAATCAAGCTAAACAGGAGTTCCCTGAATGGAGCAAGTGGAAATATGAACCTTTATATGCAACTTTATGGCTCACAAAAATGCAAGAAATTAAAATAAAAAGAAAGTTTTGCTAAAATTATGTTAAGTTCAAATTTTCCAAGAACTGTTCAAAAACATCTCACAAAAAATTTGTGAGTTTGCTTGAGTAAATACGGGCATTTAATGCCTAGGCTAAGAGATGCTATCAAATAATCAATCTCCATAGATTAGATGTGTTTGATCTCATCCCTGTAGCAGGCATCTGCATTTAGTAAAATTAATCACTCTCTTGACCATGTTAACCAGATTTCCCCTAACAAAGAGTCAAAAAATCAGTTCAGATGCAGACATCGACGTGATTGAAGTTTGCAAGACAGATATTCCTTGTTTTTTATTTTCAAGCTTAGAGTGCTAAAATTTTGGGGTTTTTCCTACTGTACCACTAGTCCATCAGAGGACTAACTAACATGCACTCACCGCTGCATTCCAAGTTCAGCTTTATGTTCATCGGCCCGATCAGGAGTAAATGGGAAAGATTTCACAGCAACTCCAAATGTCAAGGTCAAACATCCCTTCAGTCCAAAAGAAACTCTTATTAATGCTTTGAGAAGGACCATAAAGAGAACATGAAATGCAAAGCATACAGTTCAAAGAGAGCACCATTTTGAATTTCCTTTCTCCTACAAAACAGACTACAGTAATTTCACTAATATAGGCCGCACCGTTTTCATTGAAGAATCCAGCCTATCCCAGTGGTGCGGCTTATATTCAGGTGCGGCTTATCTATGGACAAATCCCAGCGAACCGCCAACCCGGAAGTGAGAGCCGGCCAAGCAGAGTGGCAAGTGGGCGGGCCGGCCCCCGTGCCGCCGGCAGCCAGCGGCAGCTTGGGACCGCCAGGAATGGGGTGCCGCTGGGAAGCTGGGCTCTGTGGGGCCGGGCCGGAGCGCCCCGCCCCATCTGCCGTGCGGAGTTAAAAAAAAAAAAAAAGGGGGGGGGCGTGGCTTATATTCTGGTGCGGCTTATATATGGACAAATCCCGTGGACTTCCCAGCTACCCGGAAGTGCGGCTTATATTCAGGTGCGGCTTATATTAGTGAAATTACTGTACTTATGATCCATCTGCAATGCCTGTCCTCACTTATTGAACCTAAAATCTACATTCATGCTCCACAATAAGGGCAAGAATGTGGCCCTACAGTTTAAGACATAAAGTCAGTAACAACAGAGGAAAGAATGAGAAAGAAACCAATCTATGCAAATAAGCAGGAATATTGTATCAACAGATAGCTAGAAAATTAAAATTCATCATTTGGATCAGCTGATTTTACTAAATACTTCAAGGGTGTAATTTTAAATTACCTATTATAAAATCTTCATCAGTCTTACAGTGTCACTTTGGAGCCGGGGAATCATTTACCAACTATTTGTGGAGTATCTAGCACCTGGGAGCAATTACCATAGAGCTTTTAAGTTTTGGTCCTACTGCAGTGCAAACATTAAATAATGACAGCTCAAAGCACAACATCTTGTGTGTCGATTCTGACAGAGCTCACAGAGAATTCCAGGCCACAGGAATGGCCCATGCACACAAGTCATCCCTTCCACTCACCAGTTTGCTTCTTCAGATGAGTCTATTAAACAACATGTGATGGACCATTGAGTTCTCAGTAATTTAACATCTCTGCTCAGCAAGGTTACTCACAGAGACTGATGCACTTCATATATTTTGAAGACAGATTAGGTATTTTCTTTTTATTTTTGCTGGGGGACTTGATCAAACCACAGGGCTCTCTGTTCACTTTTAAATTTTGTTCTTGCTTCAAATGCTTCTCTGCAGTATTGCATCAGAGTATTCTATCCACTCCCATATCCAGGGAGAAATTATTCTGGCTGATATTTCACTTTCCTGAGTAGTTTTACTGGCTGGGTCATTTGTTTCTCTTAGCACATTCTTATACAGTTTGACAGCTGCACGATCAAGATATACACATGATAAATGGAAGTCACCCCATCAGAAACCAAGCCCTTTAATACACTAGACAAATGGTTAAATTTAAATCAAAAAAAGTGGGTCTGGGATAATTTCAAATCCACTTGAAAGCTATTCAGACTAATTGCAGGCAGAAAGGGTTAGCTGAAAATAAAATTGCCTGGACTGAAATTTAGCTCCTAGACATTGCTAAACAAAAAAAAAAAAAAAAAAAAAAAAAAAAAAAAAG